>CM045732.1:19662974-19787974 GCA_024760905.1 Plotosus lineatus | reverse complement strand
CAGAGCCAGGAAGAGTGGAATTGGCTGCTATTAAAATCCAACATGCCCAGTATTTCCTCTTTGTTCCTCTCTGCACTTCCAGCATACTCATCCCTTGCTCAGTGTCCAGGTCATCTGTGTAATGCTAATGGATATTTGATTTTCTTCTGCGGCATACTGTTCTGCAGAAAACTTTAGAAGAATCCTCTGGAAACAAGAAGATTCTAAAGTAATCTGAGCTGCAAAATATTACTCTTGGAAAATGGTTGATGTTCTGATGACCTCTCATTCTCCCACTGTAGTTTTCTTTCTACCTTTCTCCTCTCCTTCCATCTTCTGTACGATGCCATTCTACCCCTTCATTCATCTCCAGTTTTCTACTGTGAGCCTAAAAATTAATGACTCTTCATCATTATCTCCATTGACAAAGATCTACAAATAGGATTTCTTTTTGAGTGTCTTGAGAGGATTTAATTTTAGAACTTTGCTTAAGCAAGATGTTCACTCGAGTGCAAAAAATGCATTCCACAGAAATAGCGAGAACCTTCAAGACCTCACAGAAGATCTCATTCCTTCTCCCAAACGTTGCTTTCCCTGAACTCGTACCTCCTCGAAGGAAGTTGCTTGAAGCAATTATTTCTCACTGATGGATGACCACCAGTCCACTTTTGCTTCAGGAATGTGACTCTTTCTCTATAATGGAGGTGTGTGTGTGGGATGGGGGGTCTTTTTTGACAGCTGCTGTTGTAAGGCTCTGGAATCTGAATGCCTTTTGTTTTTGTGGTGTTTCAGCACCTATTGAGAAAGAATTTAAAGAATGTTAAAGCTGGGATTGTGGTCATTAAGGGCAGATTGCTGTGACTACAACACGATGCGCACTGACATTCTGTTCCTCGACAGGGTGTGAACGGAGAGACAAAACTGGGCAGGACTTAAATTAGTCATCTCGCAAATGATACACTTCACTGAGACAAGATCGTTCAGTTCAGTTCAGTTCATTTTCTGTAACCGCTGAATACTAATTAGGGTCGCAGGGAGGCTGGCGCCCATCCCAGCCAACTTCGGGCGAGGGCAGAGTACTCCCTGGACAGCTCGCCAGGCCATCGCAGGGCGGAAACACGCCAACGGCTTTGCAGCCTACTCTTGTCGAAAGTCAGCAATGGTTCTTTTACATGCCTCACACTATAGACAGTGAGAGACATGGCCGGCCTTTGATAACCCAGTTAGCTGCACTGGGGAGGACAGTGACAACTTTGTGGAGAGTGGGACTCGAACCCCCAACCTTTGGATCAGTGATCCAGCGCCCTATACCACTAGACCACCACTGCCACAGACAAGATCGTCATTATCACAAAATCAAGATCATGAATGGAAGTAGAGAGATTTCCGTTCGGCTTTTTCCCTTTATCAGGGGTCGCCACAGTGAATGATTCGCACGCTTGATTTGGCATAGGTTTTTATGTCGGATGCCCTTCCTGACACAACCCTTTTAGCAAGGGACAGAATAATGCTGATGACTTTGCAGCTACACTTTATGAAAGTCAGCAATGGTTCTTTTACATGAACCTCTCACCATAGACAGCGAGAGACATGGCCGGCCTTTGATAACCCAGTTAGCTGCACTGGGGGGGCAGTGACAACCCTGTGGACAGTGGGACTTGAACCTCCAATCTTAGGATCAGCAATCCAGCGCCCTATACCACCAGGCCACCAGGCCACCACTGCCCCTTGAAGTAGAAGAACTTTAAATTGAAACTCAATTTGTATCCCGACCGTTTTTTCTTCAGCAGCGTTCACATGTGTGTTCTGACAGCTATAAATACAGTTTGTTCGGTCTATTCCTACATTCAGAGGAATTCTTTTTTTCCCCATATAATTCTTTGCAGATTTATTAGTGGCGCTCAAGTCAGATTCAGGTGCTCTGCTCTTTTTGATCTCTGAAGTGAAAAAACATGGTTGTTCCTGTTTCATAACAGTTTATAAACCGCGCTCATGGTTGGATAACGCGCAGTGGGAATTGTGTGGCTGCAGAGCAGGAAACACATCATGGATCAGATGAAGAATAAATTTTCCTGCATCATAAATATCTTGTAGCATACATCGCATGAGCTTCAGGACACAGCCAGTCCTTTTGGACAAATGATAATTGGAGTAAAATCTTTGATGCTGAGGATAATCCAGATGTTTTTGATGTGCTGCGAGTCAAGAAGAAACGGAACGTTATGAGCTGAAAAGTCCTGTAAAACTATGCGCTACCCTTTGTGTTAAGAGATCGTTAAGACATTAATTAACTTGGAGTTCATATTTATATTAGTAGTGCCCTGGTATACTCAATGTTAGGACAGAACTTACAAAGTTGTTTCCAACTTGAGGCTAACGAGGCTGAACAAGGTCCTGAAATGATGACTGCAGCATTCAGTGCATGATTAAATTATTTATGTTTCTGGAATAACTTTAAGTTTGTCGTTTATGAGGTTCACATATCAGTAAATAGTTCACCTGATTGTAATTCATCAACATAAAATCGGACATTTTTCTTCTTTTTTCTGTTTCTCCAATTTTGTTATATTAAAAAAAACAAACAAAACAAATCCGAGATCGTTTCTTCCACCATTTCTTCCATCTTTTGTTGCTTCCTTCCTTTTTTGTTTTCTTGCTTATACTGCCATTTCACTGGACTACGGCATGCAAAGATCGTAGTGGAAAGGTGCGGAACGCAGTCTATGGAAGAGCTTTGGCATTTTTATACGGAAAATGGGTAAAAATCCTACAGAAAAGTGGAAATTCTTACACACTCGGAACATTCACAGCATGTGCGGTAACAGGTACGGTAAAGTACGCCAAAGTGACCCCACGGAACACTCACGGAATTTTTTTCAGTGTATGTGCTTTTGACTCACGGAATATTTTGGCCTGCCGGAAGCATACGGAAGTGGAGGAAGACTTGAGGAATAACTACGGAATCACACGGAATGACACGGAAGATGAGGGAATAATTGCGGAACGTTTGCGGTTGACATTTTTGCTTCCGTAAGTCTGCCGTGCTCCAGTGAAACGGGAGTATTATTCGTTTCTCCCTCTCTTCCTTGCCTCCTTCCTTCCTTCACTGTTTCATTGCCTCTTTGCTTCCAACTTTCAATCCTTCTTTCCTTCCTTGCTTCATTTTTAAACTACATTTTCCTCCAATTTTGCTATTTCCCATTTCCGAGCACTCCTCCTCCACTACACAGCAGGTACAGACAGAGAGACCACAAAGCCAGCATCTTCCTCCTGAAGCCAGCACAAGGTGAAGTCGTATTTCTTTTAGTGCCTGAAATGACAGATAAATTGGGGAAATTTTTTGGAAGGCTGGAGAAATCGGGCAGCAGCAGGAGTTATTAAAAACCTTGTGATTAAAAAAAAATGAATTCACTCCAAATATACAGAAATTTATTATATTAGTGTGCTTTGGGAAAGTCTTTTTAAAAGCTGAAAAAACATTTATGTTTCTCCTCATGGTTTTGTCCACATCACCACCACTTACCCTAATCCAGGAAAAGTAGTCAGTGGCTGATTTATGCTGAGCAATAATTTATCATGTGTGAATAAACTGTATAACCTGATATAAAAAAACAGGTTTTAAGGAGGTTGTTATTGTAGCAGTGAACGTAACACGTCTGTCCTCGTCAGCGTTGTTTACTCTGTGAGAGGAGCTACACATGTTATTAGCATTAGTTGCTGAAATTGTAAAACAAATCACCCAACACACACACACACACACACACACACACACACACACACACACACACACACACACACACACACACACACTTCTAAAACACTTAAAAATTCGGAAGACGAACCTAATCACCCCAAGTGTCATTATCGGCACAATCAAAACAAAAGTGCAATTAGAGAATATATTGAGCAATTACGCGATTATGAATGTTGTTTCAGTTGGCAGGCGTCAAAGTTTTGCCCTGATCAGTGCTCTGTAGCCTTTTCATCCCTTTAAAATTATGGACCGTTTGATCAAGAGTTTTGCTGAACCACCCGGTATTTCAATCGATTCCTTCATGCCTCTTAAACGTGAGTCCTGGAGGTCACCACAACTCCCTATAAACCAAAATGATGGCTAATTACTGCGATGGGAAACAGCTGTGTGCTAACAGATCTGTTCTTCATCCTGCCAACCACAGCCTTGGAGAAAATATGCAAACACCCAGTGCACCTGTCTCCTTTTAATTCTTCTCTTAAGCTTTCATTTGAGTCTATGGAAAAAATGGAGGGTGAGAGAGATGGAGTAAAGTTGGCGATGGATATGCAGGCTCATTTATGATCCCCTTTTTCCTCTTCGGCCTTTAGCGGTTTCCGTGTCGTATCGTTTTGACTATTAAATGGTGCGTTCAATGCACTTTCACCAAAATGAATAGTGGAGGTTGCCAGGCAATCATTTTCCCTGACATGTTAATCTTGAACAGTTTCCAAAGCACACTTTCCATTCATCTATGCTCACGGCAGTGCCAGGAGAACCATCGCCAGTTTGCTGAGGTAATTAGTGAGCAGTTTCACCTGCAGCGCAAGTTCATTTGTGTGGGAGGCCTTAGCAATTACGTGTGCTAATGTATTTGGTCATCTGCACTATTCCTAAGAAAACAATTCAATTCAGATACAAGGGGAAGCTTTTCTAACCCCACATAACCCCTGATGGATGTGTGCAGATAGGACGTGCAATGTTTTAGACCTTTACAAATAAAATGCGCGCACACGCACACACACACACACACACACACACACACACACACACACACGCAGAGAGAGAGAGAGAGTGAGAGAGAGAGAGAGAGAGAGAGAGAGAGAGAGAGAGAGAGAGAGAGAGAGAATGGCCCTGACCATTGTATTACATATTGTCTCCGCGCAGGGCATGTTCCAGCATATTGAGAAGGGCGTGTGCGTTCCTTGTGTATTTGTAGCGGCCACAGTGGTATGCATGGTGACAAAGAGAGTGTGGAATGTTTTTGTGGTGGAATCAAACGTTACATGGGGTCTCTGATCTGATCATAGATGTGAGAAAATGTGTTTAGCTGAATTTTTATGGGGATTATTCTTCAGCTTTTATGGAGAGGCGTACGTATAAAACATCCACTGGAGATTATCGTGTCTAGTGCTGTTGAGTTTCACTCCATTTTGACTCCTAAACTTTTATAAGATGGAAGCAGTTTCAAATCTTAATGTCGTATGTTAACTGAAAAGTTTGATTGATTCCAGATGTGTGGATTTTTTTTATGCATTTTTAATATATAGTTGTTATCTTCATAACGCTTTTCATAAGAATTGTATGACATTCTAATAAAAAACTTGCAGCATTTAATGCATCAGTTCACACGAACAAACCACAAACCTAAGCTTTAAAATGTGTTAAATAACAAGATTATAACTTTTAATAATTTTATATAAAATAAGCTGAATAGCCAGCAGTGGCGGCTTGGTGGTAAAGGTGCTGGATCACTGATTGTAAGGTTGGGGGTTCAAACCCCAGTCTCCGTGGGTTGTCACTGTCCCCCAGTGCTGCTAACTGGGTTATCAAAGGCCGGCCATGTCTCTCACTGTCTATGGTGAGAGGTTCATGTTAAAGAAACATTGCTGACTTTCGACAAGAGGAGCTGCATAGCCATCAGAGTATTTCTGCCCTGCAATGGCCTGGCGAGCTCTCCAGGATGTACTCTGCCCTCGCCTGGAGTCAGCTGGGATGGGCGCCAGCCTCCCCGTGACCCTAATTAGCATTCAGCGGTTACAGAAAATGAACGATGAAGCTGAATAACCAGCACTTGTACTATCTGTTGTTCCCTGAGTGAAATAATCATCAATACTAACAAACGTATTTGTGTTTGGCAATAATCCAGAACTGAGGCTGAAAAACAAGTTCTCGATGAGAAAACTTTCAACATTCAGGGACACGCTGAAACTAAAACAGGCTCTGTCACCACCATTGTATGTGTTAATCTATGGTTTGGGTTAGGTTTGTGTGTTTGTTAGCAGGATTACATTGTTGGAGAGAATTATTTTTGACTTTGGGGATTTCTGGGCTTCGATCCGATGGTGCATCAAGGTCTGTACCACTCTGTTAATCTCTACTGCACCCTACTACAATTCAAACATTCTATCTATTGACATCAAATCCTGATCCACCTTAAAAATCACCACAAAATTTATGAATCCACCAAGATCCCTCAAGATCGGCACAATTCGATCGCAAATCTACTTACAGTTGTCATGATTCTCTCAAAGCATGAACATTGTGGACATCATAGCCCAGTGCAAATCAAGGGTGGGAACACACACACACACACACACACACACACACACACACACACACACACACACACACACACACACACACTCACACACACACACACACACACACACACACACACACACACACTCTAAGAAAGACAATGAAGGATTGAGATTTTCAGAGTTATGCTTATTTTGATTTCATGTTTGTTCATTCATTTGTGCAAACTGCTTAATTCTATTAGGGTGATGGGGAGGGGAGGCTGGACTTATTTCAGCTGAGCTCACCAGTCCATTGTAGGACCAATCCACAATGACCCACATCCATATCTAGGAGAAAATTGAAACAGTAAATTAACCTAATTCAGATGTAAACTGGAGTATCTGGAGGAAAAAATATGAAAACTCCACACAGAAAATCCATCGCCGAGCCCGAGACTCAAACCCAGGGCATTCTTGCTGTGATTCGGACGTACTCACTATGCCTCCTGATTTTGTATTTGATAGACATAAAAAAAAAGCGTTGTGCATGTGAAGTGTTTTAAAATCCTATTGCACTCACTGTATGAACATTTTGCAGTTGAGATCATGTGATTGCTCACACATGTGCAACAGCTGGTACAGAGCCCTTTAATTTCTAATGTCTTATTTTAATTTTCCTTTATGGTGAAATAAATTCAGAGACTGATAATTTGTGCTCCGTCAGTTTGATAATTTTACTTTGAAAGTTTTTTGAAGTTTAGAGTTCATTCATATTAATGAATATATTAATTAATATTTGATAAGAGAACCTAGCACATCTGTATTCTGATATATTATACTTTGATTTACCTCCTCAAACTGATCCATGTCTCTGCATTGACTTGTGTTGGCTTGTAAATGAATCTTTCTCGATGTGTCTAAGTGGTGGAAGTGATTATATGTGCTTCAATTCCCTGAACATTTCACTTTTTATTTTTCGTTTCAGTGTCATTGTATCGAAAAGAAAGTCGACCACATACCCTCCGATGTGTGTTCTTGTGCATGTCAGGGTGCGTTTGAAGGAAGAAAAGGAAATATATTTCTACAATTGGGTGTTTATGTGGTGAATGTGATACGAGGTTTCTGCATCATGGTTTCTATAGCGTTCAGGTTGTGAGTCAGTATAATAATGATCACAAAGAAATTGCAGCGATAATAAAGAATCCTTTTATAATGAGGGGGGGCACAAACCAGTGTCTGTCCTCACACCGGTCCCAAGCCCAGATAAATGCAGAGAGTTGTGACAGGAAGGGCATTCCGCGTAAAACTTTTGCCAGAATACAGAATGCGAATCGTCAAAACAAATTCCATACCGGATCGTTCGATACCTGGGTTAACAACGACTGCCATCAGTGCTGTTAGCCAACTGGGTGCAGGTGGAAATTGGAAGTTGGTCGAAGAAGGAGAGGTCAAAAAAGAAGAGGCAGGAGGCGTGTCTGTAGGCAGAGAGAGAAGAGGAAAGGTATGAGTCTAGGACTGAAAGTAGCGACTTTGAATGTTAGAACTATGACAGGAAAAGGTAGAGAGCTGGCTGACATGATGCAGAGGAGGAAGGTAGACATACTGTGTGTTCATTAGACCAGGTGGAAAGGTAGCAAGGCTCGAAGCTTAGGAGCAGGGTTTAAGCTGTTTTATTATGGTGTGGATGGGAAGAGAAATGGAGTAGGAGTCGGTTTGTCAGGAATGTTGTAGAAGTGAAAAGAGTGTCAGACAGAGTGATGAGTCTCAAGTTAGAAATTGAAGGCGTGATGTTCAATGTTGTTAGTGCTTATGCCCCACAGGCAGGATGTGAGCTAGAAGAGAAGGAGAGATTCTGGAGTGAGTTAGATGAAGTGATGCAGAGTACCTCCAGATGAAAGAGTGGTCACTGATGCAGACTTCAATGGACATGTTGGTGCAGGCAATAGAGGGGACGAGGAAGAGATGAGCAGGTTTGGTATCTAGGATGGGAACACAGAAGGACAGATGTTGATAAATTTTGCAAAAAGGATGGAAATGGCTGTGGTGAATACTTTCTACCAGAAGAGACAGGAGCATAGGTGACTTATAAAAGGGGAGGTAGGAGCACACAGGTAGACTACATCTTGTGTAGACGATGTAATCTGAAGGAATTTAGTGACTGCAAAGTAGTAGTGGGTGAGAGTGTTGCCAAACAGCATAGGATGGTGGTGTGCAGGATGATGCTGATGGTGAGAAAGGTGAAGAAGGCAAAGGCAGAGCAGAAGACAAAGTGGTGGAATCTGAAAAAGGAAAAGTGTCATGTTGTCTTCAAGGAGGAGTTGAAACAGGCTTTGGGTGGTCAGGAAGTGCTTCCAGAGGACAACTACAGCTAATGTGATCAGGGAGACAGGTAAGAGAGTACTTGGTGTGTCCTCAGGAACGACAGTACAGTAGATAAGGAGACTTGGTGGTGGAATGAGGAAGTGCAGGATTGTGTACAACGGAAGAGGTTAGCTAAGAAGAAGTGGGACAGTGAGAGGACTGAAGAGAGTAAACAGGAGTACAGGGAGACACAGCGTAACGCAAAGTTAGCGATGTCAAAGGCCAAACAGAGGGTGTATGATGACTTGTATGATAGGTTGGACAGTAAGGAGGCAGAAAATGATTTAAACAGGTTGGCACAGCAAAGAAATAGGGATGGGAAGGACGTGCAGCAGGTTAGAGTGATTAAGGACAGAGTGGGAAATGTATTGACTGATGACAGAAGTGTGCTGGGAAGATGGAAAGAGTACTTTGAAGAGCTGATGAACGAGGAAAATGAGAGAGAAAAAATAGTAGAAGAGGTAACTGTTGAGGACCAGGAAGTAGCAAGGATTAGTAAGAGTGGAAATGCAGTTGGTCCTGATGACATACCGGTGTAGGTATGGAAGTGTCTCAGAGAGGTAGCAGTAGATTTTCTGACAAGAACATTCAACAAGGTCTTAGAGAGTGAGAGGATGCCAGAGGAATGGAGGAGAAGTGTGCTGGTTCCCATTTTTAAGAACAAGGGAGACGTGCAGAGTTGTGGCAACTACAGAGGGATAAAGTTGATGAGCCATACGATGAAGTTATGGGAATAATGGAAGCTAGACTAAGGGCAGAGGTCAGCATTTGTGAACAACAGTTTGGTTTCCTGCCAAGAAAGCGCACCACAGATATAGTGTTTGCTTTGAGGATGTTAATAGAGAAGTTCAGAGAGGTCAGAGGGAGCTGCATTATGCCTTTGTGGATCTGGAGAAAGAATATGATAGGGTGCCAAGAAAGGAACTGGGGTATTGCATGAGGAAGTCTGGAGAGGCAGAGAAGATGTTCGAGTGGTGCAGGACATGTATGAGAGATGTAAGACAGTGTTGAGGTGTGCTGTCGGTGTGACAGAAGAGTTCAGACGGAAGAGGTGGAACTGCATCAAGGGTCAGCTCTGAGCCCCTTCTTGTTTGCTATGGTGATGGACAGGCTGACAGATGTTAGACAAGAATCTCCATGGACTATGATGTTTGCAGATGACATTGTGATCTGTAGTGAGAGCAGAGAACAAGTGCAGGAAAATCTAGAGAGGGTGAGGTATGCCCTGGAAAGGAGAGGAATGAAGGTTAGCCTCAGTAAGACAGAATGCATGTGTGTGACCAAGGACCCAAGAGGAACGGTGAGGTTACAGGGAGCAGAGATAAAGAAGGTGGAAGATTTTAAGTACTTAGGCTCAACAATCCAGAGCAATGGAGAGTGTGGAAAAGAGGGGAAGAAGCGTGTGCAGGCAGGTTGGAATGGTTGGAGAAAAGTGTCCGGTGTGATGTGTAATAGGAAGGTATCGGCAAGAATGAAAGGAAAAAGTGTACAAGACGATGATGAGGCCAGCGATGTTGTATGGTTTATAAACAGTGGCACTGGGGTAAAGACAGGAGGCAGAACTGGAGGTAGCAGAGATGAGAATGTTGAGGTTCTCTTTGGGATTAACGAGGATGGATAGGATCAGGAATGAGTACATCAGAGGGACAGAGGAACCACATCACATGGCCAGCCTTTGGTAACCCAGTTAGCTGCACTGGGCTGACAGTGAGAACCTATTGAGAGTGGGGCTTGAACCCCCAACCTAAGGATCAGTGATCTAGCACGTTATCTCCAGGCCATCACTGCCCTCCATATATACTCCAAGTCATCAGTTTTGAGTCTTGGATCGTCTTCAGTTTTCTATCAAAAGTATTTAATGAGCCACTTCCATCTTTGACAAAATTCTTTGTATTTGTATTATAATACTAGTTGAAAATTTAAAAAAAAAAAAAAAATAAAAAATAAAAAAAAATATATATATATATATATATAAAATTTATTTTTATTATTTTATTTCTTTCATAAAGGAATATTTGAAAATATTTAAAAAATCAGATCTAAATGTTACTTTAACGGTGTTGAGGCCAACGATGTTGTATGGTTTAGAAACAGTGGCCCTGGGGAAAAAACAGGAGGCAGAGCTGGAGATAGCAGAGATGAATATGTTGAGGTTCTCTTTGGGAGTAACGAGGATGGATAGGATTAGGAATGAGCACATCAGAGGGACAGCACATGTAAGATGTTTTGGAGACAAAGTCAGAGAGGCTAGATTGAGATGGTTTGGACATGTACAGAGGAGGGATAGTGAGTATATTGGTAATAGGATGCTGAGGCTGGAACTACCAGGCAGAAGGCCTAGAGGAAGACCAAAGAGACGATTCATGGATGTGGTGAAGGAGGACATGAAGGTCGTTGGTGTAAGAGAAGAAGATGCAAAGGATAGGGTGAGATGGAGGCAGATGATTCGCTGTGGCGACCCCTGAAGGGAAAAGCCGAAAGGAAAAGAAGAAGATCTAAATGTTACTTCAGCATCAATGCGATTATCATAGCCTTTGTTTGTAATTTCAGCCCTGTACTTTTTTGTAAGCTGCCTGACTTTGGACACCGTCAGAGATAACACCACAAATAATAATAATAATAATCACGCACAAAAAAGGTTTGTTTTGAATTTTACTTATTAGTCTGCACATTTTTTAGATTCAATCTTATTATTTTTTAGGCATTTAATCTGGACAGGTCTCTTCATCCACTCTGAAGGCAGTTCTTGTGGCATGTCTCTCTGAAGTAAACCACTGTGGGGTTTTTTGTCATTCACCCTCAGCACATGTCACATCACCGCTTTGTCCAGGGCTTCCTTCCCTCGTCCTGCCCTCATTCCCTCGTACGCTCCTCTTTCATTTCACTGTTCTCCTGAATGTCACATTGCTAATCAGCTCTTCAGTGTGAAATGCTGTCTTTATTCCCAGACATGCTGATTGCCTCCTGGACTGATGGATGTCCTGTCCATGATATCAGGACTGGAATGAGAGACTGTGTGCTTCGGCCTTATCTGCTGTTTGACTGATTGAATTGTTTGTGTTTGTTTTAGAATCTGTATCAGAAGATTCAGGTGCTAGATGGTTCTGGACAAGGTCCTCGATGGCTCAAATTGCTGATGCTTCATTTAATTTGATGTTTTAAAGGTTTGTAGTTGCATTTTCTAAATTGTGGTGATCAGAAAAATTAAGTTACCTCATTTTATCGCCCTACAATTTTTCTTCCATGGCTAATTCTCAGCCATCCTGTCTCAGGGCTGCTATTAACCACTGAGGCTGCTTGTCATCATCATATATTTTCTCTGAAGCACACAATGCCAGCTGAGGATATTATACAGCATGAGAGTTTGGTGTAACACGCTCAAAGGAAATTGATACCTGCTCACTTTTGTCAGCGTGAGCTCATAGGCACCCAACGGTAATCAACCTAGGAGCTTAAAAAATTCAGACCTTCATCAACTCAGAGTTCAGCAAGAGATGTGAAATCAACATGGCTTGAAGCATCAACAATAAACAGTGTACCTTTAAATAGTTTATACTATTTATTAACTTTACGAAAGTCAGCAATGGTTCTTTAACATAGGCTTTTATGTAGGCTGCAAAGCCGTCAGCGTGTTTCTGTCCATTGCTAAAAGGGTTGTGACAGAACGGGCATCCGACGTAAAAACCTATGCCAAATCAAATGTGCGAATCAGATGATTTGCTGTGGCGACCCCTGAGAAAAAGGGAAAAAAGCCGAAAGAGAAGAAGATACTATATATTAACTTTATATCACCAATCATCTTCTTGAACATAAAATTATGCATTACTCATGAGTTAGCTGGCTAAAAATAACAATAATAATAACAATAGTTCTGAGCTGAAGCTTCTCACTCTGAGTGAAATCAGGTTCATCAGATCCTCAGATCTACATCAATGATTTTTGATCCCCTCCCAAATACAGAGCAAAACAACACGGCTTGTTTTGGGGATCCTGAGAACTTGATACCCCTCAGTTTCTCCACACCACATTCTCAGATTGCATTATAGCAGGACTCCATCTCCACTGTAATGCCCTTTAATTAGCCATGAGTGTACAAAGAGGTTTTCTTTGTTGATGTTTTGCTCACGTTCATCATCTCAGCAACCCGTCGTTTTTATTTCATGCTTATTTTCGCCGCTAAACTTTGATTGCAGTTGTTCCAACTTTATGTTGGCAATAGAACAGCAATTGTGAAGCATTACCTCCGGTGTTGTTCATGACTGATACTGCTTGATTGCCTTAGCAATATTAATCTCAAGCCATCAAGACTATAAAAGCCTTTGAAGTCAGAGATTTTCTGGATTTGAGAGGGAGAGAGGTCTGTTTCTGGGAATTTAAAGTGCAGTACGAATGGAGGAGAGGCTACCAGAAGATTGTTTGTATAAAGAGGATTACAGTATATTAGTGCTGTGATGAAACAGCACAAATCAAACTTCATAGTTTAAAAAGACAAAATGCAAATTGCCAAATAAAATGAGCAGGAAAAACTACATCACATTATTTCCCATAATGCATTGCCACAGCTCTCTCACCGTCGGCCCGATTTTTTTCAGAATTACACAAGATAAAAAAGGACATGCTACTATTTATAGTACCGTATTATAGAACGGCGAGTCAGTAGTAACGAATCATAAAGCTGCTTTTTTTCTTTGCACTCTTTTATGAAAAATGTGTTGGGTATCCTTTTCTGAGTTCACATCCTAATGGAGTTATACAGAATGTGCTTTTCATTTAAAAGTTCATTCAATCCTTTAATTATTTGTTAAACTTTGTAGTCCTACTAGGGGCATGGGGATGTTGGAGCCTATCTCAGCCAACACTAAGCAGAGGTGTGGTATACCCTGAAAAGATCACCAATCGTAGGGCCAAAACTCATTTCTATATCGAGTCAATTTGGAGCATCCTGATGAGCCTCATGAGTCTAATGCACATGTCTTTGGCCCGTGGGAGGAAAACCACGCAGGCACCATCCAAATTCTACACAGAAACGCCCTCACCGAACCCAGGGCTTTCTTGCTGGGAGCTGGACGTGTTTAACACAATGGGAACTAAATAAATCAGGCTCAGAGTCATGCTTATACTTTTACACTGCTGCATCACAGCCAGAAGGTCACAAGGTTACATCACAGACAGAACTTATGTTATGTTGCCGGTACAGTAAAACCTCCGCTGACGAACGCTTAAGCTCACGAACTTTTCGCCTCAAGAACATTAAATTTGCGAGCATATAGTCTCTGCTGATGAACTAGTTTTCGGCGGACGAATCAAACCACGCGGTCGAACAGCGCCACGGTGGCGGCCACGAGAAGCTGACGCACGCTCATGGCGTCACAGTTCGTCACACCCCTTTCTTTGAATGCGGAAGTGGTTAGACATTTTGGACCATATTGAGCGTACTTTTGCTATTATGGGACCGAAAAAGACCCCACCACAGGCGGAGATCATTGAAAAACACGAACGAGGTGTGCGTTTGTGTGACTCAGCGTCCCAGTACCAGTACGCTAAGTCTACCATTGCTCCCATCCTTAAGAACAAGGAAGCTATTAAGGGTGCGTGTGTGGCTAAGGGTGTTTCCAAACAGTAGGCGTTTCCAAACTCTCCTTCCAAACAGTAAGTCCCTCCCTCCCTCCTCCTCCCACTCCATTCCATCGAGCCATCAACTACCATCACAAAGGTAAATAAAACCACTTTATTATACAGTACAGTTTATTTCTTTCATTACAATACAATAGCACATTTATTATACATAAAATAAGGTATATTTTTGTGTAGTTTTAAGGCTTATTTAGTAGAAAATTATGTTTTATGGGGACCTGGGAACGGATTATTCTCATTTTAATGGTTTCTTATGTGAAATAAATGTTCGGAAGACGAACTTTTCGCCTCACACACACTTTCTGGGAACCAATTATGTTCGTGAGCTGAGGTATCACTGTACATTAAAACCAGAATTTTTACACCACGCCACAGGCACAATTTTTTTTCATTCATTTTCTAAGCTACTTAATCCTAATTAGGGTCGCCCATCTGAGGCGACTTTGGGCGAGGGTGGGGTACACACATACACCCATTTACACTCACTCCCAGGGTTGACTTGGAAGAGCCAGTCAGTCTACTGTGCATGTTTTTGGACTAGGGAGGAGACTGGAGTACCCAGAGGAAACCCATGCAAGCACCACCTTGCTATGCTCTCTCTACTGGGGCCCTAACTCCGCCTTGCTCTGTCTTTTTGTTCTGCTGTCATGATGTTCTGCCAATGTGTCACATGACCTACACATTCTGTGACGCCAGACAGAGGGGTGCTGCCACTCTGGGACATCCCATTTGCGACAATGTCAATTGTAAAAAGTGCTATAGAAATAAAACCAAGTTGGATTGAATTGAATTGAATCCCACTTGCAGAGCTTTAAGCACGGCTTTAAGATTCTCCGAGCACTTTATTATTATTATTATTATTAAGATCAAATTGCTCGCGATAGGATTCTGACAGTCTTTAATAATCCTCACATACCAATTCATCGTCCATAGCCACAGCAGGTATCTATTTTTAATCTTTTCTTCACTGAGGCTCTTTATGAAGCATGTATTCGTTGTTCCTTTCTCAGCAGGTCAGTAAATCAATATGACTCGAGTAATAGTTCATGAACACAAGAGACTCTCCCCTGCATGCTCTGCTTTTTTCGCCTTTCATCTGAAATCCTGCAGCACTTTTAATCCCAGAGTCCCAAATTAATTTGTAGAGTGAGCCGGGCACATTTCAGTGGAGGGTTGAGAGATGCAAGCTGGACATCCCTTGAGGGGATTCACTCTCCTCCCAGGTCTTTCTGCTTGCTCCCTTTTTTCTCTCTCCTGCTATTTGTTAAATTATTTATTCTCTCTCTCTCTCTCTCTCTCTCTCTCTCTCTCTCTCTCTGTCTCTTTCTGTGTCTGCTCTTTCTTCTCCACTGAACCTTCATCTCCTCACCCCTCACCTCTGTGGTATCTCGTTCTTCCACCGTGTCCAGGAGAGTTGAGGCCATGTGTCTTTTGTGTTCCCTTGTCTTGTCGTCGTGCTTCATTACAGTAAAAAACCGTTTGGGTGCGTCCGGAACTGTGTTTCTCCACAGGTGAAAATATAGAGCAGATGGGGTTTGAAAAAATATCATATGAACACTCACAATCCAAACCTGGTATGAAAACTCGGAGCAGATGGGGACAACTTGGCGCGGAGTCAGCTCCATTACAAACACGTTCAATAGGGCCTTTGTCCCGGTGCTGATTGTGATATTGCTGCTGTAATGATTAGGCGAAATTCAATGGAGTGTCACAAAATGATGCTGACAACAACACACAACTCCAGGGTTTATTAATAGCTGATATCTAACGCTGATATCCAACATCTGTCATCGTCTTTTTTTGTACTTGTTTAATAACCGCATAAGATTGTAATACGGCAGTTGATAGAGCAGATCATCGTAATTAATTCATGGTTCACTCAGTAAGAGCTAATCTCATATCAGGCGTCTGGCTGGGATCTGGTGTCTCCGTGGGGTTCTTTGAACTACTGTGTATCGGATTTTTTCTCCCTTATTGTTATTTTTATTTTGCCAGTGCTACTGATCTCTCCTTCCTCTTTCTGTCTCTAACACACACACACACACACACACACACACACACACACACACACACACACACACACACACACACACACACACACACATCTGTTCCACAACTTCAACCATGTTTGCCTCTTAATGCCGTATATTCCTTGATATTTTCCCCATTTTTAGAGTGTTATACATGATCACATCAGACTTGCTGAGAATAACACGTCATTAGTTTGAAGAAAAAACTTTCTGGCTGTCTCTGGCTCTTAAAGTTTTCTATCATCATCACTGTCTTGATTTCCCCTTTAACCCAAATCAGCCAAGACCTGTGTCATGTCTAACATCTCTCTCTCTCTCTCTCTCTCTCTCTCTCTCTCTCTCTCTCTCTCTCTCTCTCTATCTCTTTCTGTTTCTCTCTCGCTCTCGCTCTCTCTCGCTCTCTCTCTCTCTCTCTCTCTCTCTCTCTCTCTCTGTTCTCTCTCTGTTTCTCTCTCTCTCTCTCTCTTTCACTCTCTCTCTCTATCTCTCTCTCCTCTCTCTCTCTCTCTTTCTGTTTCTCTCTCTCTCTCTCCCTCTGTTTCTCTCTCTCTCTTTAACTCTCTCTCTCTCTCTCTCTCTCTCTCTTGCTGTTTCTCTCTCTCTCTCTCTCGCTCTCTCTCTCTCTCTCTCTCAAGGAGAATTTACACAGCGTTTTTGAGGAATTCCATCATTCACATGTTCGTATGAGATTTTTATTTGCTTCTTGATCAGCCATGTCAGTATTGCTTTTTTCTGTTGTTTTTTTCCGCTTTTTTCATTTCTATCCGTTTCTTTTTGTTTCTTTTTGTTTCTTTTCTTTTCTTTTCCACTTTTTTAGTTCTGTCTGCAAAGGCACATCAGTGATTAGGCAGGAAGACACTTCCTGTGTTGGGGAAAAAGGCAAGTCTTTTGATTGTTGCTACGCTTTGGGTTTTGTCACACAACATGTGTATTCACTTCTGAAACAGAGGAGAGAAGAACACTTTGGAGAAGTGTAGAACTTTACTTCTGTACTCTACATTGGGAATTCAGTAGCAAGAGGAAAAAAAAGAGATTCATATGACAGCAATGAGTATAAAAACCCCTGACATCTTGACATCCATTTCAATGTTTACTTTTATAGGTATCAACAGAGTCGCATCATGGCAAGTTTCTCAATCATTTCTTTGACAACAAGAAATGAATAAACTGATTCATCCACTTGAGTGCATTCCGAAATACCGCACATTCTTTTATTTATTTATTACTCTGTTTTTTTTTTTTTTTTTTTTTTTTTTTTACAAAATTTTTATCTCTGATTTAGCTGTAGCTACTTCCCAATCGTCAAGGAGTTCTTATCACCCATAATACAGGCACAATGTAACACGATGCTCGGAGGAAAGCGATGTCTGCCCCGTGTACATGAGATCAGAGGCTCATGCACACAGGCATATATGTCTTTTTTTTTTGCCGAACCTGTTCCTGTAGTGACAGCCTCATGTTTTAGAACTTTTGATCATCATCAAGGTTTTCATTCATGTTGATCTTACAACTTGGAAAATCATTCTCAGAGTTCAGGTCTGTACCTCTGGCACATCGGCTCTGTGCCAGTTCACCGTGTCCCTCCTTGTGTTTATTAACAGAATGATAACAGCATCTCCTGAATGAGAGGTGCAAGAAAAAACGGTTTAAAGCCACTAAGTGATAACAGTGCTGGGCCTAAAACAATATCCTCTCTATGCTCTGAGTTCTCGAGGTTCCTCTGAAGTAATCTACATCCCATCATTTCTGCTGTTGTCATAGTTACTCCTGTCCATCCTTGTCAGTGTGAAGTAATAAATTGGCCATGGTTTTATGAACGAGGCCATGTTTAAAAAAAACACTTAAAAGAAATTGTTTGAACTAGGAGCTCCATAAAGCTGTAGAATAGAGTTCAAGAACATTTCATCATCATCATCATCATCATCATCATCATCATCATAATCATCATCATCATCATCATCAACAGCATTATCCTTCATACATTACATCATATCTGCAACTGGAGAATAATTCCATCTCCTCTAATGGTGATATATTTAAAGATAAAACACATGGGGTCTGAATATTCTAAGAAAATAATCAGTGATGGAGTTGCGTGATGAAGCTCAGGTACTGTTACACCTTAAGTGGATTCTTTGGAAATACTTGCTCCACGTGAAGGGTTTTATTCATCAAACACTACAAGAAGTAATCAATCATTATGCATTCACGCTTTCATATTCAGCCTCTTGTTTTTCTCTTTATTAAAAGAATGAGACAAAAATATTTGCAGGTTGCTGCATCACTGATGAATATATAAAGCCTTTTGCTTGGATGTTCCATTCTCTGGTTGCTGAGGTAACCCACCTCTCCATTTTCCCAAATGATTGCTAGAAATTTCAGGAATGTTAGCATGATTTGTGCATTATCTTGCTTTATTCTGTGTAAAACAAGGGTCGATGTTTGGTGTCAGCCATGGGAGGTGTTGGGTGGCGGGTGTAACCTATGGCGGGTGAAAGCCATGGGTGGTGTTCCCTTTTATAGTGATGTAGTCTTTTTTTACCACATGAACATCCCTATTTTATTTCAAGTAATACGAAGTCTGACACCACTGGTGGATTTTTGCTCCCGGGGCCTGGACTATGCCAAGCTGAGTCATACTCACCATCTAGAGTTACAGAAAACCTTAATAAACAACATAATCCAGATAAAGAACCCAATCAGATCTCTGATAATAAATCTCATTGAGAGTTCCTGGCTGTCGAGTGTGAAAGGATCAGGTTATATATGAGTATTAGGAGCTAATCCATCTTTTTTCATTTTATCATTGTGTCATGAGAATAGTTTGTGGTTTCAGTAACTCTTTTTCCTGGTGGAATCATTCTTTGCCGCCATATGTGATCAGGGCCATACAATTGTGTTGCATCATTAACAATGATTACACTCAGACTTATTAGCCAATAATTAAGAGTCATGTTCATAGTAAACCAGAGCGTTGTTGTAGTCTGGATTTTGATTGGTCAGAATCAGAATCAGAATACAGTGATCATTCAGTGCGGCTTCAGTGCATCGCAGGTTTTTCAAAAATATTCATTGAAAAATAAAAAATAATGAAATGAAGGAAAAATAGGGGAAAAGTTAAGAAAAATGCCGCCCAATTATGCAAAAAAATCCCCAAACAAAAAGAAAAAAACCCCCAACAAAACTACTTACATTTTTCTGTGAGGTGTGCATCTGTATGTTTGTGTATTTATTTTATTTACATCTCATGCATTATTTTTGAATTTTTAATTGTTATCATAAGCATTCATAGCATCGAATATGTATTTATTAATATTATATACATACATGTACGTATACTAGAGCCCTGTGCGGGCCAAGATCACAAGCCCGCGCCCGCCCTGCAAATTAGAATTGTGGCCCGCAGTCCACGTCACATATTTACCCTTGTAGGTCAGCCCGCCCCACCCCGTAAGTGAAATTCTAACCTGGCCCACAGCCTGCCCCACACAAAATACTTCAGCCTACAGCCCGCCCCGCCCCGCAGTGAGTTTCTAATTCTGAGCCCATACCCAGCCCACACAACACAACTACATATTAACATTCAACCAACCTTTAATTCACTCAAATCATAAAAAGTTACATTAAAATCAATAATTTTTTGCAACAGCCTAATAATGTATACAGATGCTCCCCGACTTACGTTCATCCATTTTACGTTTTTTGTTTTTCAATTTAACGTTTTTTTTTTTCCCCCCAAAAAAAGTCAAATTTTGAGTTTAGACGTACCTACCTAGTAAGCTGACGTAATGACGCAGTGACGTAATGACGCTGCGTCCATTGTTTACAAACGACAGACTGCACGTGCCCCTCCTTCTTCCCAGTTCAGTTATATATATATATATATATATATATATATATATATATATATATATATATATATCAATGGCACCCTTGTGCACTTTAAAGACCGGAAGTCCATATAACCCACAGCAAGTACACTACTTTTGCAAGTACTCTACTTTCGGTTTTGAGTGCCTCACATATTGTAAGCATTGAATGGCTGCTTTAAGCTTCATGTAAAGTGACTCGGTATAAATACAGTAAGTGACTTATTTGAAATTAATGTTGATATTATTTGATATATTTGATATTATTTTACAATGTTATGTTTATAATAATTGATTTAGGGCTGTTTTATGAGACACGGTAATGGTATTTATGGATATATAGTTCAGTCTGAGCGTCATACGTCACACGTCATACGTCACTGTAACAACTTACGTTCACTTTCAACTTACGTTCGGCTGTCTGGAACCAATTAAAAACCTAAGTCGGGGAGCATCTGTATTTACCTGATACAAAGTGTTCGCTGCATATTCTACTGTATTCCGTAGGATTCCAGTCTTTCCTATTTACCGCTGCGATCCACTTGGCTTTTCTCTCCGGGTCAGATGGAAAACAATAAAATGACAGTGTAGGCTTAGTCCTCTGTCTATTTGCACAGCCAATAGCACAACACCATATAACCATACTCACTGGTTAATTTGTATCACTCCAGGGAAGTTAGTAACCGACAAACAACATCCAGTTGGGTAATGTTGAACCACTATTACTTATTTTAAAATGTTTAGCAATGTTGAATGAGCGAGCACCGTGCGTGGATCATACCGTCCAATATGGCAGATAAACAAAAGTCACGTGACCCTGTGACGTCACATGCAAAACCTCAATATGTGAGGCACTCAAAACCGAAAATTGTGTACTTGCTGTTCCAGTCTTTCAAGTGAGCAAGGGTGCCGATGAACTCATTTAGAACTCAGCCTGTACTGATGTGAATCACCAGCAGAGTGGAGAGTTCTTTTTCTTTTCTGGACAGCCCGCATGAATCTGTGACAGCCCGCAGCTTGCCCCCAGAACTTGGATAACCCACATAAGTTTCAAATTGACCCGCCCCGCCCCGCAAACTAAAAAATCTGACCTTAAATTTGTGCCCGTGGGGGGGCTGCGGGCTGAAACTCGCCCCGTGCAGGGTTCTAACCTATATGTCAGTCAGAGGGGTCATTCTTACTTGATGAAAATCGGTGGTCGTGGAGGGGGTCTCGGTCCCCATTAACGTGAGCTATGGGAACGTAACATGAAAGTGACTGATCCCTGTATATATATATATATATATATATATATATACGGTACGCCCTTGACTCCTCTTCTTTTCCTTTCGGCTGTTCCCTTCAGGGGTCGCCACAGCAAATGATCTGCCTCCATCTCTCCCTATCCTCTGCATCTTCTACTCTTACTCCAACGACCTTCATGTCCGCCTTCACCGCATCCATAAATCTTCTCTTTGGTCTTCCTCTGGGCCTTTTGCCTGGTAGTTCCAACCTCAGCATCCTACGACCAATATACTCACTATCCCTCCTCTGTACATGTCCAAACCATCTCAATCTAGCCTCTCTGACTTTGTCTCCAAAACATCTAACATGTGCTGTCCCTCTGATGTACTCATTTCTGATCCTATCCATCCTCGTTACTCCCAAAGAGAACCTCAACATTTTCATCTCTGCTACCTCCAACTCTGACTCCTGTCTTTTCCCCAGGGCCACTGTCTCTAAACCATACAACATTGCTGGCCTCATCACCGTCTTGTACACTTTTCCCTTCATTCTTGCCGATACTCTCCTATCACACATCACACCGGACACTTTTCTCCATCCATTCCAACCTGCCTGCACGCGCTTCTTCACCTCTTTTCCACACTCTCCATTGCTCTGGATTGTTGAGCCTAAGTACTTAAAATCCTCCACCTTCTTTATCTCTGCCCCTGTAACCTCAAAGTTCCTCTTGGGTCCTTGTCGTTCACACACATGTATTCTGTCTTACTGAGGCTAACCTTCAATCCCCTCCTTTCCAGGGCATACCTCCACCTCTCTAGATTTTCCTCCACTCGGTCTCTGCTCTCACTACAGATCACTATGTCATCTGCAAACATCATAGTCCATGGAGATTCTTGTCTAACCTCATCTGTTAGCCTGTCCATCACCATAGCAAACAAGAAGGGGCTGAGAGCTGACCCTTGATGCAGTCCCACCTCCACCTTGAACTCTTCTGTCACACCGACAGCACACCTCACCACTGTCTTACATCTATCATACATGTCCTGCACCACTCTAACATACTTCTCTGCCACTCCAGACTTCCTCATACAATACCACAGTTCTTCTCTCGGCACCCTGTCATATGCTTTCTCCAGATCCACAAAGGCACAATGCAGCTCCTTCTGACCTTCTCTGTACTTCTCTATTAACATCCTCAAAGCAAACACTGCATCTGTGGTGCTCTTTCTGGGCATGAAACCAAACTGTTGTTCACAAATGCTGACCTCTGCCCTTAGTCTTGCTTCCACTATTCTTTCCCATAGCTTCATTGTATGGCTCATCAACTTTATCCCTCTGTAGTTGCCACAACTCTGTACATCGCCCTTGTTCTTAAAAATGGGCACAAGCACACTTCTCCTCCATTCCTCTGGCATCTGCTCACTTTCTAAAACCTTGTTGAATATTCTTGTCAGAAAATCTACTGCTACCTCCCTAGACACTTCCATACCTCAACTGGTATGTCATCAGGGCCAACTGCCTTTCCATTCTTCATCCTCTTCAATGCCCTCCTCACTTCTCCCTTACTAATCTTTGCTACTTCCTGCTCCTCAACGGTCACCCCTTCTACTCTTTTTCTCTCTCATTTTCCTCATTCATCAGCTCTTCAAAGTACTCTTTCCATCTTCCCAGCACACTTCTGTCATCAGTCAATACATTTCCCTCTCTGTCCTTTATCACTCTAACTTGCTGCACGTCTTTCCCATCTCTATTTCTCTGCTGGGCTAACCTGTATAGATCATTTTCTCCCTCCTTACTGTTCAACCTATCATACAAGTCATCATACGCCCTCTGTTTGGCCTTTGACACCGCTACCTTCGCCTTACGCTGTGTCTCCCTGTACTCCTGTTTACTCTCTTCGGTCCTCTCAATGTCCCACTTCTTCTTGGCTAACCTCTTCTTTTGTACACACTCCTGCACTTCCTCATTCCACCACCAAGTCTCCTTATCTACTTTCCTTCCAGAGGACACACCAAGTACTCTCCTACCGGTCTCCCTGATCACATTGGCTGTGGTTGTCCAGTCCTCTGGAAGCACTTCCTGACTACCCAAAGCCTGTTTCAACTCCTCCTTGAAGACAACACGACACTCTTCCTTTTTCAGCTTCCACCACTTTGTCTTCTGCTCTGCCTTTGCCTTTTTCACCTTTCTCACCATCAGTGTCATCCTGCACACCACCATCCTATGCTGTTTGGCAACACTCTCACCCACTACTACTTTGCAGTCACTGACTTCCTTCAAATTACATCGCCTACACAAGATGTAGTCTACCTGTGTGCTCTTACCTCCGCTTTCATAAGTCACCCTATGCTTCTGTTTCTTCTTGAAGAAAGTATTCACCACAGCCCTTGACTATTCGCGGTTTTGCACTCGCGGACTGCCGAATTCAGCCAATGGCTGTCCTCCTTCCTGCTGATTAGTTGAGATGATGTAACTTCCCTTTTCCTCATTCACGGACAAGTTGTCAATGAGCCTTTTTAATTACCAGTTAAGCTCTATGATGCCACTCGAACGTCAGCTCAGCGCCAGCAAAAGGTAATGACGTTTGGATGTCTCTTCTGAAGAAATAAGACTTTCTCCTGAAGAAATGACAGTTTCCTCTGAAGTGCCTGAAGAGGAATAATGATCTGAACGGTTGTAACACACTTCACTATTAAAGTCTTTTTCAATTATTATTCCAGTACCTAAGTTACTGTTTATAATGTTGGTGTGTGTGATTTTATTTACACATGTGAAGCATGTGTAGCAGGTGTAGCATGTTTCTCACTTTGTTTTGTTTATCCAATTTGTTACATTTCTTGTTCTTTTATGTCCTTTTGTTGTGGTCTATGTTTTTGGGGACTTTGATTTTGGCGGCTGTGCCTCTAACGAACTGTTTTCTCTCCGCTTAGGCTAAGGGGCATGGCTAAGCTGCTCGGTGGCTCACACCTGAATTCACTATTCTCATCTACTCCCAATAAACAAAAGCATGCTCACCTCTGTGCCAGAGGATTAACTCACATCACTTCACCGTTCTTTGGTTTGTAACGCTCTCTAACTCTCTCACTGTAGAACTCTGTTTTCTGGCTGAGGAGTGTGGCTGAGCTGCTCGGACTGAATGCAGTTCATACCTGAATTCAGTCATTTCATGCCGAATGCAATACCTTCCTCTAGTGGGCATTTTTGAAAACTACAGTGCTGTATATTTCAAGGAAAACACATTTAAAGGTGTTCTTTTATATATATATGATGTATAATGTTTATATTTTGTTATCAATAAATATCACATTAAAAATTAATTTTTTCTTAATGATTATTACATTTTACTACATTAATACTGTATTAATGAGTAAGACTGTCTATAGAATGTGTTTAAGAAGCATATTTTAGTGCATGTTATAGATACATAGTATTTTAGTTCCAGTTTCTCATTCGCGCATGTACTATTATGTATATTGAGTTTTACTTCCGGGTACAGAACTCACGGACTATCTTCATTCACGGGAGGGGCCGGAACTGAACCCCTGCGAATATCGAGGGCCTGCTGTATATATATTTGTCTGAGTATGTGTGCATGTGTGTATATGTGTGTGTGTGTGTGTGTGTGTGTGTGTGTGTGTGTGTGTGTGTGTGTGTGTGTGTGTGTGTGTATGTGTGTAAGTCTGAAATTAGAAATTACTCATATCTATATAAGTGTGGCCGGTGGTGTAGTGGTTAGGGTGCTGAGCTCATGATCAGGAGGTTGTGAGTTCAAATCCCAGTTAGACCCCCACTGTGCTAAGACCCCTAGGCAAGGTCTTAACCACAAGTGCACCTCTGTTCACCCAGCAGTATAAATGGGTACCAGTAAAAACATACTGGGAAGGTAACCTGCAATGGACTAGTGTCCCGTCCAGGAGGAGTTGAACTCCTATTTGCTTCACGCTACAGAAACCGGGGATAAGCACTGGCCTGATGAGCCACTATGCTCGGGTGTAAAAAGCCCATATCTATATAAACAGATACAGAATAAATCCTGTCAGTGAGTGTATGTACAGTATTATCAATATGATAAACAGAAGAATGTAAATGTGGTGCAAAATGAAAACTATATAACAGTGGATGTTGTTGCTATATGGAGTTGTTGTACAGTTTAAAGGCCACAGGTAAGAATAATTTCCTGCGCTGTTTGATAGAACCTTTTGGTGGTATCAGTCTCTCACTGAACCTGCTCCTGTGATTGGTCAGAAGGTTGTGAA
Organism: Plotosus lineatus; assembly: GCA_024760905.1. NCBI lineage: Eukaryota > Metazoa > Chordata > Actinopteri > Siluriformes > Plotosidae > Plotosus > Plotosus lineatus. Next base: position 19,762,366 of record CM045732.1, on the reverse strand, counting down.
GCGGTTGGGAGATATTGTTCAATATTTTGCACAACATCCACCTCTCTGACATGACCGTTGGAGAATCCAGTTTCATCCCCACAAAGTTACCGGCCTTGCAGATCAGTTTGTTCAACCTATTAGCATCTGCAACCCTCAGCCTGCTTCCCCAGCATGCAACAGCATAGAGGACAGCTCTGGCCACAACAGACTCATAAAACAGTCTAATCAGTGTTCAGCAGATGCGAAATGACCCTAACCTCCTCGAAAAATAGAGATGGCTCTGATCTGGTGTAGTGCAGTAGTGCAGTACGGGGGGTGCTTATTAACAATAATTTATAAATAAGTTGTGCTGCTACCCCAGTACAGCTGAGTGATAAACAACTGGCCATGTCTCTCACTGTCTATGGTGAGAGGCATGTAAAAGAACCACAGCTGACTTTGTCAAAAGTAGGCTGCATAGCTGTTATCGTGTTCAGGGTGTACTCTGTTCTCACCCAGAGTTGGGTGAGATGGGCACCAGCCTCCCCTAAACCCTAATTAAGATTAAGCGGTTCAAAAAAAGAATGAATGAATGAGTCGTGCGACTGCCTGTGATAGGCAGTCTATGTTCTATAGGAACAGCTCACTCACATGGAGTGGATTCTTCTTACAAATGGATTTCAAAATGATCAGTGTAATCACTGATCTGCTACTGTTGACATTGAGAGTTTTATAAATGTAATAACCTGAGTGCCGAGTGAGTGCCAATACAGTTTTCTGTCACTAGTCAGATAACCACTTTACAGCTATGAAATATACAGTACTTCCTCACTTAACGATAGTCCCAGCAAACAAAAAATCCAGGTTACGAAAAACATTTTCCAAAATTTTTTGTCTCTGTATACAAAACAAGTTCCCCTTACGAAATGCGCCAAACGCGCCATTCAAACATTCAAATGCGCCCTGCAAACATTAAAAAGCGCCACTCAAACATTCAAACAATGCACGAGCTGTTCTCCCATTGACTATCTTCAAACATCCCTCCCCGCTGGCCTCCCATTGGCTAGGAGGGATGACGCAGCTCCCTTGAGCAGCAGCTTGTTCATGAGTTCTTTGAGTGTGCTCATTGCAACTTTATTTTTTGGCTCAGGCTTTTAACCTTGCATAAACATTTGTAAGATTATAACTGCTAAGAAGACATGGTCAACATGAAGTAAGTACCTTGAAAGGTATGCTTTTATAATTTTTAAAGGGTAGTATTGGGGGCCTTAGAACGAATCACGTGTTTTACATGTAAAATGCGGTTCTACTTATGAAAAATCCAGGTTATGAAAAAGGCTCTTTAACGGATTAATTTCTTATGGTGATGTACCACTGTACATACAGTATATGTTGTTTACATGACTCTGATCTCTTTTTTTACACCAACTCTCACCATGTGTGGTACACCTCATATTCTTTTGTTCAGCCCTTAGGTTCCTCTGGGAAAAGAGAGAATTAAAGGCTGAGTTGTCTTGTCAGGCTGAGGAGTTTCGTGTGTGTGTGTGTGTGTGTGTGTGTGTGTGTTTGTTGGCAGGCAGGCAAGACGTGCTACATAATGCCGACTCGATGAGACACTTTCATCCCAAATGTGGAGCAGCAAGTCACATCAGTGTTATTGTAGCCTTTTCATCTCCATTAGGATCAGATAACCTTTAAGTGTAACGTTTCAGGAGTCAGACAGTGACATAGAGACTAAAGGGTGCATAAGGAAAGGGTGCTTGAATATTTTTTGTGCATTTGAAATGAGATGCAGTGAAATAAGGTGAGAGAAACTGGACTAATTCAACAACTTCAGTAATTTATTTAATTGTACCTCCAGGATTCATAATTTTGAAGGGGATTGATCAATTTTCAATCACAGCAGCTCTGGCAGTGGTGCTCCTGTTGATCACATGTCATCCGCATGGACTCTCATCATCATCATCATCATTATTTTGTAATGGAAATTTTTTATAGCTATCACGGCAACATTATTAGAATACAAGTCAATAATTACATAATGATTTAGGATGATAATTATCATTACAATTATAAGATAAATAATAGACTTCATGTTAAACTATAGTGAAGCTTCTGCTACATGGTTTGTATTTTGGTTTCATCAAAATGAAGATGGGTTTCCCTTTTCAGGATGGTTCCTCTCGAGGTTTCTTTCTCATGTTGACTGAGTGAGATTATTCTTGCCACCATTGTTGCAGTCGGGCTTGCTCATTGGGGATGTGCAGAGTACAGTATGTAGAAGAAATTTTACAAGTCTATATCAAATTTAGTTTTACTATTGAAAGATGCTTAATGTCAATTATAAAAAGCACTAAACAAATAAAAGTGAATACTCATTCACACACATGTATTCTGTCTTACTTAAGCTAACCTTCATTCCCCTCCTTTCCAGGGCATACCTCCACCTCTCTAGATTTTCCTGCACTTGTTCTCTGCTCTCACTACAGATCACAATGTCATCTGCAAACATTTTAGTCCATGGGGAATCTTGTCTAACCTCGTCTGTCAGCCTGTCAATCATCATAGCAAACAAGAAGGGGCTCAGAGCTGACCCTTGATGCAGTCCCACCTCCACCTTGAACTCTTCTGTCACACCAACAGCACATCTTACCACTGTCTTACATCTCTCATACATGTCCTGCACCACTCTAACATACTTCTCTGCCACTCCAGACTTCCTCATGCAATACCACAGTTCCTCTCTTGGCAAGAAGGTGGAGGATTTTAAGTACTTACGCTCAACAATCCAGAGCAAAGGAGAGTGTGGAAAAAAGGTGAAGAAGCATCTTCAGGCAGGTTGGAATGGTTGGAGAAAAGAGTCTGGTGTGATGTGTGATAGGAGGGTATCGGCAAGAATGAAAGGAAAAGTGTACAAGACGGTGCTGAGGCCAACAATGTTGTATGGTTAAGAAACAGTGGTACTGGGGAAAAGACAGGAGGCAGAGCTGGAGGTAGCAGAGATGAAAATGTTGAGGTTTTCTTTGGGAGTAACGAGGATGGATAGGATCAGGATTGAGTACATCAGAGGGACAGCACATGTAAGACGTTTTGGAGACAAAGTCAGAGAGGCTAGATTGAGATGGTTTGGACATGTACAGAGGAGGGATTGTGAATATATTGGTAGTAGGATGCTGAGGTTGGAACTAACAGGCAAAAGGCTTAGAGGAAGACCAAAGAGAAGATTTATGGATGTGGTGAAGGAGGACATGAAGGTAGCTGGAGTAAGAGTAGAAGATGCAGAGGATAGGGTGAGATGGAGGCAGTCGAAACAGTCGAAAGGAAAAGAAGAAGAAGAAGAAGATAAGATAAGATAAGATAAGATACAGCTTTATTAATCTCACAATGGAGAAATTCACTGTTACAGGCTCTTGAGGTACTATCAGTAGGGGGTGCAAAAATAGGTACAAGTACGAACATACACACATACATATATATTATATAAGTAAATAAATAAATAGATACATAAATAGTATAAATTACTAAACAATAAAAGAAAAGAAAAGAATGGAGCAACTTTATAGACTGGCCTATATTAAAGTGTAATGTATCTGAGTGCAGAGTAGATGGGTTGATATGGTTCACAGTCAGTGGGGTAGATGTGGTTGATTAAAGTGCACGGGGTTTTTATTGCACATAACCGGTATTTTCACAGACAGTTACAAAGTGGCGTTGTACAGTCTGATAGCGGTGGGAATGAACGACCTGCGGTAGCGCTCCTTCCTGCACTGAGGATGTCTCAGTCGTACACTGAAGGAGCTGCTTAGCTCCTCGACAGTCTGGTGCAGTGGGTGAGAGCTGTTGGACAGGATGGATGTGAGCTTTGCTACCATCCTCCTCTCACTCACCTCCTCCACAGAGTCCAGTGGGCAGCCGAGGACAGAGCTGGCCCTCCTGACCAGCTTGTTCAGTCTCTTTCTGTCCCGCTCTGTGCTGCCCGGGGCCCAGCAGATGGCAGCGTAGAGGATTGCAGAGGCTACCACAGAGTCATAAAATGTCCTGAGCAGAGGTCTGCATATGCCGAAGGACCTGAGTCTCCTCAGAAGGTGGAGGCGACTCTGGCCCTTCTTGTACAGGGCGTTGGTGTTGTGGGACCAGTCCAGTTTATTGTTAAGGTGAACACCCAGGTACTTGAAACTGTCCACTGTCTCAATGTCCTGTCCCTGGATGTTCACTAGTAAATGTGTGTGTGTGTGTTTGAGTGCTTCTCCTGAAGTCGACCACCATCTCCTTCGTCTTCCTAGTGTTCAAGCACAGGTGGTTGCGCTCACACCAGTCCACGAAGTCGACGATGACCGACCGGTACTCCAGCTCGTTCCCCTCTGACACACGGGGCACGATGATGGCGGAGTCGTCCGAGAACTTCTGGAGGTGGCAGCTGTTTGTGTTATATATGAAGTCCGAGTATAGATGTTAAAAGGAAGGGTGAGAGGACGGTGCCCTGCGGTGCCCCGTGCTACAGACTACCACCTTTGACTTACAGCCGCGCCGCACGTACTGTGGACGGCCGGTTAGTAAGGTAGTCAATAATCCAGGCAGCAAGATGCCCGTCCACTCCCACGTCCTCCAGCTTCCCCGCAGGCGCTGGCCTGATGGTGTTGAAGGCGCTGGAGAAGTCAAAGAACATGACCCTCACAGCGCTGCCGGCGATCTCCAGGTGGGTGAGTGCCCGCTGCAGAAGGTAGATGACGGCGTCTTCTACTCGATGTTGGGCCTGTAGGCAAACTGCAGCGGATCTAGGGTGGGGCTCACCATAGAGCGGAGGTGTTCAAGGAGGAGCCTTTCCATGATCTTAATGAGGTGGGAGGTCAGGGCGACAGGTCTGTAGTGGGCTGGTTCCTTCGCTTGTGCTGTTTTGGGAACCGGAACCACACAGGAGGTCTTCCAGAGGACTGGAACCTTCTCCAGGCTGAGGCTCAGGTTGTACAGGTAGCATAGTACCACACAGAGCTGGTCTGCGCAGGTCCTCAGCAACCTGGGACTGATGCCATCAGGTCCTTCAGATTTCCTCTGATTTAGTCGCCTCAGCTGTCTCCTCACCTGGTCTGATGTGAGGGAGAGGGGGGGCTGGGGAAGAAGAAGAGGAAGAAGGCGGTGCCCAGCTCTGTTAACTATATCCCAGGCTTTTCAGGTTTCCTTCCATGTACATGAAAATTACATTTGTAATAAGCTTAAAAGAATCTAAATAAAACCTAACTTGTTAAAATTGCAGTAAATATGAGCATTGGATACAGGGGGATCGCACAAAAGCACAATGCAAAAACAGTCAGAAATCGCAGAGGTTAATGGATCAGATATATGAGAGATCCAAAACAAACCAAAGATCAGAAGAAGTAAAGAGACAACAGTAAAGCACGAGCAATAAGCCTAGGAAATAAAAACATTTCATAGTTTGTATGGTTGTAAACACAATATTTCACACTAAGGCAGTGCTTCTCCATTATTTTCTGTGGTGCCCCCCCAGGAAGAAAAAAACATTTCACGCCCCGCCCCCACCCCACGAGTGACTATAAATAATATTATTTGTCTATAAAATTGTTATTAGTACACCTCTGCTTAACACTGTATCTTTATTAACCTTAAGAACAAAAATTGTTTTTTATCTATAATAGAAAAGGTTTAAAGTGCACCAATGTGCCTGAAATAAAAAAAACATCATTATTTAAACTCATTCAACTTATCTACTAGTATGTCTTAATATCTCCGTCTCGCTCCACCTTTGTCTTCGTTCCTGTGAGAAAATTTTCTGTGTTGTTTCTTGAGGGGTTGTTTACTGCACTTCATCTTGTTTGCTCGTGTGAAAAACCGCTACACCAACACAATGAGAGCGCCACTACCAACTAGTGGAGTGGAGGTGCAATTACACTTAATTCTCGTACACAATTCCAGAAAAACATGTTCCCCAGGGTCATACATGCTGCCCCCGGCATCACCCCCCCAGCATCATATGACACCCCCCAAGGGGGGCACGCCCCACTATTTTAGAAGCACTGCACTAAGGCAATCAGTGAAATATGAGCCAGGTGTGCTGAACATGTGACAGTCATGTGTTTACAGTGATATGACTGGGAGTGGTGCAAGGGTTGCTGGGAGCTGTGGTAGATCTGTAAAACTAGAGAAATGGCCTGGGGCTGTGATGAATGCATTTCCAATTGCTTATCACTTGATATCTACCAAAATAACTAATTATTTTTTGTGAAAAGATCTTTATTTCATACTCACTGAAGAAAGGAGTCTCCAGCAGCCGAGGTGGAGGGGTGGGTTTGTAAGGGAGTGTTTTAAATAAGTGATAACAGAAGCAGGTTGAAATGCTCCATACAGTTCAGTGTAACTCTTTCCTTCACTCATTCTCTCATTGGCCAAACAGATTAATCCTACTATTAGGGTTGCGTGAAGGCTGGGGTGTATTTCAATTGACACTGGGTGAAGGTGGGTGCCCTTACCCAGATTGGGACTCAAATCCATGACCTTCTTGCTGTGAGGTGTATGTGCTCACCATTATCACTGCACTGTCCCTCAGTGTAACTAAATAGATAATCATTCTTGATAAATAATAAATTAATGGAATTAAAAAAAAAATACAAAGTGTGCTGTGGTATCAGAGGAATGAAACATGGTGGAATTCTTACAAATAAATTGCTTTAGCACCTAGCTTGATGTAATTTGTGTTCATAATTCCTTAAAACAATGTGAGTAATGAATTATGAATGTTTTATAACGCCATATGAATGTGCCCTGAGTTAAAAATAGATATGACCTTCATAGAAAGTGTGAACAATTTGATATCTTATTCTGGTTGAAATTGAATCACTCACATCAAAGAAACAGTAGGTGGGTGGGTCTGGGGTCAGTTGGGGTGACATTGACAGGATCAGTCCTGGCTTCTCTAATTACACTAATTCATGTGTGCATTTTGTGCTAATAGATGAAGTTCACAGGAACGTAAGAAGTGTTAATCGGATCCTCTGAACTTATTTTTGATCTCATGCTTTCTATCATGACTGTTTGAATCAGTTTTCACACAGAAATCCAAGATCCAGGATCTTGGCCGGTCTTCTGAGGACCGTGTGTGTGTGTGTGTGTGTGTGTGTGTGTGTGTGTGTGTATGTCTATGTGACTGTGCTGATGCTCTGAGCTTCTCTCAGACCCTATTACATTCACATGTCTGTCTGCAGATCCTCAATACTGAAGCCTGGCACTTCGCCTCAACTGTGCCAAGGTGACCTGTCACCACACGCTCTCATACTCTGCGCTCCATGGGGCCTAATGTGGCTCCAGGGAGCAGTAAATGTGTTAGCGGCTCCCTGCTGGACCCTGCTATTTCCACCTGTTCTCTTTACGCTGCTGAGAAGCATTGAAGTGACACCTCGTCCTTAAATACCAAGACAGGTCTCTGACGTTAGTCCAGATTCATTATGACATGTGTAACATCTTCTCTGGCTTGTAGTTACAGAAGGCTTTTTTGGAACATATTTTTATTTGAGCGCAATGTTAAAGCCAATGTAATGTTTAAGCATTGTATTGTTTATTGCAGTGTAATTAAGCATGTAATAACTGAAAATGCAAACAAATCAGTGTCAGCTCACCGGTCTAAACAGAAACAAGTCTAATCTCTGAGGCGCTGAACTGCTGATCGGCATGGGGGTTAAAAATAACCGTTTTTGGCACGGTGGCATGTTTGGAGCAAGCATGCCTGAAGAGGGAATGCTGTAGAGGATTTCCTCCTCTCTGATGAGGTATCATGATTTATTTATAACACAGAGAGATTGAAACTTGTGTTGTTTAGTTCAGAATCAAGAGAAGTTTACACTATTTAATCTGTATTGTGAGAAATGAGAAGAGATGAGAAAAATGAGAGGAGAAATGAGAGCGGTGTGTAACGAAACTAGAAAGAGTAAAACTGGAGAATTTATTCTTCTGAGGTATTCAGTACTGGCGTCGGTTCATTACCCGTGATCTCTGGTCTCTCTTCCAGCTTGGGCACGGTGACGGTTTTCTGTTCATTAGTTATTTAAAGTTGTTTATATCAAGGCTATGAAATATTTGATATTGTTTTGGTTTTATTGGATTTTGTTGGACCACTTTTAGCCTTGATTAGAGCATTATTTCTAATTCAAGCCAGATTTCTACATTTATTTCCATTGACTGTAGGATTCATTTTTTACTATGTATTAATGAAAGGAAAATCAAATCACTCCAAAAGTCTTCTCTAGAACATCCCAAAAACTTGCTACTGGTACCATGTAGCACACTACCACCAGTCGTATGGTTAAATCGCTGACAACTCAACCAGTGCCCACCACCATCATTATGGCTCACCATGATGATGAGGGTGGATGTCACCCTGACAAGATTAAAAATAAGAGTGGATATACTGAGCTGAGTCAACGGTCATCCACATCATTGAGACAACTGTATTAAACAATGCTTGCGTTTCATGGCAATCCTCGCACCAAATACCCCTCACCGATGCGTTGACTGTGCCGCTCAGCCTGAGTGGTTTTGTATGAGAGAAGCCCTTGATAAGTTATAGGACAACCCAGGGAATCTCTTACAGTCATGGAGGCATTTCTATATCTTATAGACCACTGTGTCACATGACCGAACTGCATGGAGATCATTGATTCACTGGAGCTGTGATCATGACAAGCAGAACTACCTGAAAAAACTCAAGGGAAGGAGCTTGAGATCAGCCGCCAGATGATTTGACTTGCATTGCTATTTATGACAGACTTACTACTAAGGTCAGGAGTGTGTGGCGCTAGTTCATATGTCAAAATGATTACTTACGCTTTCTGAACCCCTCTTTCACTATTTAACCTCCAATTTCATATCCATACCATCAGGGAAGGGAAAGTCCATTGATATGATAACCTGCTCATTCAGATCATATTATAGCCATGTAATGTTGCTGAGTCTTGACCTGACCAATTAGTACAACAGTGCCATGGTGATTATGAGCTGTAATCAAGGCTAAAGGATCTCCATCAAAATATCATTGTACGCAACTCTTTTCTCCAGGCAGTTACATCTCATATAACTCGTATATAAAATATAATAGAATATCATATACTGCACTAAAATATAGATCTCAGAACTAAGTAATCTGACAACATGTCAGCCATGTTAGGCTTCAAGTCTATAATTAAATTTAAACCTTAAATAAACCTAAAACCAAACAGGTTTGATAAGAAATATCAGTAGAAGGTCCTATTACGACTTTTGCAGCTAGAAATTCACATTATATTTCCTTTTACTTGCTCCACATTTTTAATTTAATTAAATTAAAAATTAATTATTTAAATTAATTAATTAATTACAGTCGGCCTCCTACTTATGAAATTAATCCGTTCCAGTGCCTTTTTCGTAACCTGGAGTTTTGTAAGTAGAGGTGCATTTTACATGTAAAACCCGTGATTCGTTCCAAGGCTCCCAAGACTACCCCACAAACATTTTAAAAATGATAAAAGTACACCCATTTTGTATGAAATATGTGTTAAAAGTAAAAGAAAATTATTTACCTTTTTTTGAATCTCTCGAACCACCCATGCGATGCTTTAAAGTCCGGGGGTTGCTGGACTGAAGAAACCTCACCACCACCCTCCTTCACGAGGTCCTTAAATATGGTGCTTGCTTTTCCGAAATAATCGCCTCCGTCACTGTATCTCTGCTTTTAATGCCCCCTTCTGCTTCAATATCGTTCCGAAATAATCGCCTCCGTCACTGTATCTCCGCTTTTATGGTCTCCTTCTGCTTCAATATCGTCCTGATTGTAGAGGGGTTTCGGCCATACTCCTTACGATTTCGCTCAATCACATCCCACTTTCGTATTTTTTTATTATCTCCTGCTTCACTTTGATTGATAATGGAGCCCGCTTCTTCTTTTCGGTGTCACCGGGAATCACTTTCTTGGGGTCCATGATGGATAATGAAATATAATGCTGCAATGATCACTCTTAAAAAACTCACGAGTCAACAGTCCTGTTCAACTCTCCTTCAAGAGCAAGCAGGAAGTATGGGTACAGGAATGGATACAGTTCAGCTCCCTCTTGGCCAATGGGAGGCCAGTGGGGCGGGATGTTGGGAAACAGCCAATATGAAAGCAACTTGCACATTGTTTGAATATTTAATAGCACGTTTGAATTTTTGAATGGTGCATTTTGCGCTTTTCATAAAAAGAGGTTGTTTTCGTAAAATGAGGATGAAAATTTAGGAAAATGTTTTTCGTAACCTGGATTTTTTGTATTCAGAGGTTTTCGTAAGTAGAGGGCCGATTGTATCTGTAATTTTTGTGTTTTGCTGGATGGTACATTGTCGCAGATCTCAAAACATATCTTTCCACCATTAAAACTACTTCACCAATGCCAGCAACACTCCTTCAGGGTATCGTTTCACCAGTTTTGCACTACGAGCCCTGTGACAGCCCTCTTTATATTGAGAGACAGCTGTTTTGTACACACTGTATATCGGTCTCAGCTGATGTTAATAACTGACTTTTTTTTCATCTTCATGCAATGCCTGCCATGTAACTCATCCCCACATTCACCTTCAGCTTAAAAGTCTGAATGGACTGAATAGATTAAAAAAAGTGTTAGCGTGCAAGTGTAATGAGTCAAATGTTTTTTTTTTTCTTCTCTTGCTGGGCACATGCTCCTGAATTACAGTTATAGGAAATTCTGACAACATAACACAATAAAAAAAATATTCTGCATTATTTAAAATGACAGTAATATTGATTCTATGAATCTGCAGTCCTAGTGTACAATTCTCATTACGTCTGTGGTCATGGTTATGGGTAATGTACATCTGAGAAGCCTTCAATGGATGAATTGATCATTATGTTTGAAAAATGTCAGCCAATCAGGAATGAGTGGGCTTTTTTATAGTTGTCATTAATATCTAGTTATTAGGCTGCCATGTTCAATCAGTCTTGCTTTACTGAACTTGCAACATAAAGTTTACCTGATTTGCTGGAGGTTAAAACAAGGCGGAATAGGCATTTGTGCGCTAGTTGGCGCTTTTGATCATGCATGAGCCTGCATGATCGATGTCAGCTTGAGGGTATTGGCGCTATTTCGGGTACTGTCCTGCTGTTGCGACAGGCATCCAGGAAAGACGTCACATCGGCTGCAGCTGTTGAAGGTGGATTCCTGCGTGCATCGTTCTCTCGCATATAGCAGCTTACCTCATGGTGAGGGTGGGTTAAACAAATATCACTGCTGTTTGTGCAAATGACTGAAGGCTAGAGAGAGAGAGAGAGAGAGAGAGAGAGAGAGAGAGAGAGAGAGAGACAGAGAGACAGAGAGAGAGAGAGAGAGCACACGCCATGCAGTTATGCTGATCTGGAATCTTTAAGGCCAAATTACCCATCAGGGTCTTCAGGAAATTCTGAATATTAAAGCCAGATGAAACTGAATTGGCCGTGTTCATCTGCGTAAGATATTCATGTTCCTGTGTCAGTACTGCAAGTTCTCTACAGTTCACCTCATTTCATGTTCTATTAGTTCATCACCTGTGGGGCAGAGGGCTTGTTTTATCAGTGCTGATCACTTCAGGGGGAAACCTCGCCTTTATTTTACTCTGCTGTCTAGTTTACAGTCATATACGCTATAACTTTGACACTAAGTGCGAGATCATATCTATAGCTATTTTAATGACGACATGATTGCTGCCAAGAGTAAATGGATTCCAGCTGAAAATCTGCTCCTGGTCAAGAACAGTGTCTTCTTCTGCAAACACCATTGACAAAGTCGGGTTGACAATATTTCACGAGTTGGTATAGTGATATACAGTCATCCCGCGCTACTTCCCGCTTCAATTCATGCGGCTTCAGTGCATCGCATTTTTTAAAAAAAAGAAATAAATGAATATTCATCGAATTAAAAAATAAGGAAATTAAATAAGAATAGGAGAAAAAGTTAAGGAAAATGCCACAAAAACAAGGCCAATTATGCAAAAAAAATAAAAAAATCCTAAACCAACACAAAACAAAAACCAACCCAAAATCTCCCATCGTAACTGGTTACGTTGTTGCATCTGTGTGTGCACGCATTTGCACGTGTGCGCTGATGTATGTGTCATCGTCTTCTCATGCAATACCATCTGTATGGGCGTGTATTTATATTTTATTTACATCTCGTTATTTTTAAATGTTTAATTGTATTATAAGCATTTATAGCATTGAATATGTATTTATTGATATTATATACACATATACATGTACGTATACATCAGTTGGGGGTGAGGGGGTGGGGGAGGCTGATCCTACTTTGTGGATTTCGATGGTCGCGTGGGGATCTTGGTCCCAATTAACCGTGGAAAGTGAAACATCCCGGTATACTATAAAACCCAATTCGTTTTCAGAGAAAAACCGTTACTTGCCCCTCAAAAGGCCGACAGTGCTGAATAACTGATCAAGACATCTGAATTAGAATCAAATCACAGGCAGGTGTTATTATATCATAAAATATGACATCCAATCAGATTTTGTTATTCAAATTTATGGCACTTGGCAGACATGCTTGACTTATAATGAACATTCTTTAATACAACTGAGTAATTAAGGTTGAAGACATTGCTCAAAGGCAATTGTTGGTACTGGGATTGAACTCCCAACCTTTGGATTAATAGCCCATTGCATTAAGCACTAGGTCATCATTAAGTACAGTAACAGTGCCACTAACAAACGAACTATGTAATTAAAACCTAATAGGGACTTCACTGTTGTAGTACGAGTGTGACGTGGACTTGTTGAACACAGACGCGGTCACAAAAAAAAAAAAAAACTTGCAGAATACCTTCAAAAGCACACTGAGTGCTGCTAAACTGGTAAGGACCAGACGGACGCAGTGAGAACAAGGCCAGCACGCAGTGTGATGTGATTACTTGTAGTCAGAACAAATTGAATACGGTGAGAATCTGAAATCGACTTTGTTCAAAATGATGGAAACATTGCTTTAACTCTTATTTAAAGAAAATATTAAATAAATAGCTGCAAACAATGAACCGGTTGTCCAAACAGAGACTAATCAAGAGTATGAGAGGTGATGATGAAAAAAAGAGTAGGGGGTGATGAAAAAGAGTAATGACGAGGAATATGAGTATTGATGAAGAGGAGATGTTGCCCCAGAAAGGGGTGAAAATAACAGAGTTTTGGAAACAAGTAACGGAATCATCATCATCATCATCATCATCATCATCATCATCATCATCATCATAATCATCATCTGAATAAAAACAAAAGGGATTCCAACCTGACACCCTGAACTTGTTTAGTATACAGGGGTCCTCGGCTTACAAAAGACTTCCATTCCTACATTGCGCATCATAAGTCAGATCACACCACTCATCAATGCCAACGTGGAAGCAAACTCATCATCTATAAATAACCAGCAGTACGAAAAACATATGGAGGACAAATATAAAATAAGAAAATGAAACAGAAAAAAAGAACAATTCCTTACTTTTACTCCTGCGGTTGACTTGTGCACTGGAACAGGCATTGCAATGGAAAAGAGACTGATTACGTACAACTGACATATTCTTCTGCTGCGCGAACGTACGAGTTCATGCACGAGCTTCATATTTATAACACAAACGTCCAAAGTTGGAACGAAAATTATTAAAGCCCTTGTGTCATAACTTCAGAGCGAAATACGTTGGGTCCATCATAAGTGGAGGATAGCTACTTCTTCTTCTTTTCCTTTCGGCTGTTCCCTTCAAGGGTCACCACAGTGGATCATCTGCCTCCATCTCACCATATCCTCTGCATCTTCTTCTCTTATACCAACTACCTTCATGTCCTCCTTCACCACATCCATCTAAATCTTCTCTTTAAGTTGAGGATAGCATCTATATTTATTTTAGATTTATAGACATCTGTCTGTCTGTCTGTCTGTCAGTCTGTCTTGTCTGTCTGTTTGTCTGTCGCACATTTCTGCCTATCTCACATTTCTGTCTGTCTCCTATTTTTTAAGCAATAAAATAACACATTATTCTCTCTTTTCCTTTCTGTCTCTCTCATAGAGTTTCAACTTAACAAGAAGTGACTTGTACACAAATTCACAGAGTTGGTTTTCAGTTTAAACATAAATAGGCATCTCTCTCTCTCTCTCTCTCTCTCTCTCTCTCTCTCTATCTCCCCCCCTGGCATACTGGGAAATGTCAGGGTAACTGAACATAACATCTCATAAATACCTCAAACTGTCTAGAAAGTATTTGGCTGTCGGCTTTAATTTGCCTTTTAACAGTTTTTTTAAACCCTCTCATGAACACTACGTCTTCTTCCTTGCTCTCGAGACTATTAGTGTCAGTGTGGTTGCCACATGATGAATAACTCCCCGCTCTCTCTTCTCAATTTACAGCAGAAGATAACGTTAGTGCTCTGAACTCCCACAGTGTCTTGGCACCGCTTAAACACAACTCTATGACAACAAGTTTAAAAACTTTTTTTTTTTTTTTTTTTTTTTTTTTCAGAAAAGAGAATGATAAGGAGATTTCAGGGTCCCAATATTTCTATAAAAAGTTGTGAGCTGTTTAGGGCCCACTGTACTTTGTGAACTTTACAGAGGTCGATGCATCTGGCTCATACAGACACAATGGAGGCTTTTCATCGCCGTGGTTCATGTAAGGATGCAGTTGTCACTGAGATGAGAGACTGGAAATATGTCATCGACATTCTGTTCATGTTCATGGACAGGTTTATGAGGTTGTGCAGTTAAACTTGCAAAGTAGCTCAAGGAAAAGACTTCTTAAACACAATACTTATTGGATGGGAGGATACCATCGACGTAAATCATGACACACCTGATGTGATGTAATCATGCAGCCAAGGAAAGTAATTTTATATAAAATAACAAAAAATATTGGGGTGGCCTTATGGTGATAGTGGAATAGGGCGCTGGATCGCTGATCCTAAGATTGGGGGTTCGAGTCCCACTCTCCACAAGGTTGTCACTGACCCCCTAGTGCAGCTAATTGGGCTATCAAAGGCCGGCCATGTCTCTCACTGTCTATGGTGAGAGGTTCATGTAAAAGAACCATTGCTGACTTTCGACAAGAGTAGCTGCGAAGCCGTCAACATGCTTCTGTCCTACGATGGCCTGGCGAGCTGTCCAGTGTGTACTCTGCCCTCGCCCAGAGTTGGCTGAGCTGGGCACCAGCCTCCCTGCGACCCTAATTAGGATTAAGCGGTTACAGAAAATGATGAATAGATATCATACTGTACGAGCACTTAAACCCTGCCTGAAATATTCAATACTTGTGTATTGCACATCAGACTTGTGCGCTCTTGATCCACGACACTGAGCATCAATAGCAATTAATTCCCGCACAGCAACTATTCGACATGCACTAATGTCAGTTAAGAGTCCATTCCCATTACCAGGCATATTAAATGGACATGAAATACAGTGTTAGCTCGTAAAAATAAAGTTAGTTTTTCAACAGTCTTTCTGAAGCCATTTGCTGACTCCTATATGCGAGCATCAAGGACCACTGCATCGGCTGTGATGTCAGTAAACATCACCATCTATTTCTCTTGTAGTCGTATGCCTTCTTCTGTTTCTTAATATTTAATGTCATATTTTTCCTCCTGTCATGTTGTCTTGCTGTGGCTGTTGTTATTGTAAACAAACACAGAACCAAAACAAAATGTAAAGCTGGTGAATAAGAGACGCTCAACCTGTGAACTGGGGGGTTTTGCCAAAAAATCTTTGTATTCAGCCTCAGTGAACTGGAAATAGAAGATACAAATATATCAGCCATCCACTGTACCTTTAGGTTCCTACTATCTTCCCTCCCCTTCTGTGTGTTCTGTAGGCAAGCAAATGGTAAGCACACAACTGCGATGTGCTACATCACCAGCTTTAGCATAAGGTTAGCACTAGAGAGCGAGAGAGAGAGAGAGAGAGAGAGAGAGAGAGAGAGAGAGAGAGAGAGAGAGAGAGATATTTCCTTTCGGATTTTTCCCTTTATAAGGGGTCACCACAGCGAATGATTTATATGATTGACTTGGCATAGGTTTTTACATTGGATGCCCTTCCTGACACAACCCTTTAGATCATTTAAAATAATTTTAGATCAATATATCATTCACAGACAATAATTTTGGTTCCTCATACTTACATATATTGCTATACTGTATTAATCCTGCAAGGGAAACTATTGCCTCTGCATTTAACCAATTAAATGTGAACACACACACACACACACACACACACACACACACACACACACACACACACACACACACACACACACACACACAGGTAAACAGTGAGCAAACTCAGTAGGAGCAGTGGGCTGCCATACACATGGGGGGGGGGCAGTTGTGGAATTAGGTGCCTTGCTCAAGAGTGGTAGTAGGAAGCTGAGGTTGGAACTACCAGGCAAAATGCCTAGAGGAAGACCAAAGAGACGATTCATGGATGTGGTGAAGGAGGACATGAAGGTCGTTGGTGTAAGAGAAGAAGATGCAAAGGATAGGGTGAGATGGAGGCAGATGATTCGCTGTGGCGACCCCTGAAGGGAACAGCCGAAAGGAAAAGAAGAAGCTCAAGAGCACTTCAATCATGAATGTGGAGGAAGAGAAGGTGCACCTCATACCCCCATCAAAACACATTTTCTTTTCTGCTGGTTTGGGAATCGAACAAGTGACCTTTCGGTCTCTACTTTTTCCATTATTCAGAGCCTCTGCCTGAATTATGGGATACCATGGTGTAACATCGAGGTCTCACATAGCCAGCTGACACATTACACATTACTACATCACAATGAGGTTGATATGTGAGAGTTGTGATTGGGACCACCATGGCAATTCTGGTGAATTTTGACAATTACTGGTGAGTTTTCCACAACAGCATGTCCACTCGGTTTATTTATTACTTCTTACACAGCAGTGATATCCTCCGCACTCCTGAAACAGCAGCTCAGCTTCTCTTATCTTTATATCTTGTCTTCCGCCATGTCTGTATGTTCTTTTCACATAAACAACACTTTCAGACCTGTACTCTCCTGACCTGGCGTCTGGTAAATCAACTCCAGGGTGAAAGGTCACAGTATTGGCACTGTCCGTATGACTGCCAGTGAGAAAGCTGCTGTCAGTCAAGTTAAGTTATAGATAGACCTGTCAGCTCTGCAAAATGAGGAGAATGAGAATGATGAAGAGGAGGTATTCCATGATGTGAGGAGGAAGTGGTGTTCTCGGTGGGCTGGGATGTAACCTGATAAGGCGAGTATATGAGTAAGTGGACCCGAGGGGGTCAGTGTGGTGTAACAGTGGTAACAGCACAGCTAAATGTTGCAGTTGCTCTGGGAAAAGAGAAGCTGGAATGTAGAGCTGAAGGTGTTATAAGGACGTGATAGGACATTGGTTCCAACACACTGTCCACCAGACGATTTTCCTTATGCTTATTGCATGCCTTTTGTATCAAAAACCTGTTTTGTCTCAAGAAAAAAGTGTTTTGTAATTTTTTAAAGGAATGTTCATTGTCAGCTTGTGGTTTGTAACAATCAGATGTAATTCTTGACTTTTCTCTTTTCTTCTGGATGTAGAATAAGTATAATTACATTTTTAGACATCTTAATTTTTGAGGAGCAACAAATTTATCGGGCTATAAGGTGCACTGGATTATAAGGCACATTAAGTGAAACAAAAGTCAGATAAGTCAAACTTGATTCAACTCTCACAATAACTCTCAACATAATTCAGTTATAACAATATAAAACAATAAATTCACCTTTTCAGTTCATTCCTCTTCCACAGATCCATCAAATCCATCAAATCCTTCATCTTCAGTGTCTGAGTTTAACAGTTGCGCGAGTTGGACATAAAGCCCGGATCCCTCTATTATTTTTTATTATATTATATTTTATTATCTATTCTTCCCTTGTGCATGGTGTCAGATCAGTAGAGATGGAGATTAGAAGTCTTCCAGGTCATGACCTAAACTTTTCTCAGCCACGCCTCCTTAAAGAGACAGCACATTCACAGTAGCAAACATGGTGGCGCCTATTCGCAATGTGAGTATTTTGTTCATTACAGAACGGAGGTCATTATACTTAAGGAGCTGTATCAGTGTGACTTTAAATTCAGGAAGGTTAATCCCAGGTCTCAGGAGGACACCTGTAGCAATGCTTTATCCCGGTGATGCCAGCTGAGTATCCTGAGGGTAGAGACTGAGATTAGGTGGAAAAACCACTCACGTATTACTGAGCGAGTCATCTGACTACAATAGCAGTAATGCTGGTATTTGGACATAAACCTCAGATCCCTCTGACTTATGACCTGTTGACACCAATATCTAGCGGTTGGAGATATTTGGTTAATCCAACGGAATGATGGTAAGCTCTGAAATAGTTTACTTCACTTGGGCTCTGATGGCGTCAGTGAGCTGGACACACACACACACACACACACACACACACACACACACACACACACACACACACACACAAAGGCGCACCGGATTATAAGGCGCAACCTTTAAGTTCATCTTATGGTCCAAAAATACAGTATAAACTTTAAACTTTCGAAAGATTATCACATTCTGTTTGTTGTGGGATGTTCCATTTAATTGACAGATCACTTAGCGACACTCTACCTGGGGCGAGACTCCCATTTTCACATCCTGCCAATCTGTTCTACGGCCTGACATGTCACAAGTATAACATGCCCTACACATTGTGATGTCACAGATAGGATCGCTCCCACCCTGGAACATCCAACCTGCAGAGCTTTGCATACAGATTGTAGTTTAAATGTGTATGTTATCTAGGGGATGCAGTTTTATAAGCGAAAAAAGAGAATACCAGACAAAAGTGGAACTAATGCACAAGAACAGTCCACAATTGCCGTTACAAAATAAAACAAAAAAGACCCCAAAATGTGTTTTATTGACTTTGAGTGAAAAATAGAGGCTTGTGAAGGAATGGCTGATTATAACCAGTAAAAAAGTTAAAGTTGATGCTTACTCAGTACAGGTCAGGACGTGAGCAATCTCTAAACTTACCACAGGAAGTTATTGTTATCTGACCAAAAGATGACTACAGCTAGTGTTAAAATTACCACATATAGGGTTTTGAAACAGACTTCGGCAGGACCTTCACCTAGAACCTATTTGCCTTGGGTGACCCTACCAGGGGCATAATTCCCCCAACATAGCTCCTAGGATCATTAGGACAGGCAAACCCCTACACAACGATAAGGTAGTGATTCAAGGAGGGGATTCAGGTAGATCACTGCAGCCTCTGCTGTAAAGCGGACCTTGTACTGTTCTGTCATGGTGAAGAGTGAGCTGAGCTGCAAAGCAAAGCTCTCAAATTTCCAGTCGATCTATGCTCCAATCTTCATTTGCAAGGGGAACAAGATCGCAGATACAAGTGGCTAAAATGAGCTTCCTTTGCAGGGTGGCTTGGCTCTCCTTTAGCGATAGGGTGAGAAGCTTCGCCATCTAGGAAGAGCTTGGAGTAGAACCACTGCTCCTCCTCTGCATGGAGAGGAGCCAGTTGAGGTGGCTTGGGCATCTGGTTAGAATGCCTCCCGAACGCCTCCCTGGTGTGATGTTTCGGGCATGTCCAACTGGGTAGAGACCCTGGGGTTGACCGAGAACACGTTGGAGGGATTATGTATATGCTGGTCTGGGAATGTCTGTTCCACAGAAGAGCTCCGCGGAAGTGTCCCCGGAAGTGGCTGGGAAGAGGGACGTCTGGACCTCATTGCTTAGGCTGCTGCCCCCGCGACTCGATCCTGGATTAAGCGGAAGAAGAAGAGATGAAATTACCACAAAAAGTTAGCACTAACCTCGAAAAATGAATTAAACAGATTTCACCTTGCTAATAGCTAAAGTTACCACAGATGTTTATTGCTGATTCGTTAAAATTGTTAAAGAATGTTTCAGCTAGCCAGCTAAAATTACCACAGATTTTCAGTGAGCTGCCAAACAAACATGACAGGAAAGATGACAGATAGCTGATCTTAAAGCCTCACGAGAAGGACACAGATAACTCTGTATGATTATTTTCATGTGTTCTTTTCCACAGTTAGACTTTGAAAGCACACCAAGACTAACTCTTTCATCTGCTTTCTGTGGTGTCACAATGGTGCCAGATTTAATCCAAAAGTTTTAAAATGAAAACAGAAGGTCGTTGAAATCTACCAAATTAAATTTAACAGAAAAAAAATTATCACTAGCACAGGGTCATCCTTGAGCTTGTCAGCAGATGCATCCCTAAGGTTTGGGTTAGGATCACAAACATTTCTGGAAATTTTTGGGGTTTTTTTTTGCTTCTGTTATTCAGTACATGGATTATTTCACAGGTTGCTGCTTCAGATTTTCCCTTAATTTCTGTGTAAAATACTTGGAGAGATCAGGTTAGTTGATATAATATTTGTTGGCTCATGGCTTAGTGACTCATTGCTATACATTAAGGTTGACAAACAGGATTGTGGTAGATTATGGTAGTCAGATGCTGGTGCTATAAGTGAACTCCAATGTTTCTACCCATGATGCTCTGTAAACAGGAAGTGAGATGTAATGATGCACTGCCCAGAATTTTGAAAGTGGCTTAGATGACACCGCAGTGGCAATAAATAAGTCAGCAGTGGCTTTTTTAACTTGACGTGCACAAGTGGATGTTGAGGGTATTTATTTCTCTCTCTCTCTCTCTCTCTCTCTCTCTCTCTCTCTCTGTGGTGTGTGTATGTGTGTGTCTGAATCAGAAACCTTGGTGTGTATGTCAGATACTGTAATTATTTAGGGATGGTGTGTGTGTGTGTGTGTGTGTGTGTGTGTGTGTGTGTGTGTGTGTGTGTGTGTGTGCTGCTTGTTTATAAGTTTTATGTTCGAGTGTTGTGTATGCAGCTGTTGGGTCTTGACTCAAACACAGTAACCTGATCAATGATATTTTAACTGTGATACAAACTTTCTGTCTCTGTCAGGTCATGTTAAAGGATTTTAAGAACGCAATTTAAAAAACTATGTAAACAAAACCTGCAAAAATTGTACTTGAATTTTTTCATGAACTTGTCAAAGTTGTAAAAATAATCTAATTATTATTGGAGTAAATTTTTTGTTGTTGTGTCTGTGCTTACCTGCCCATACAGGCAGCCCAATAAATTAAGAAAATGGTGGGAAAATGTATCACACATGGGCCACAAGCATCGGGGCTGAGTGCACTTACAAACTTGGAAAGGTTCTTGTTTAATCAGTGAATTTTCTTCTTGAAGATAAATAAGTTTACAAATATAATTGAAAAGACGCTAAGGTGTATTAGCTCTGTTTCTTTACTGAAAAAAAAATGCAAACATTTTCAGAGCTCCACTTTTAGGCAGCACCTAAATACAGTAGTACCTCATCTAATGAGTGTCCCTTATAATTATTTTTCCATGATACCAGCTTCAAACCCACCAAAAAACTGCTCCATCCAATGAGCAAAAATTCACTTTACAAGCTCCCGCACGTGACTATAAATAGTGTTTACTGCACTTCATATCTTTGCTCGGTGCTTTTTCCATACACGGTAGCACAACAATGACAGTGCCTAACAGCAGTAGGCTAGCCTAGAGACAAGCTAATTTGAGTTAAGTCATTTTCGACTTACATCGTCTCTCCTGGAACCAAATAACGATACGACCCCCTACTTACGAAATTAAAATTAATCTATTCCAGCACCTTTTTCGGAATATATATATATATATATATATATATATATATATGTCACAGTAGAGATGGCAATTCAATAGAATTGGCAATTCTAGTAGAGATTATGATTGGCATCTCCCTGAGGGGAGATTGAAATCCTAACTAAATACAATCCCAGTTGCTATCTCACCTGGGAGAATTGGCAATTCTAGGAGAGATGGCAATTGAAATCTGTATAAAAGGGAACTTTTAAAATATGAAAAGCATCCCTAGTAACAATAATTTTATTTAACATATCACATTGAGCTTGACCTGTTATGTTTACACCTTTGTAAAGTGGCATTACTTCTCCTTTGATCATCCTCACTTTATTTGATTGGCAATAAATTATCTGATTTTGGGGTCCGATATTATTACAATTTTCCACACATTCTTTTGAGCATGTTTTAAAGGACACTTTGAGAGTGACAAGTTGTCATTTCTGAAGATCTGTGACATTTATCATGCCTGCCACATTAGGTGAAAACTGTTATATTTGTGATATTTACTTGCAATGATCCCAGATTCCAACTATTTTCAATTTAATATTGATTATTACTATGTGCCATATTCATATACTAGCCAAACAAAACACATGTCTGAAAATCATATTATATGTTTAAATTTACTACATACAAACTAACACCATGATGAATATGTCTTAGAGATGTAAATCTGTAATTATTAAACTTTCTCTTAGTGAATTGGAGATTGTAGTGAATTGGAGAGATTGCGATTGGCATCTCTACTAGAATTGCCAATTCTACTGAATAGCCATCTCTACTGTGACATATATATATATATATATATATATATATATGTGTGTGTGTGTGTGTGTGTGTGTGTGTGTGTGTGTGTGTGTGTGTGTGTGTTTGTAAGTCTGAAATTAGATGTTACTAATATCTATATAAACAGATACACAATGAATCCTGTTAGTGAGTGATATGTAAAATATTATCAGTATGTTAAGCAGTAGAATGTAAATCTAGTGCAAAATTATAGCGTATAGCAGTGTATGTTGTTGCTATATGGATTATTTCTGCAGTTTAATGGCCACAGGTAGGAATAATTTCCTGTGTCCTTCTGTTGTGCATTTAGGTGGTATCGGTCTCTCACTGAACATGTGTTTGTAAATGATCAGGAGGTTGTAAAGTGGGTGGGAGGTATTGTTCAATATTGTATTTATTTTGGACAGCATTGGCCTCTGCAACATGACCGTTAGGGAGTCCAGTTCCATCCCCACAATATTACTGGCCTCGCAGATCAGTTTGTTCAATCTTTTAGTGTCTGCAACCCTCAGCCTGCTGCCTCAGAATGCAACAACATAGAGCACAGTGCTGGCCACAATAGACTCATAAAACATCTTGAGTAGTGTCCAACAGATGTTAAACGATCTTAGCCTCCTCAAAAAAAGAGATGGCTCTGGCCCTTCTTGTAAAGTGTGGTAGTGTTTTTCCGCAATCCAGGACACAAGAGAGGTGTCCACCTACATTGATGTCAACTTCCCACCCAGTAGTATCAGCCTGATGGTGTGGAATACACTGGAAAATTAAAAAACCATGACCCTCTCAGTGATCGCCGGCAGGTCCAATTGGGTGTATAGCCGGTTAAGCTGGTAGATGATGGAGTCCTCGACTCCGAGATGAGGCTGATAGTAAACTGAAGCGAGTCAATATATTGTCTCACCATGGGTTGAAGTTGATCCAGTATTAGTCTGTCAAGGGTCTTCATGACATGTGAAGTCAGTGCCATGGGTCTGTGATGTGTGGTCTTTGGTAAAGGAACAGGGCATGAAGTCTTGCACTGCATTAGGACCCTCTGTAGACTCACTCTTAATGTGCAAGTCTCCACAGAGCTGGGGACCACATACTTTAAGGACACAGGGACTCACCCTGTCCTCACTTGTCCTAGTGCCTTTTATGAGTGGAGTCTTTTCAGTTTTTTCTTCATCTGATTATAAGTGAAGTGAACAGGTGGGAGAAGGTTGTCAGGTCTATCACAGAAGGCAGAGGTGAAGTGAGGAGAGGGAGGGCAAGAGAGTGGCATGGCAGGCATTTTCAGACTTACTCCTGACGAGTTAAGAGGAGTGCTGTGCAGTAGCCGCAGTGTCGAATCTGTTAAACAGATTCATCTCTTTGGCCCTGTCTTCACTGCCCACAGCTCCTCTGCTGATGGATGGCCTGAAACCATCTACAAACCTCTCATATTGTTCTGCTGGAGTTTCACTCCAGATTTCTCCTGGAATTGGCTTTCACCTCTCCGATCTTGAGTCTGAATGAACTTTGGATCGTTCTCATCTCCTCTCTGTTGCCAGCCCTGAATGCTGTCTTCTTCTCCTTGAGGAGGAATTTAATGTCTTTAGTCACCCACGGCTTTTCATTTGGGTAAGAAATGACCTCCTGACCTGGGACAATGGTGTTGGTGCAGAAATTAATGTAGTGTGAAATGGAGGCGGGAAGCCCAACGATGTCATCATTGTGTAGTTCACAGAGTGCGGGCCAATCCGTCGTTTGAAATGTGCATTTAAGTTCCTCAATGGCCTCCTCCAACCAGCTCCTTCTAGTAGTGAGCTGCCTCTTAACAAGAGGCACATAGCATGAAGAATGGTAAATTAAGTTGTGATCTGATCTTCCCAGTGCTGGGAGGAGGGAGGAACAGCAGGCATCCTTAGTGTTTGCGAACAGCTGATCTAAAGTTCTCTCCGCTCTGGTGTTACAGTCCACACATACTGTACAAAGTTCGGCAGTGTATTGTCCATGATGACATGGTTGAAGTCACCTGAGATCACAGTGAAAGCACTTGGGGTGCTGGATTACTGATCCAAAGGTAGGGGTTCAATGCTGTCCCCAGTATAGCTAATTGTGTTATCAAAGGCCAGCTATGTCTCATTATCCGTTGGCTGAGATGGGCGCCAGCCTCCCAGTGACCCTAATTATGATTAAATGGTTCAGAGCATGAATGAATAAAAGATTAAGGAAAGTACTTGAGGGTTTTTAGTAAAGAAGGAAAGAAACACTTTGTGTTGTGTTGTTAAAGGAGAATAATCACTGCAGTGGTGGTGACGACTATACATAAAGTTATTAGTTTACAATATTTGCAATTCTCCTGATACCATATTAGGTAACTATTAATTACATTTATATTCATTTATAGCTGCGATTAACCTTCATTTCTTCACTGGGCTGTTTTCTTTTTGTTGATAGACACTTCAACGCATGTAAACCGAAGATGTTAAAAGTAGCTAGTTTGATAGATGTAAATCTAGAGCAGGGGTCACCAACTTTTTTGAAGCTGAGAGCTACTTCTTGGTTCCAGTTAATGCGAAGGGCGACCAGGTTGATATACACTTCTGAAATAAAAAACAAAAATGTTCAATTTACTTTTAATTATATGTTATTAATAATAACATTAATGGCGCTATGGAGCTGCAGGCCTGTTCTAAAAAAGCAGTGAGCAGTCCCACGGGTGACTCATGTCCTTGTGGGCGACCTAGTGCCAATGGGCACCATGTTGGTGACCCCTGATCTAGAGTATCTGCTATTCAATTGCCTGTGAATTATTTGTTACTAGAGCAATAATCATTTTAAAACAATAAAGCAACTAGTTGTCCCATAAAATACTGACTTTTTTATTTAAGGGACAATGTACAGGAACATTAAGCTCATAGAGACAGAGATGTACTGTACCAGATTATAGCTTAATAGCTAGTTTCCATCTGTAGTCCCTAATTTAGAACGGCCAATTAACCTACAGTGCATGTCTTTGGAATGTGGGAGGAAACCGGAGCACCCGGAGGAAACCCACACAAGCACGGGGAGAACATGCAAACTCCACACAGAAACGCCCAGGCCGGGAATCGAACCCGGGCCTTCTTGCTGTGAGGCGGACGGACGTGCTAACCACTACAATACTGACTTTGTTTCATTTTTTACTGTTTTCTGTTTATAGTATTTTTGAATGTATTCATTTAATTTTATTAAAACAATAACAGCAGAGTCTTACAGATCTAGTATCAGTTCTTCTGGGGATTTTGATTTTTTTGTGGGGTTTGTTTCTCTAACGAAACCCCAGCAGTATTCGTTATGCTTTCATTTGTTGAAAAATTGGTTTCTTTCATATGGTCACTTCTTTATGACATGCGTTCCACAATTTTCTATCCGTACCATCAGGAAAGATACATTGATTTAATGGGATATCGTGGTCAGTCAGTATTATGTCATCAGCTGATTTTATTGCCACGTAATATTGCTGAGCCACGAACTGACCAACTGGAGGAACATCATGGAACTCAGAATATAAATTAAGTCACATTCACACCAAGGGGAAATTTGGAATAGCCAATTAGCTTAACCTGTATATCTTTGAGCTGTGGAAGAAACCCAGAGCACTCAGTGGAAACCCAGCATAGCATGGGGAGAATATGCAAACTTCACACTACATGCCCAAGACTCTAATCACGGACCTTCTTACTGAAAGGCAGGTGTGCTAACCCCTAAAACATCATTCCACCCCGGCATAATAAACTTTTTTGATAAATATTTTTATTATGGTACAAAGCATCATGCGAATACAGTAAATATCAATTCATGACATATTAATTATACTAATAGGAAACCACAGCTTATTTAATAAATGAAAACACTATTTGTCGGGTGGGCAGTGGTGGCCTAGTGGTAAAGGTGCTGGATCACTGATCCTAAGATGGGGGGTTCAAGCCCCACTCGCCACAGGTTATCACTGTTCCCCCAGTGCAGCAACTGGGTTATCAAAGGCCGGCTATGTCTGTCACTGTCTATGGTGAGAGGTTCATGTAAAAGAACCATTGCTGACTTTTGACAAGAGTAGGCTGCAAAGCTGTCATCGTGTTTCCACCCTGCGATGGCCTGGCGAGCTGTCCAGGGTGTACTCTGCCCTCGCCTGGAGTCGGCTGGGATGGGCGCCAGCCTCCCCGCGACCCTAATTAGGATCAAGCGATTACAGAAAATGAACTGAACTGAACTATTTGTCGGTTGATTACAGACCAATTTTTACGAAGACCGGTACAATGGCAATATTCAGTCTTAATAGATTACAGTGAATACACATAGGAGAAAATGTATAGAGCCTGTGCATATTTATTCGTACCAACAAATATCTTATGAAACAGTTTTGACTACAAAGCTTTTCTCATGAGTCTTTGCAACATACCTGATGCTCCAACCTGGTAGTACTCTATGCTTCCATGCTTGGGTACTTAATGTTACAGGCCACTCAGGGCCAACTCAGGACCTGGCACTCCATCTTCAGTTGCCAGCATCTCACACCTCTGTTGGCAATGTTTTTTTGGTCTCAAACTACTTTTTAAAATAATTTCTTCAGTAGTGTGCCCTTCCACTAAAACCATGTTCACTGAGCCCCAGTCTGCCAGGTCTCACTGTGGCCTTATATCCACTTTTTACTCAACTGAATATAATATTTTGTCTGGACTTCACCTCCTGCAGCAGAACTTATATTTCAGATAAAAAATCTTCCTCTGAGATTCTGGCAATTCTGTGGATTTGTAGGTTCACCTTACCATTGATTTCATTTCCATGTGTATTTGGGTGTGCACAAGTCTCTACATCATTTTATGGGTGGGGATTTGAGGGTTGTTCTTGCTATTTATAACAATTGGCACATGCCTTCAATGTACTAGGACAATAGATTTCACCAAGCTACGAACACCGTGGGGAACAAATCCAAGGTTGAGGAACACTTCATGAATCCAACAAGTTTTTTTTTACAGAATAAATTTATGAAAAAAAATTGATGAATGAGGCCCAAAGTTTGGAAATCCTAACATTAAAATCTCAGCAGATTTGTATGTGTTTTGATGAATGAACTTCCTAACAGTTACGACTGATTTAAATTTGAGGTCTTGGCTGGGTTCAGTGACACCCTCTGCTCACTGTTGGGAAATTAGCCTTGTTTATAATAACTGCAAATTTTACATGAGATCAAGTTGCTAAATCCACAAACTCACAGTATTTTCTCACTGGGTTTTTGAAGGTGGTCAAGGGCGAAACCACGACACGCTGGGTTTGTGGCTGATACATAGCATGACTAGCCAATTGTTGTTCATTGCGATTCTTTTCCAAAATCTGCTTTTATATTATGTGTGACCCTCCAGAACATGAACGCTGAACATGCACAGCCATTCATCAGGTTTGCCACAGTGACTTTATCTTCATTTTAAGGAGAATTTATTTACATTAAGAAACTGATTGATGGGAAAATAGAACCACGTCAGCAGCCCGTGACGCTATCCATGAACTGTTCTGCTTTCTGTAAACCTGCTGCAAGTTCTCTATATGATATAGATGAAGTTTCACCGGCCTGTGCATAAAACGCCATTTTGTTTGTCCCCTGTTAGCAATAATTAGCGTGGCTCATTTTGCACTGTGCAGAGCTCTATCTTCCAGTGGGTTCTTTTTCCGGCAGGAAAGCTGCAGTTTTGTGCTATTAAGAGTGAAATCCTGAACAGCAGGAGTATCAGGTTTCTACCGTTCCGAGGAACCTGTGCCAAGAACGACTGGGTCGAGCTCATAAAAAGACACGCACACACATGCACATGGATCTCCGAGGTAAACCAGTTGCCTTTATCTTTTCTCTTTTATTTCTCGAGATGTTCTGGACACTGCGATTTGTAAAACTAAATTTCGGCAGGAAGTTTGGCATTTTTATTGCTCTTCGTTTTTCATAAAATGTTAATGGGTGCCAAAAGATGATCACACTAGGAGTTTTTTTTTTTTTTTTATCCACAGACACAAGCCTGGTGCAGGAATTAGTGTGAAATCTCAATCCTGTGCTATTCTTTTCAACGTAAGATGCTCATCCAAGAAGATGTAAAGTGAGGAAATTGATTCTTCCTCTTGATTGTCAGGGGAATCCAGGGAGGTTCTGTGTGGAATCCTACAAAATCTGGTTCCTCCTTATTTTTAATTTTATTTTATTATTATTTAAAATATTTTTTAAATGTTACCAGAAAGTGAGAGAAACAGGAATAGAGAGAGAAGATGCATGCACTGAATTGATCTGGTTTCTCCTGCAAGGCATTCGTTCAAACCCAGGGAAAAAACCCAGAGGAAATCCCTGGAGCTGTGTTTTTAGAGAAGTGAGGCCATTATCAGGGTCTTGGAAGTTCTCTCCTCACATCACCTCACACCACAACCACAAGCCATTCATCAGCCAGTTCTGATGTGGAAAATTCACTCAATCTTTACATTAATCACACCTTTGCCATGGTGGACTGGTGGGCGTGTCCTCTGGGTGGTTTGGCAGCACTCGGTTGTGAACCCTCAACCCTCTAATCCATAACTTAGTTTATGAGTCACCCTCAGATTTCATTGCCACTGATATTCAGAACACAAATATTATAATATCATATCATAGTTCCAGAGTCAGAACCAGAGTGTATCTGGGGCAGATCCCATAAAAGAAAAAAACAAAACAAAACAACAAAAAAAACTGAACTGTAACTAATGAGTCACAACCAGCCTACACAGAGTCCAGTTGTTGTGTAATCAGATGTGGAAGTTCCCTAATGCAGGGTGGAACTGAGGAAGGACGGGTTATATGTATTGTGTAAAAGACCCGCTTAACCAACACACCACGGCTCAGTGGTTGCACTTTATAAACCAACTTTCCTCTCTGGGTAGCTGTGGGCTCTTCAATATTCATATATATATTTTCAATATGAGGTCTCCCTGTCTGTCTGTCTGTCTGTCTGTCTGACTGTCTGTCTGTCTGTCTGTCTGTCTGTCTGTCTGTCTGTCCGTCTGTCTTTTACTTTCTTACTTTCCCCCTCAGCTGGATCTCTTTCTGTCGTGCTACAGTACTTTTTCCGTACCACTTTTCCCTTTGTCTCTAACTGTTCTCTTGGTGGCACAGTGGGACGTGGTTAAGCATGTTTGCCTCACAGCAGAGTCCAGTGTTCAAGTTCCAGTCTTGTCGATGGCGGTTCTGTATAGCGTTTCTCTCCGTGCTTGTGTGGGTTTCCTCCGGGTACTTGTGTTCCCTCCCACAATCAAAGGACATGCACGTTACGATAATTAATTGCCACTAGGAGTGATCATGAATGATTTTGTGTGTGTGTGTGTGTGTGTGTGTGTGTGTGTGTGTGTGTGTGGGTGTGGGTGTGTGTGTGTGGGTGTGTGTGTGTGGGTGTGGGTGTGGGTGTGTTGGCTCTGAAATGGTCTCATAAGCTGTTCAGGGTGTATCCTGTCTTTGGCCAATGTTGGCTGAATGAGACTCCAGCCTCCTCATGATTAGGATTAATCATTTTGGCAAATGAGTAAAAGTGAGTGTGTTCTTTTCTTTTTCTTTCATCTTTCCTTTTTGTGTATCCCTTGAGGACACCAGCAGATCCACAATTGCATTGGCTGTGGACAATGAGCTCTGTCTTTCTTTCGGGGGGAACTGAACTGCAACAGATGGTGCTCCGTGTACAGTTTCTGGAACACTTCAGTCCTTTGCAGCGTTCTGTTCTGAAACGCCAGTAAATATGTCAGCACATCAGCCTGAGGAACAGTTCAGAGACACAACGACTGAATTTGTGTTTTCTTTCTTTTTTTTTTTCTTTTCCAATTCGCATATGGGGTACAAGGCCACCGTCATAATCCTGTAGTCTGATCTAACGGCATGATTGATTGGGCCTGCGTGAGTCTTTGAACTTTACACATGTTGTAATCATGTGTGTTTTCAGCTTTATTCTCCTCACGTGACGCCGTACACACTGAAACATTCAGCGCGCTCCTAATAATTCTGTCCTTGAAGCAGCTGTAAGTGTGTGTGTGCGATCAGAGATTTGGTTTTCTAATAAATCATAAGGAATATGATTTTTATTTTCTTATTGCATTCTCGATGGGATGTATAAACGTAAAGAGCAAAAGTAAGATTGTGTTTGTTTTAAATTACGTAATTCACTTTCACTTGCAGTCGATCCATTTGCTCAAGTAATGTAGATGTTTTTTAAAAATTCATTTTTTCAGTTCTAGTTTGCCAAGATGTGATGCTTTCTCACACAGCATCGAAGTCAGAAATCCAAAGAACTGAACAATGATTCATGAAGCGAAATACTTCACTGAATCGGAAGCAAATCTGTAATTTCTAAAAGGATTCAGTGAATTAAACACTGGATGAGAGAGACCGAAATCACTTTCATGCCCAAAACAATTGCGTAATTTACCCTATATGGTTACAGAGTCTTTATTTGGGTTTAAAATGCTAAATGAATGTTGTAAATGCTAACAGTGCTAATGTGCATCCGCCCACTCACCCACTAACCAGATGCAGTTGTTACTCTGTGCCATGATCACTTTATAAAGCCTTCGCGTGCCAGTTCTCATAAACACCAGACTCTGTGGTAAAGAAACCCTGAACTCATGGCTATTGTGGTCAGGCACGGAGTGATTTGGTGGGTGGAGGAGAACACGAAGAGCTCTGATCAGTGTGGAGGTCAAGAGGTCGCTGTTAGTCGATTAATATGTGGTTTGCATAACGGAGATGTTGCGCTGCTGAGTCATGGAGAAGAGAAACAGAAGAGGAATGCAAGATTCTACTGTTGTTTGGTCGACTTGGAAAAGAAGGTGTGGCCTGTGAAGCCGTCCCAGAAAAAGGGGCATAACTTATGATTAGATTAACTTATTGAGCTCTTATTATTTCATAAAGTGGAAAACTTTATACAATTAACTGTATCTCTTGAATTCAGTTGGTAAGCATCAACGATGATAAAACTCAGAGGCTGTGTATTATGGGATTTTGTTTTTAACATTTTTAAAAAGCTTTTTATGAAACATCAAGCACAAATTTCAGACATTTCAAAAGAGCATTTTATTTCCATTTTAAATGCATTCAATGAAAAATGTACATTCTTATTTGTAAATATAAACAATGTGTGTTCATATGTTCATTCATTCATTTTCTGACCCGCTTAATCCTAATTAGGGCCGCGGGCAGGCTTGCAACTACATCAGCTGACTCTGGGTGAGGGCAGAGTACACCCTGGACAGCTGGTCAGGCCAACACAGGGCGTATTCATATGTTCCATGTAAATAATATGAACGGCAAAAGTAAGTGCAAAAGTTACCTCCCTCTCTATCTCTCTCTCTCTCTCTTGCTTTCTCTCTCTCTCTCTCTCTTTCTCTCTCTCTCTCTCTCTCTCTCTCTCGCGCTTTCTCTCTCTCTCTCTCTCTCTCTCTCTCTCTCTCTCTTGCTTTCCCTCTCTCTTGCTCTCTCTCTCTTTCTCTCTCTCTCTCTCTCTCTCTCTCTCTCGCGCTTTCTCTCTCTCTCTCTCTCTCTCTCTCTCTCTCTCTCTCTCTCTCGCTTTCTCTCTCTCTGTCTTCCTTTCTCTCTCTAGCTCTCTTTCTCTCACGCTCATTCTATGATTGGAGAAAGAGAGAGCGAGACTTGAATTTTAGTTCAAATTGAGAGACAGAGTATCAGATAGAAACTTTCTAACACTGTGCATTTTCACGTGTGTACACTAGTGTGTGAACGTCACCCTGTTTCCTCCACAGGGAAGGTCGAGTGCTTATCTTTCAGGTCAACTGTTTCAGTTCATCAGACCCACCTGTGCATCTCTCACCTGAAAGACTCACACACACACACACACACACACACACACTCACACACACACACACACACACACACACACACACACACACACACATACACACACACACACACACACACACACACACACACACGGCACAAAGCGTCTCTATCCACCACCAACAAACGCTCTCATTCACCTGCAGAATGCCATCAAAGATCTCACATTCCTCACCATGCAGCCAGATGGATGGACAAGGAGAAAAAAACATGAAAGGAGGGGCAGAGAGGGAGAGAGAGAGAGAGAGATAGAGAGAGAGAGAGAGAGAGAGAGAGAGAGAGAGAGAGAGAGAGAGAATGAAATACAGTTAGGCACTTGGACTATGTGATGCCCCATGGGAATATCAAATGTGATGCCCCATGGGAATATCATGTAAAAGTCGCCAGCAGTAGTTTTGTGCTTGTATACTGATGGAGCCTCAAAGTATCGATTTTTAATTTGTTTCATATTTGGATTTTACAACTTTTTCTGCTAAACTATCATGTATTACTAATAAATACAAAGTACAAGTACTTTATTGAAATATTTTTCTAATGGGATTTTGTGGCAAACTGTAAGAAATAAACAGACTTGCTTTTCCTATCCTCCGAGCATGATTTCATTCCCTAATACCCCTATTTCACTGGAGCGCGGAATGCAACAATCGTGGCATGGAAGGCATTCTACGGAGGAGCTTCGGCATTTTTACATGGAAAATGGGTCAAAAACCTATGGAAAATTGTACCCTCAGAACACCTACGGAACGTTCACGGAATGCGCGGAAAAGACAAGGAAAGACCGCGGTCGTAAAAGCGCTTGGATTACCTTTGGAATCAGTGCAGATTGCAAAGGAAGACCTTTGTATAATTCACGGAACGTTCACGGAAAGCACGGAACACTCGAGGAACGACTACAGCACTACATTTTAGAAGGAAGAGCTACGGAATGATTGTGGAACAGGTGGAATGAAGGCGGAACGTTCACGTTCAACACGGAATGACTAAGGAATGACTGAGGAATATTCAGCGTAACCACGTTTCAACAAGGAAAAATCGGCAAAGATCAAAGGATTTGCTCCTGATTCCACCTATAAATACACAGAATCAACCAAGGAAGCTCATTCTCTCATTCATACTTTTATTCATACGTTTATAATGTATCATAAATTTAAAATTTATCATGTTTGTAATTTACCATATGTTTCTAATATGCAATATGTTTATAATTTACAATAAATTTAAAATTTAACATGTTAAAATGTTTAATATCAATAATGTCAATACGTTCCTTTTATTTGCACCTCAATCATTCCAGACAAAAAAACATCCACACAAGTCCAAACCACAGTGATTATAACTTTAAAACTTTATTACATGAACAGGAAAACAGGAAAAATAAAGTGAATGAACAGGAATGATTTATAGTGGAAGTGACTTCCTTGAGTGTTCCGCAAGTCTTCTGTGACCATTCCGCAACCATTCCGCAACCCTTCCGTGAGTATTCCGTGCGAATTCTGTGGCTGCTTTAGGATGGAACTTTTGCGGAACGACTGAGGAACCTGAGGGAACACTGTCGGAAAATGTTTCCTGTTCAAACATGTTCAAAAGCCCGTTTGAGGAAGATTTTGGCCTGCCGGAAGTGGAGGAATACATTCGGAATCATACGGAAGGACACGGAAGGTGACGGAATGACTGAGGAACGTTGGAGGTTGACGACATTTTTGCTTCCGCGAGTCTGCCAGTGAAATGGGGGTATAACAGAGTCGTCATAGGCGGAAGAACAAAATGAGTTATAATCCGACTGTCAGCCCTACTTTTACTCATGACTGCACTACCTGTCCATGCTCAGGTGGAATAATTCTAATTTACTTTGAGCCCACTGTGCCTGGAAGTGACTCATCCACCGCAAACATGATCTGAACCCCACGCGTCTTCTACTGCCGGTCTTTGGTTTGACTCGTTTAGGAAAGAATCATTACTGTTGAAGTGCAGAGTTTTTTGCGACGCGGCTCCGTTACTGCTGAAAGTGAGGGACTGTGTGTGATTCCCAGCCACCAAAAAATAAGGTACCGTAATAAAATATATTTTCTAAGTAATAATTAATAATTTTACTTTTTCTAAAAAAAATTAGTATAGGTAATAACGTTTTTTATTACTATTACATCATTCACACACACACACACACACACACACACACACACACACACACACACACACACACACACACACACACACACACATCTATCATAAGAAAAAGAACTGATGTATTATAAATTTTAGTTGATTGTGGATGGATGATGATAAAGGTTTAGTAATTATGGGTGGAGAGGTTGCTGTACACAAATCTCTCTCTCTTCCTCTCTCTCTCGCTCTCTCGCTCTCTCTCTCTCTCTGTGTGTGTGTGTGTGTGTGTGTGTACATGATTTCTTGGATGTGTTTTTAATGGAGAAAAATAAGCCTTTATATTTTGATTAATCATAATTGTAATATCTGTTGTGTGTGTTTTGGGTTGACGAGGCCGTCTGTCATGTGATGTGTCCTCCTGTCATTTTTCGAGCTGATCTCTGTGGAGCTGAGGAGGACGCAGCCTGCTTCAGCACAAACGCAGAGAAACCAGACGCAAAGTGGTCTATTTGCTTTTCATGTACCTGCAAACGGAATGATTCCCAAGTAGTAACTGAGTGCATCAGGTAACCGAGTCACTTCTCAGGGTTTCTAGAGTCTTGTTTGGTGCGAGTTTGATGCTGAGAAAAAACAAAGCCAAAAAAAAAAAAGTCAAGACTATTTAAATTTGAAAAAAGTTTGACTCAAATTTTCTCAAACCTGGGTCACCGCTCGTGTGGAGACCCAAACACATGTACCTGAAGAACTAATAAAGGTGATTAAAATCTGTTTTTGTATTATTCAGAAGGATCTCTTCCTTCAAGTACAATATTAATCTCATTGTTTGACTTTTGACCTTTTCCCATGATCTTCTCCATGCACGTTACTTCACTGTCTTATTGTTTCACATTTTTTCAATCATTTCAAATGTACTTTTTTAATCGATGGTGGTAGAACAAGGGAAATAAAAACATTTGATCCCTCACTTGTTAAATCCACCTTGTTAAACGAACCCTTCACGCTGATGTAAACGCATTTCTAACGGCTTGTAAAATATTTACAGATAAAAGGCTGTAACGACAACTTATTTACACTTTTTATTATATTTATTTTTTATTATAATAATTATATTATTTTTATTATTTATCATAAATTTTGACTTAGTTTCATGTGTTCGATTGCATTTTCATGAATTTCCATCGGGGACCAGATCACTCGCTGTCATGACGGCGCCCAGCATGGAACCTGCAGGATCTCGGATCGGCTTCAAACTTCGTAATTTCCTACTTTAATGCATAAAGTACACACCTGCACCAGTTATTTGTATACCTGGGATGTCCCACTAACTAAAATGTGATGTTAAAATTCCCCTCCAACTTGAGCTCTTTAGAAAATCAGCAAAACTTGACGGATTTTCACCGGGTTAAAAAAACGGGGCATTCTTCATGCAGTACAGATTCAAGATTGCCACCCTTTCAATAAAAATAAACAGTACAGCTAGTTCTCAAGCTGTGTTTTTAGGCAACCAATCCGAATCTTCCAGTGAAATTTGGTGATGTCATCACAAACGGAGCTGAGATATAAGTGAATCTGGGTTTTTCCAGGTGCCTAATACAATGGGTTCGAAATGTTGTGTTGTGGAGCCAGACTGGCTGAATTCTGGACCGGTGTTCCTCATCACCACTTCATTCATTCAGGAGATGCTATCTCAGGTGCGTGCTGGAGAGGGAAGGACGAAGACGTGTTGTTAGGGGTGCAAGCACAGGTCAGGTGAGGCGTCTCCTCATTTGGCCTCAGAGGCTAGACGTTGCTCACGTTCTTTCTGCCTCAGCTATTTACAGCCTGTGTACTTTAATTGCAACCATAGACTTTTACTGTTTAATTAAAATAAAACTAAGAAAAATTATGCAAAAACTTGGCAAAATGCCAGAAAGCATTATGCGAGAGGGAGAAGGCGGTCTGGTGTTTGTCACTGTGGGAGTCTCTGTGACACCTGACACTTAAAAGGGTTCAAACACAAGACACATGTCTTACACCGGTGACAAATCTGCTGCATACATGCACCCAACAGTGACACTCTCAAGACCACTCTGACACACACACACACACACACACACACACACACACACACACACACACACACACACACACACACACACACACACACACACACACACACACACA
The DNA here is from genome assembly GCA_024760905.1 of Plotosus lineatus. Lineage (NCBI taxonomy): Eukaryota > Metazoa > Chordata > Actinopteri > Siluriformes > Plotosidae > Plotosus > Plotosus lineatus. Next base: position 19,725,791 of record CM045732.1, on the reverse strand, counting down.
CTCTGCTGAATACACACACATATATAAATGTTCCCTCTTTCTCTAAATCAGTACGAGGTTCATATGGTGATATATTTATTACACTTCTGGTGTTGAGTGTGAAAGACACTGAATCACAACACAATCATTTACTCATTTCCTCATTTCCTCATTTCCTCATACTGCCTGGAGTACAGTAAACCTTACTGCCTCACTCTCACATTGCCTCACTGTCTCACCACCTCACTGCCTTATTGCCTACCATCTCTCTTACTCTCATCACCTCAGTGCCTCACCATCTCACTGCCTTATTGATGCACCACCTCCATGCTTCACTGCCTCACCACCTCTCTGTCTGTCTCATCACATCACCACCACACTATCTCACCACCTTAGTGTCTCATTGCTTCACCATCTCCTTCTCATTCTCACCTAATCGCCTCACTGCCTCACCATCTCTCTCACCCTCATCACCTGACAGTCTCACTGCCTCACCATCTCTCTCACCCTCATCAGCTCACAGTCTCACTGCCTCACTGTCTCTCTCACCCTCATCACCTCACAGTCTCACTGCCTCACCATCTCTCTCACCCTCATCACCTGACTGTCTCACTGCCTCACTGTCTCTCTCACCCTCATCACCTGACAGTCTCACTTCCTCACCATCTCGCTCACCCTCATCGCCTCACAGTCTCACTGCCTCACAATCTCTCTCACCCTCAACAGCTCACTGTCTCACCATCTTACTGTTCACCTGCCTCACAGACTCTCTTTTCTCCTCTCCGTCTCACTGCCTCACACCTGACAATTTCGCCAATTCACTGCCTGACCGTCTCACAGTTTGAATGTTTCACTACCTCACTGTCTAAATGTGTAGCAATTTAAAAAAAATAAATGTTACCTGGTTTATATTGCAATCATGGTTGATCATAGAATTGCGACTCAAACTCGCCATGTTCTTGATCGGCTCTTATCATCCAATCACATTTCACCCTTTTTAAAATCCTAACCAATGACTTATCGCATCCCATCAGACTGAATGGCTAACTGCTCACCACTGTAAACATAAACTTGCCTAAACGTATTATGCTTTAGTCCAGTGCTCAGGCCTTCCGTGTCTTTCGACAGCTCAATTCGTCACGCGGTAGTTCAGTGGTGAAGGGGGAATGCGCTTCGACTCGACTTTCACTCTTGTTTATTATATTCTAGCTAAAACGTTTATTATATCACATCCAGCTCGTCTGAGTCTGGGCAGAATGAGGCGGCAGCTCTGGCTCTCATTACGTCTCTACTATGGATGCGGTTCACTTCCTGATGACCCAGAGTCCCATAAACACACCGAGAGACTGTAGATTCATTCAGAACTCAGTAACTCAATTCTATCTGAGAGTGAGCAAGACGAGGAGGAGGAGAGGAGGAAGAGGATGAGAATGAGCGAGATATAAGAATAAGTTGAAGAAGAAGTAGAAGGGGGAGGAGATGAAGAAATGAGAAGGAGAAGAAGGAGGAGTAGAAGAGGAGGCAGGAGGAGAAGAAATTGGAAGAAGGGGGTAAGAAAAAGGAGGAAAAGTGGACGATAAGAAAGGATCGGGTGTGGGAGAGAAAAGATGAGAAGTGGGAGGAAGAGGAGAAGAAGAATAAATTGGCAGAGGAGGAGAAGGAGGAGAACAAAGAAGTAAAGGATAAGAAAGAGCATTAGGAGAGGTAGAGGAAGGGGAGAAGAAGCAGAGGGAGGAGAAGAAGGAGGATTAGTTGTGAGTCAAAGTCTTTACCGATCCACGGAATGTTGATCTATTGCATGATGACACACTGTGGTTTTTATCCAATAAAAGTGTAATATTGTGGAACATCCACGATATGGTTCTCATGAGTATAATTTCCCTCACCACCCTCACATTATTCATTATAAATACCAACTTATGTTACAGAAAAACATGAAAACTTCACTTCATCTCTGAATACTATAAAGTGGTCACGCGGCTGACACCTCCTGTAAATACTGTAGGAATTAATACCCCATTTCACTGGACTACGGCATGCAAGGATTGTAGCGGAAAGACGTGGAACGCAATCTACGGAAGATCTTCGGCATTTTTACACGGAAAATTTGTACACGGAATTTTTTTCCGTGAACGTCCTTTTGAACGTTCACAGAATATTTTGGCCTGCTGGAAGCATACAGCAGTGGTGGAAGACTTGAGGAATAACTACGGAATCACACGGAATGACACGAAAGATGAAGGAATAATTGCGGAATGTTTGCTGATGACATTTTTGCTTCCGTAAGTCTGCCGTGCTCCAGTGAAACAGGGGTGTTAGCATTAGCATTAGCAAGGTACGATGTATTATACTGTAGGATGAGTGCTTTAGTACAGTAGAGCTGCTGTGAAAGAGAATGAATCCATTCCTTCCATCCAATCAAAATCCAGAATTCACCACAAGCTGTGGTTGAAATGAGCAGTGGGCTCAGATCCAAATTTTTGAGTTTGCTTATCAATTTAACCGCGCACCGACGTAACACGCACTCCCTGGGTAATAAATTCTGAGTTCTTCCACGCATTTATTCATTAGGCACGGAAATGTTACTGACCTGAGCTCAGTGTGACGACCAAAAAACCTCATAAAACCCCCTACATGCAGTGTTTAGAAGTAATGTGTGCGTGTAGGCGTTTGTGAATGTGTGTGTGTGTGTGTGTGTGTGTGTGTGTGTGTGTGTGTGTGTGTGTGTGTGTGTGTGTGTGTGTGTGTGCGAGAGAGTGTGTCGTTTGTTTGCGTGTATATTCTGATTGTTCAAGGAGTGTGCACTGGTTATTTATGGTGAGCCTCATTACATGGCGCCCCATTTCTCTGGAGGATTTGGGTTTTTATTTACAGGAGGGGCAGGAGAGGCAGGAGGGTGGCGTGGGAACGCGAGGCAGTCGTCAAGGCTCAGCACGATGCTTCTCTGTCTATTAAAAAGGATTTTAAAAGCACACGGAGGTCAACAGGACATGAGGACGTGAGGTGGTTCCTGGGAGCAACGGGGCCCCTCTACATCCAAAACTTGAGCAGATTCGGTTGTTAAAGCAACCGGACCGCAACACGTTTGCTTGTACGTCTGGTTGTGTGTTTTTATCTCCTATGACTTGTGTATATGTGGAGTTTGGTGATTGTCGTCCTGTCAGCTCTCCCCTAAATGGTTTACTTCCCCGCTCGAGACTAGTGGGTGGAGTTTGATGTACTCAACATGTGTGGGAAAAAAAATGTGTATTATAACACAAGATTTAATCATCAGACAAAAAGGAGAAAACTCTTTCATGAAATCATCTGGAGTTTGATGAATTTGTATATCAGAGAGAAATAAACAAAAGTGAACTGGAGCAGGAACCAGAAAGGTTCCTACAGCCTAATGACTTTAAACAACACGCTGTGGAACAGTGAACTGAAAAAGATTCTAGAATAAAAATACAGGTCCACTTGTTCTCCAAGTTCCTGTTTATTAGGGTTAGAGTATTACTTGGGCCAGTGGTGCTCTGGTGGTAAAGGTGCTGGATCACTGATCCCAAGGTTGGGGGTTCAAGCCCCACTCTCCGTGGCTTGTCACTGTCCCCCCAGCGCAGTTAACTGGATTATCAAAGGCCGGCCGTGTCTCTCACTGTGTATGGCGTGAGGTTCACGTAAAAGAACCATTACTGTCTTTCGACAAGAGAAGCTACATAGCCGTCAGCATAGTTTGCGCCCCACGATGGCCTGACGAGCTGTCCAGGGTGTACTCTGCTCTTGCCTGGAGTCAGCTGGGATGGGCGCCAGCCTCCCTGTGACCCTAATTAGGATTAAGCGGTTACAGAAAACGAATGAATGAAAGTATTACTTTGAGTATTAGAAGTCATTTTTCGAGTCTTTTTTTTTTTTTTTTTAATCAGTCCTGATGCTTTCATTCATTTTCCAAGTTGGTTAATCCAAATTAGGGTCATGGGGAGGCTGGCACCCATCTCAGGTGACTCTGGGCGAGGGCAGGGTACAACCTGGTCCGCTCGCCAGGCCATTGCAGGGGCAACACTCACACAACCATTCACACTCACACCTAGAGGTGATTTGGAACATCCAGATTGGCCAACTGTGCAGTTTTTGGACTGTTGGAGGAAACCGGAGTACTCAGAGGAAACCCATACATGGTGAGGGAGGAGGTAAGGAGAGGTAAGTCTGTTGAGTTTTTACACCCGAGCCTAGTGGCTTAGCCTCGTGGCTCATCAGGCCGGTGCTTATCCCCGGTTTCTGTAGCGTGAAGCGACCAGGAGTTGAACTCCTCCTGGATGGGACGCTAGTCCATCGCAGGTTACCTTCCCAGTATATTTTACTGGTACCCATTTATACTGCTGGGTGAACAGAGGCACACTTGTGGTTGAGACCTTTCCCAGGGGTCTTAGCACAGTGAGGGTCTCAGTGGGATTCGAACTCCCAACCTCCCGATCATGAACGCAGCACCCTAACCACTACACCACCGGCCCCACTATATACAAGGTGAGGACATGCAAATTTTACACAGAAATTCCTCAGCTCGGAATCGAACCCAGTCTTTCTTGCCGCGAGGCAAACCTGTTAAGCGTTACTCCAGCGTGCCGCCGAGACCTTATACAATGGACACTAAAAGAAATGATTTGTGAATGGGGGAAAATGCAGCGTATTATATTATAAACACGATCAGCAGTGTCTGAGCTGCAAGATTTCTCACGTGATGTTTAGTAAGGCTTGTAAACCGTTTAGGTGTCATGCTTTCTGTCGGTCTCCACGAGGATTGTCTTTTATTGAGTTTTGTGGGTGGTGGTCAACATAAATCAGTTTTATGTTGAAGTGGAGTGGACGTTATTATTTACACATGATTTTAATTTGAAGTCGTAAGCAAAATGTATTCTAAAGTCTCATGCCTGAGTATGTGTGTGTAAGTGAGTTATAGGAAAAGGAAATGTAAATCTTATTTAGCATGTCAGTAAAGAATCAAACCAATTGCACTGCGGTGACACACACATCGACACCTCGTACAGAAACAGTGTCGCTTGATGCAGTCAGAAGAGCGATGGAAACGAGTGGAAGCCTGAAACTTTCCCTGCGAACCACAGGCTCTCTCCTCAGCAAAACCATAATATTATGCTAGCAATCATGTGGTTGCTGCGGAGGGCACGTGTGGGCTGTTCCATCACAGGCACATCTGGGGGAAATCCAGTGTTCCTCACACTCTCTCACTCAATCTTTCCATTTTCTACATTCTCCCTGAACCTCCATGGTCGAGGAGATGGTTGCTGTTGCTGTTGCTGTGGATGTGAGATCTTTGGCATGATTTGTCATTTATCATGACTCTGCGCGTATAGTTTCTTTTGACTTTTTCACCTCACCTAAATATTTTTACTTTATTTCCACCATCAAGAAAATTCATGAATCGAAAAGTACAGTTTGTCTTGTTTTTCCGTCTGCTTCGGTTTCATACCTCTCTGTGGACTGTAACACAGTTTCTCGTGAGAAATGAATGGCGGCCAGTCCAAAAATGAATTGTGGTTCACACTCCTGCTGGTTTCTGTCGTTCCATCTCACGCACATCCACTTGGTAGACAGGTGCAGATATCAAGAACAAACCAGCACACACACACACACACACACACACACACACACACACACACACACACACACACACACACACACACACGCACACACACACACACACACAGCTGCTTATGGGCAGGTGTGTATAAGTGTCACAGTGTGTCGAATGCACTTTATGTGGTGAAGGAACGAATGCAGTGTGAAGCATCTTCCACATGATCACGCCACGTCACTTCCACATGATTTTTGAAGAAATTTCAATCAAAGTGGAAACATGCCCTGGTCTTTCCATTTTAAACCAAATATATTTAATCACCTTTTTTATTTTGTACATGTGAAAAGTAAGATTTATAAGATTTTTAAGCTGACCTATCATTATCACCCCCCCTTAAAAATCTACACCTCGCAGACAAAAATCCTTTTCAAAGGCCAAGAAACTATGCTCAGTAGGGTAAGGGTTATGATTTAAATATAAAAATAGTTTTTGTACTGATAAAATATTAGTGACTTTATTGTAAATCTTTTTTTATTGATTTCAAGGAAATAATCATTTAAACTTTGGCATAATTTACAAGTTTAGTGTTTAGTTCTGCTGTGTAGTGGTTAGCCTGTCTGCCTCTCAGCTAGAAGGGCCTAGTATCAAGTCCTGGGCTCAGCAAAGACATTTTTGAGCTGCATGTCCTTCTTATGCTTGCGTGAGGTTCCTCCTGGTCCTCTGGTTTCCTCCTGCAGTCATAGATGTCAGGCTTATTTAATGAGCTCAGTTTCTAATACGTGTGAATATGAGCATGAATGGTTGTGTGTGTGTGTGTGTGTGTGTGTGTGTGTGTGTGTGTGTGTGTGTGTGTGTGTGTGTGTGTGTGTGTGTGTGTGTGTGTATGTATGTATGTACGTGTGTGTGTTTTGGTTCAGGGTGTACCCCATATATATATTGGGGGGGGGGTTTCCCCAATTTTCTCCCTAATTTAGTTGTATTATTATTAGTAAAAATATACTGGGAAGGTAACCTGTGATGGACTAGCGTCCCTTCCAGGGGGAGTTGAACTCCTGGTCGCTTCACGCTATGGAAACCGGGATAAGCACCGGCCTGATGAGCCACGAGGCTCGGGTGTAAAAACCCAACAGACTTACCTTTACTTACCTTTAGTTGTATTCAATTCCCACCATTCAGGTATTGCCTTCCCTATTACATGACCACCACCGTCCATGGAGGGGGTGAAAGCATGCACACACCTCCTCTGTGACATGCAATGCTAGCCGCCTGCCTCTTTTCGAACTGCATCGCATGTGTATTTGGGGGCAGTCTCACACACTCGGAGGGAAAGTGCCATCCACCCCCTTGTACGAATGAGCTCACAGACGTGCACTGTGAGTGACAGGGAAGTGAGCGTATGCCTACTTCTCTCCTGAAAGAGCTCGGCCAATTACTTTCCATGGACATCCACCTACGGACGGCTGTAGAGTTAACCCCGAATCAAACTTGCGATCTCTAGATTAATAGTCACACACCTTGTCGATGTACCCATCTTTGTTGAGAGTTAATCTGAGTAGGAGTAAATAGTTTGGGAAATGAATGAACAGTAATTTGAATGATAAATGAATAATAAGTTATTTCACTTGTCATGAAGAAATATTTTTTAGAATTTCATCATAATATGTTTCAACAAGTATTAAAATCCTATGGTGGCCTGGCGAGCTGTCCAGGGTGTATCCTGCCCTCGCCCAGAATCTGCTGAAATGGGCCCCAGCCTCCTTGAGACCTAATTAGGATTAAGTGGTTCAGAAAATGAACGAATGAATGAAAATATTAAAAATTGTTTGCATTTGAACAGGGAAATGCTGTCTCAGGAAAGTGTCTAACAGGACGACCAGACATCAAAGACTCAAAGAAACAGATCATATCCTCATTCCCTGTTTTCTAAGAGCATTGAACTTTCCTCCAGATGAAGGGCATCATTAATGTATCCTTAATGTTGTCTATTACCTGCAAATCTGTGTAGCAGGTCCATTAAACATTAAATAAAAGATAGAGGTCTAAACTTGCACTTTTGGAAAGGTTCCTGGTAAATAAACATTGTACTACAGTATATTACAACCACGTGACTAAAAAAACCCCCCAAAAAAACCACAAGCAGTTTAATACTGGGGTGCCCAATCCTATTCCTGGTGATCCACCTTCCTGAAGATTTTGACTCCAACCCTAATGAGGCCCATCTGATAAATCCAATCATTGCTAAAGTCTTCATTTGAAAGTCAGAAGTCTTGATTAGATGATTGGATGGTCAGCTCGGCATAATTAGGGTTAGATAAGGTCGACCACCAGGAACGGGACTGGGCACCCCTTGTGAGACACCTGCCAGGCCGCTAGTCAATATGATTTAGTCACACACGAATGTAAATTCGAAAGTCTTGCCTTAAGAGTCAACAGCCTCAATAAAACAAGGCAGCAGCCTCCTGTTTGGAATACAGCCATTCTTCCTTTTAATAGCCTAAGAGTTCTTGTTAGCATTGCTAGCAGAGTTAGATAAAATATCCCTGTGATCGTTTTAAATGCTGAACCTATTTTCAAATCCCATTGCAAGCCCTTGAACTTAAAAAAAGAAAAGCCGTTTTGGTTCAAAATGCCATTATTCATATACAGTATTTTAAACACGTGCTATTTTTATGCAAGTTCAGACTTGTTCACATGCACCGTGCTGACAGTGCTTTAGCTGAAGATATTGATGAAAACTGATTTAGTTCATGCAGGATTTGACACCATGGACACTTTTCTGGCCTCATGTTAATTGTTGATGGACTTGTGGTGGGAATTTTCCACTTGTACGAAAACACATTCACTTTACCATACAGCTCAATGTCATCTCTCTCATAAAAATGCTGCCTAACTCTGCCAGGTTAGAAGTCACCTTTTTTTTCTTGAAAGAAAATACATTTTTTTAATGCATTTCTCTAATAAAGAAAAATCTGATGAAACTGTATATAAAGGCTTAAATTTATACTTGGACATAAACTTGGTCTCGCCCTGATCCACACTTAGGATATGTTGATATTCTGTATGATCAGAATGCAGGTGTCTTCTTAAAAGAAAAAAAAAAAAACAACAACAGCAAATAAGCCTATGTCCACTACTACATCGTTTGCCTACAACTTGGTACATCATTTGGTTTGTGTGCTAAAATGTTTTGTACAAAGCCCCGACTCTGATGGGAAATGGTGAAAGTGGTTTGGAGTAAACCACACAACACTATTCCAGCCAATCAGCACGAGTGTGTTTGTTCTCATGCACAGCACAATTGCACCTTGTTGCTGATTGGCTGGAAGTGAAATGGGGTGAGGGGTAATGTTGTTGCCTTGGCAATGCATGTTCATGAATTCAAGAGCAGAGCTTCTGATGAATCTCTGAAAAGAGATGCATATTGTTTTGGCTGTGATCTTTAAATATCAAAAGTCTTTTTCTAGAGCCAATGACTGACTCTTGATTTAAGCTCGTGCATTGAAAAGCATATGCTGCCAATAAAAATTTACACCGAATAATCAACAGCAAATAAACATAGAATCAAAGTAACTGACCCAACTAACAAATGTACTCCAAGTCCAAAGGTCCAAAAGTTCAGTAAGCTTCCTGAGTGTGAGAAGCCTCACGCTCCTAAATCTCGAGTGCTGAACTTGTGAAATTTCAATGTTCTCCTTCCATTGCCATTCAGAAAACAAACTGAGCGTGCTAATCATTCCTCACGGGTAAATCTGGAAAGACACATTATGCCATCTGAGCGACTGTCTCTGGTCGGCTGTCTGCGTTGCTGTGCAGTTCTGGGTGACTGATCTCAACCCTAATACACATGTGACATCACAGAGATCTCAAGCACTCCACTTCTTGGCCTCCACATGTTAGTGAGTTTGCGTTAGTAAATATTTACATCTCCCAGGAAGCGGTGAGCTTGTTTGCAGTAATGCACTGAGTGGGAAATGGGACTTTGTGATGGATAGCAGTAAAGAATTAGATTTTGTTGGCAGACAAACCAACAGGAAATGGTTTGAAATCTTGTGAAAGTTAATAGTTTTCCTCAGTATATCATTTTCTGACAGAATTCTTTCTTGATGATTATCTGTGATTGACTCATAAAAGAAAATTAGAAGAATAGAGTTCTCGTGGTTAAATAAGAGAGCTTTCGTGTCCTCCTTGGTGCTGTCCTACTTTCAGACCCATACACGACGTTCAGGTACAACTGGTGTAACATCACGTCATCGCAGACCTCGTAGTCCCCTGCTCGTGTATTTCCACTGCGCTTACTGGAACACACTCTGTTCCTTCTTTCACGTTTCCCCCGTGTTCCAAGAGCTGATAAGTCTTTAGCTGCAGTGCTCTCTTTGGTTAGCGCTATGCTCTGTTCTGGATGGTGTAGAGTGCTTATTGACATCACCCCTAGCCAATAACACACCAGGAAAAATCTATGACCACCCAGTGAGAAAGAACACACACCGTGACGACATGCCAGACACGTCTGACACAGGGTGGGAAATAATGATATTGATATTCATCATGATTATGGTACAATGGTGATAAATTATTTTGTGTGCATGTAGGAGGAGGAACGTGTGCAGCAGGGAACCCTGGGTGTGATACACAGCATTGATTTCACTCCGCAGTGGAACATGAACTGAGCATTTGGCAACCATGTGGATGTATTTTATGTATTTGTAAAGGAAGAGGCCGAGGTTTGTGAATGTTTCTCTGAAACAAAAATAGGTGCATCCATAATGTAGGAAGTAGTCTGTAATAAACCCCTGATACTGGAGACTCCTTCCATTAATGATGAATGTGTTCTGATAGAAAACAGTTTAAATACTGTTTGGGGTATGGTCTACATCAAGGGTGTCAAACTCATGCCATGAAGGGTCATGTGGCTGCAGGTTTTTGTTTCAAACAAGCAGCATCAGGACAACATGCTCATCCTCATGAAACATGAATCAGCCGTTTCTAAAGTAATAATAATGGATCCATGAACATGGACATGAATATTAAGTAAACCTGGTACTACTCTCAGAGCTGCTGTTTTTTTTGATTGATTAACTGCTTGGGTTTTTAAACCCGAGCCTAGCGACTCATCAGGTCGGTGCTTATCCCCAGTTTCCTTAGCGTGAAGCAATCAGGAGTTCAACTCCCCCTGGATGGGACGCTAGTCCATCGCAGGTTACCTTCCCAGTATATATTTACTGGTACCCATTTATACTGCTGGGTGAACAGAAGCACACTTGTGGTTGAGACCTTGCCCAGGGGTCTTAGCACAGTGAGGGTCTCAGTGGGATTTGAACTCACAACCTCCCGATCATGAGCCCAACACTCTAACCACTACACCACCGGCTCCACGAGCTGCTGTTATGGATGATTAATCAGCACATTTTCTTCCAATCAATCAATTTCCAGAATTCAACAGAATCCAGTGCGATGGGATCTGACAGGTAATCTGAAAGTTATGTTTTTCACTGTAGACTGTAGGGTCAGAGATGTGATGAGTTTGACTGCAATCTGTCAACCAGAAGGGGGGCAGAGAGAGAGAGACAGACAGACAGACAGACAGAGAGAGAGAGAGAGAAAGAGAGAGAGAGAGAGAGCTGGAGATGAAGAAAGTGAGCAAACAAAGGGCACAGGGGTCGTCCCACACTAGGTGATGATGTGTCCTGAATTCCACTGGCGGTGTGTGACCCGTTCAGACGGTGTTCTGTTCATACTCAGATATGCTGACTTTTATTTTAGCACCATGATATATAGTGAAGCACAACTCTATATTGTTACGGCATACTCAACGCTCACACACACACACACACACACACACACACACACACACACACACACACACACACACACACACACACACACTGAGGTCATTAAATAGAGTCATGGGGTGATACTGACTTCTAAAAGTCTCATCTAAATTTCTTATTGAGTGTTTTTGTCATTCTGCTTTTAGGTTCCTCGAGAGAGAGAGAGCGAGAGAGAGAGAGAGAGAGAGAGAGAGAGCGAGAGAGAGAGAGAGAGAGTGTGTGTGTGTGTGTGTGTGTGTGTGTGTGTGTGTGTGTGTGTGTGTGTGTGTACTCCCACAGCTCAGCATTCCATAAATGTACAGTATAGAGGAGACTTGGTGATGCGGATCCTACTCATCCACATTACCTCTTTTACATCCTGTCCTTGTATATTGAACACACACACACACACACACACACACACACACACACACACACACACACACACACACACACACACACACTTCCACAGTGTGGTTTGTATTTATTTCTCTTGATTGGCCACTTGTGATTGTGTGTTTGACATGCTTGACCTCTGACCTTTGAAGTCCCCTGTCTTTTTGGCATTGCACAAGTTCAGAGCCTGAAACGAAACCTGATCCTGATCCAGACATCTGTGTCCTGGGACAAGCGGTAACTTTTAAGACGAAGTTGTGAGTCTGAAATGGAGAAAGACTTGTGTGTGACGGTATAAACTTCATGCAGTGGGGTGGGGCACTTTATTCCACTGCTTGTCACTCACATGCGGTGTTATACTGGGGACTGAGATGTAGAGTGCCGACCACCACCAGTGTGTGTGTGTGTGTGTGTGTGTGTGTGTATGCATTTACAGTACTCTGCAAATGTTTTATGCAGCCTATTTTTGTTTGTATAAACTTTACCTATAGAATTTTATTTTATAATTTGTATTATCAATTTAGTACAAAAACACTTTAGATGACCAAACATTCGTTCCAGCACAAAATTAAATGTTACATAAAGTTAGAACTGTATGTCAATAATGAAAGCAGCATATTATGTATTATTTAATTTAATTTAAATGCATGTAAAGAATGAAGTGAGGCAGTCAACATTTCCAGGAGAGCTGTGGCTGGTTCTATAAGCCACCTGGCAGATACTATGCAAAGGAATGGTGTAGAACATTCATTCATTCATTTTTTTTGGACAGCTCACCTATCCATCACAGGGCCAAAACTCATACAACCATTCACACTCGCACCTGGGGCGATTAGGAAAAGCCTACTGTGCATGTTTTTAGACTGTGGCAGGAAACCAGAGTACCCTGAAGAATCCCATGCATGCATGGGGAGAACATGCAATCTCCACTCAGAAATGCCCGAGCTCGAACCCAGGTCTTCTTGCTGTGAGCCAGACGCATTAACCATTTCACCACCGTGCCACTTCTGGTGTAGAAAAAAAACACACCTTATATTTAAATATTAATACTGACATTAAATTAAGTATCTCTACATGAAAATGATAAAACGCACACAGCATCAGGTCCAGTTTGTGCAGTTTTACAAGTATAGTATGCTTTACATTTTCTCATTTTGTGCTATAAAATTAATGTTTAGAAATCTAAAGCATTTTTGTACTAAAATTAGGCTGCCTAAAACTTTTGCCCAGTACTGTATGTACAGGTGTGTATCTGTGTGCTGCAGTGATTGTGTATTGGCATAATTTAAATTTTCATTACAGTCCAATCAGCCCTTTCTTGTCAACACTGTGATTAAATAGTATTTATTAATATTTTTAATATGTATTTAGATTAACATGCAGTTGATGTATAGTTCTAGAAGAAGGACAATGTCTAAAACCACACTAACCTCACCTTTTTTACACTTATCCCCGGTTTCTGTAGCGTGAAGCGACTAGGAGTTCAACACCTCCTGGATGGGACGCTAGTCCATCGCAGGTTACCTTCCCAGTATATTTTTACTGGTATCCATTTATAATGCTGGGTGAACAGAGGCACACTTGTGGTTGAGATCTTGCCCAAGGGTCTTAGCACAGTGTGTGTGTGTGTGTGTGTGTGTGTGTGGTGGGGGGGGGGGGGGGTCTAACTGGGATTTGAACACATAACCTCCTGATCATGAGCGCAGCACCCTAACCACTATGCCATTGGCCCCACTTGGAGCAGAAGTAGTAGCAATTATTGTTCCCGTTATGTCATAGAGTTGTATCGTATGTAACACGTAATGCCATTTAATCATCTGATTGTAGTCTTATAAGTGACACTGTAATTTATTGTCATTTGGTCATTTGGTAGTGTCATAGTGTAAGTAATATACCGTATTGTCATACTGTAATCTTCATATGTTGTCGCTCATATTGTATGTAAGATATTTGCCATGTTATGTTCTACATATGTATCATATGTGACGCGCTCCACCGAATGTAGGCGGTGTCGCAACTGACTCCGGAGATTTTGAGACAAACTGCGGCTTATCTGGACTTCCGATTTGTCAAGTAAGTAAGTGTGCTTTGAATACTTGTTTAGTACTCAACATTCACTTGCTTACTTGAAAGATCGGAAGTCCGGATAAGTCGTGTTTTGTCTCAAAAGCTCCGGTGTCAGATGCGACACCGCCTGCATTAGGTGGAGCGCGTCACATATGATAAACTCATGTATTACTATAATATTCTTATTAGCATAATTTAATTTTATGTATTCATCTCTGATAAAGGCTGTGTGTCCTTGCTTGTGATACTTGATCTTAGTACCACATTCTACATTATTGATCACACTATTCTCCTTGATATATTAGATGTTGTTGAATTTAAAAGAACAGCCCTCTACTGGTTTAGATCTTATTTAAGAGATGTAATTAGTTTGTAGATGTAACTGGTGACTTCTCTCTATGCTTTAATGTTAAGTTTGGTGTTCCACAAGGTTCTGTCCTCGGCCTGCTACCTTTTTCTTCATACATGCACCTTTTGTGTAACATTACACACGAACATGATATTAGCTTCCAGTGTTACAATTGATGCTACACAGTTATATATTTCAGCAAAGCCTTGTGGAAAATGCCAGCTTAATAAAGTTGGGAATATGTAAATGACAGACACTGGATGCTTACTAACTTTATCTTATTCAATTTTGATAGTTTCTAATCATGTAGTAACTTTGGATGGTTTTTCAGTTTCATCATGTGCAGCAGTAATACATTAGTGTGATTATTGACTCCAGTCTGTCATTTGAAGCTCATGTAGATAATATCACTCAGATAGCTTTATTTACTCTCAACAATATTACAAAAATAAGAAATGTGTTGCCAAAAACCTGCCTATGCTTTTGTTGGCTCAAGATTAGATAGTAATGTGTCTTCTGTTCTTATAGGTGTCATGGAGTCATGTCATATTGTAGTCATTGTGTGGTAAAACACTAGTAATGTGGTACTGTAATATTGTAAGTAACATAATATAATGTTATGTTGTAATCACTGAATCATAGTAATATGGTATCGTCATATCATAATTAACATATTGTAATAATTGTTTTATTCATGTTTGAATCATTTAAATTTAGTGATGAGGGAGTGTCATATTGTAAATATCATATTGTCTCATGTTGAAGTATCGTACTGTAGTATAATACATGTGTTATAAATATCCCTGTGTCATGTCAGTTTCATGTTGGATCCTGTAGCATTATGTGGTAATATCACATCATGGAGTCATGATACAGTATCAAGTAGTCGTGTCATATCGAGAGACCTCAGGCTTGACAGAAACTGGGGATTTCAGCTCATCTCGTGTGTCAGTGTACTTTTGTGAATGTTCTTCCCAGAAGAACGTCCACAGTATTGCGTGTCTGTCTGTCTGTCTGTCTGTCTGTCTCTCTCTCTCTCTCTCTCGCTCTCTCTCTCTCTGTATGCTTTAGTGTATGTGTTTTTACCATCCTGTGTGCAGATAAACCTCTTGGAGTCTGTCAACAAAAGACAGATGAGATTTAATCTTTATGAAAACTCTCTCTCTCTCTCGCTCTCTCTCTCTCTCGCTCTCTCTCTCTCTCTCTTTCTCTTGCTCACTCTTGCTCGCTTTCCGAGAAGCTTAAAACTCCCTTATGTTAGATGTTCATCACTCCTCCAGTCCTGTGGGTAGCCCTTCAGACCCAATCCCATATCAAGACCCTCACCATAAGCAGTTCTATGCTCGTCTCAAACCTGAATGAAGGTTTTTTTCCTTGTGACTTATTTATCTGGATAACGTTGAAAGGAACTCCTGCACCACTAACACCAAATAAAAATGTCGCTGCTGGTCTGTAATTAATGATCTGCTGTAGCTGATGGCTATTTTTTTTTTTTTTTTTTTTTTTTGTGAGTGACATGAGATGAATACTTGCAGACTGCTAATTGCTTTAAATCTTATTAGTTTATTAAGTTGAGAATTATGGACTGGTTTGCTTTCCTTTGTAATAATGTGCTATTTTGTAATCAAATACTTGGAATAGCTAGAGTATGTGTCTGCATGAGACTGGAAGCAGTTCTTCTGTGCTGGGACTTCCAGAAAGCTGTAACGCTCACTCTGTGCCCCCTTTATATTAGCTTTTATGATTGGCTGATTGATGAGGTCAAGTTTTTTAAACATGAACTTGAACCCAAAATTGAAAGAATTAGACGTGAACTTAACGACTAAGATCCCTTTCCATTCCAACAAAAACTTTGTCAGCAGACGGATTTGAGTCGTGCCGTGCTTCATGGCGGTATTTATCATCCTTGGTCTCATGATCCATCACAGGAAACCAAACAATTTAAAAAAGATACAAAAAAGGACATCTTTCCTAGTTTACTGATCTTACAGAGTCACAAGCACATGACAATTTATTCATTTCTGTTTATATTTATTTATTCGAAATACATTTTCCAATACCGTTGACCGCACATGTCATTAATAGTGCACATTAAAGACTGCAAACAGGTAAACAATCCCAAACAGCACTGTCAGCTCTGGAGTGTGTATCATCTTGTGGTTTTGTGACGCACACCACGACAACCGCGACACAAACCTCAGTGGGATGTAATGGCTCATGATGAGCGGAGACAGCCAACAAGTAATCAGGAAAAAAAATCTGCTTCAAATACCCGTATTCCCCTTTCACCGCTTCTGAGACCCAGTTCTTTCTGTGCAGAGAGCGCGAGCGATGGTGGTGTTCCTGCTTTCTCCTAGATTATTGTTTAACCCTTGTTTGTTTGGGAGCGGGTAGATAAGAAGTGCAGGGGGAAGAGTGGGTTAGTCCTCAGAGGGGAAAATTAGAGCGGAGACAGAGAGGAATTATTGTTGACTAATGCGGAGGAGAGGGACCTGGCTTCGGCATGCAGGTAATTAGGTGAACAGGAACGCTGTAAACACACAGGACCCGGGAGACTCACGCAAACACACACAATTCAGAGCATTTCACGGTGGCTGAGCAATGCCATTAAAGCATTGCACAAACACGTACACAATAATTGTCACATGATTATATATTAGATTTGTTGGAATTCTCTAACAGGATATGCATATGAATATAATGCACATCTGCGATTCAGCAAGAATTGATACGATTGTCATAACCATGAGGGGTGTGATACAGCTGGTAAATTTGGATCTCTTTAACATACACACACACACACACACACACACACACACACTACATTCCTCTCCTGGCTCCACAGCTGTCTGTCGCAAGCCCTTGCTGTGTGTGTGTGTGTGTGTGTGTGTGTGTGTGTGTGTGTGTGGTCTGATTTCTGTCCCACAAGCTAATTAGCCACAGTGAGCCACTTAAGTATTTCTGATGCTTCAAAGCCTCACAATTTCTCCAGCATCCCCTGATCTGACTTCAGATTCTTGTGGTCCAGAACAGAGTTCAGAGTCCAATGATACTGTTCTTTTCCGCACATAATGTTGCTTCATGACAGTATTTCTCAACTCTGTCCCATGGGAACCCAAAAGAGTCCATCTTCTTTTAATCTTTCTCACCCTCAGGTTAGACAGCAGACTGGTGACAGCAAAGATACTAGGAAACTCAGAGAATGGTGCACCATCAAGCCCAACTGTGAGAGAACTTATATCAAAGTGGCGGCAAACGCTGTCCCATATGTGTCCTCAAGTCCATCTTCTGAAATGTTTGGTAAAATGCCTTAAATAAAGCTGGGTCCTTTAGTCAAACAGACATGAAGAGAAGACCATTCCAACCCAAATATGGTTGAGTGTAAGTACCAGGAGATAAGTAATGGATGTGTTAATTATAAAAGGGTAAAGTCAGTTGGGTTTTTTATGCCTGAACCAAGTGGCTCATCAGGCTGGTGCTTATTTCCGGTTTCCATAGCGTGAAGTGACCAGGACTTCAACTCCTCCTGGGTAGGACGTTAGTCCATCTCTGGTTACCTTCCCAGTATATTTTTACTGGTACCCATTTATACTGCTGGGTGAACAGAGGCACATTTGTGGTTAAGACCTTGCCCAGAGGTTTTAGCACAGTGGGGGTCTAACTGGGATTTGAACACATAACCTCCCGATCATAAGCACAGCACCCTAACCACTACTCAACCAGCCCCACAATTGTTAAGTATATCAGGAAATAAAAGTAGCTTTATTAACTGTATGCATTCATGTTTTATGTCTGTAGGGCCACATCCAGACCAAATATAGTAAGGAAAGTCTTATTTTGAGCAATGTAGGCTTTCCATTGCCTTAAAAGGGTTTTTGTGGTGTGATTTAGGTTATAGGAAAATAAAGGTTCAACCATCACCACTTGCATACTTGTGTATCTCGTTTACATTGTCAGCAATGGACATCATTAAGAAGGCAGAACCATGGCAGCAGTTAACCTCGAATAGACCCGAGATTGTTATAATCAACTTTATTTAGAAAGATTTTGCATTGTGGTCTGTGAGTCTGTAAAATGCATTTAAACATGTAGACAGAATGTTTTTTGCTTTACGTGCTCATAGGCTTGTGGGCACAAATTGTTCTTGTACAGACTTCCATTTGAAGAGTTTAAGTTCAAAACCAGATAAATTCCATTGTTTTAATTCTGAGAAAAACAAGTTATTCATTTCATTCATTTCCTGAACTGCTTAATCCTGATTAGGGGCATGGGGAGACTGGTGCCCATCTCAGCCAACTTCGGGCGACAGTGGGGTACACCCTGGACTGCTCACCAAGTCATCACAGGGCCAACACTCACACCTAGAGGTGATATGGAACAGCCAATTAACCTGCTGTGCATGCTTTTGGGACTGTAGGAGAAAACTGGAGTACCCGGAGGAAACCCACACAAACACGGGGAGAACATGCAAACTCCACACAGAAATGCTCAGGCTGAGAATCGAACCCAGGACCTTTTCTGCAGTGAGGTGGATGTGCTAAGCACTACGTCACCATTCCGTCTAAAGCAAGTTTATCAGGAGCTTTGTTTTAAATCCACTATTTTTTTTTTACGTTAATGGAAAAAAAAAATCTGTAAAACTTAAAAATGGGAACTTAGCTGTTTTTGAACTCAATCTCTTCATTTTTTCTTTGCTCCAGTCCAATATACACCCAGTTTCTCAAATGTTCTGTGTTGTATTCGTGGGCGAAGTAACCATGTGGGCGTTCATAACTTTTTACAGACTGGAGAAATGTCTAGTATCATGAAGCTTTCTATGGCTCGTAATACAGGTTCTTTTTCCTAACTGTTATAAACTATTGTCTCTAACACTCCCGTGATTGTTGGTGGTACGGCTCCATTCTTTACGCATCTGCAAGCTTTCCATAAAGGTGCAGAAATAGAATAAAATTAATGCAAAGTACAGCTACATATACCGTTTTCGACGTGATAAGCACCCAGGGCACTTTAAAAATTGGAGTAGGTGGGCACTTATTAAATTGTTACCAGCAGAGTGCAATGGTAAGTGCTTATTCCCATCGAGATGGAAAACATGAATAATAACAGAGCAATAAAAGAGTTTTACTGGTATTTGTGTTATTCATTTTGTGGTATCAACCAAATTACTTGCATGAAAGCTGAAAATAAACATAAAACAGCCTAAAAAGACACCTTTCTCCCCCGGTGCTGTTCCTTAAAACATTTTCCTGGAAGTACAATCGAGACAATCAACACGAATGTCAACTTTAGCACATGGTACGTTGAACCAATCAAGACAAACATAAACAAAAGCACATGGCCAGGAACGTGCTTAAATTTATGAAGTTAGTGAGCAGGAGGATCGAGTGAAAAATACTTGTCATCACTTTCTGATAGGTCCATATCTGGCTCATCACTCCATTCATTCAGAGCATCCCATAGTTTTGCTGTAACAGTTTCTAATGGTTAATCGGTTGTTGGACATTTACCAGGAGAACAGCAAAATATTTTCCTGTATTTTAAAGCATGGTGGAGTGATCAAATGTGTTGTTACTGATGAACATTATAAACATTTCCCAGTGGCAGGGGGTCTTGAAATACCGTGTAAATTCATTTTTACAGGCAGAGAATGCCTCATTTTATGATTACAGAGACCGATCGAATAAAATTGGTAAGTTTGATCTATGATTTTGCTCCCAGTACACATGAGCAGTTAATAGACATTAAGATAAAAACACAGGGGGGGGGGGGGTTATTAGAGCAGGGCTCTTATTAAGTCGAGTATTTTTGTGTTTCAATATCTGTCTTTCACATTGAGAATAAACAAGCTTTTAGAGTCACTCCAACCTGAATTTGCCGAAGTTTCTCTCCTTTAGGTTGTTTAATATTTGTACAGTGTTCTACAATCTGACCCGGCAGCAGAGGCAGTACCGGGACTGCAGCCTCATGTGTTTCTCAGAGACGTGGCTGAATGAACTTACACCGGACTCTGTGGTTTCTCTTCACGGATTTACACTCGCGCGTGCAGATCGGAGTGTAACGGAGAGCGGTAAGAAGAAAGGAGGGGGTGTGGCGATCTATGTAAATGAACGATGGTGCCACCCGGCAAACGTGCACGTGAAGGAGCAGCTGTGCACGCGGGACCTGGAAATGCTAGCGGTAAGCGCGCGGCCATATTATCTACCGAGGGAGTTTTCACACGTGATTGTGTTTTGCGTGTACATTCCGCCCTCGGCTGATGCGGCAGCCGCGTGTGAGCGTCTACACAGCGCCGTTAATCAGACACAGACTCGTCACCCCCGCGCCATGATTCTGATCAGCGGGGACTTTAACCACGCCCCTCTCTCCGCCTCTCTCCCGACGTTCACGCAATACGTGAAGTGCTCCACAAGAGACAATAAAACACTGGACTTGCTGTATGCAAATGTGAAGGACGCTTACAGCTCCTCCCCCCTCCCCCCACTGGGACGATCAGACCACAACCTGGTCTACCTGCTCCCCCAATACACACCCAGGGTGCGAAAGGAACCTGCACAGAAGAGGTCTGTGAAAGTGTGGACCGAGGAGACCAATGAGAGGCTTAGGGACTGTTTCCAGACCACAGACTGGAGCATGCTCTGTGACTCCTTTGGTGATGACATCGACGGCCTCACACACTGTATCACTGATTACATGAACTTCTGCGTGGACAGCACTGTGCCAACACGGAGGGTACGGGGCTTCTCCAACAACCACCCATGGGTCACCCCTGAGCTTAAAGTCCTCCTGAACAAGAAAAAGAGGGCTTTCATCTCGGGGGACAGAGAGGAGCAGAAGAAGGTCCAGCGTGAGCTCCAGTGGAGAATCAGGAGGGCAAAGAAGGACTATGGGAAGAAGATGGAGGAGAAGCTGGCTCAGAACAACGTGCGGGACGTCTGGAGAGGACTAAAGACCATGTCTGGATTTGGGCAGAGTGTCAGAGGGACAGCTGATGGTGACCAGCGCTGGGCGGATGAACTAAACTGTTACTTCAACAGGTTTGATTCTCCCCCTCCCCTCTGCACCCCTCCCGTTCCTCCCCTCTTCACACGTCTCCAGACCAGCTGACACCTCCCCTCCCCAGGCCAACTTCACTTGACTGCTACAGCCCGACAGACACATCCCCTCCCTCTGCAGCCCACACCAGCCCACCCTCTCCCTCACATCAGACCAGGTGAGGAGACAGCTGAGGCGACTAAATCAGAGGAAATCTGAAGGACCTGATGGCATCAGTCCCAGGTTGCTGAGGACCTGCGCAGACCAGCTCTGTGTGGTACTATGCTACCTGTACAACCTGAGCCTCAGCCTGGAGAAGGTTCCCGTCCTATGGAAGACCTCCTGTGTGGTTCCGGTTCCCAAAACAGCACAAGCGAAGGAACCAGCCCACTACAGACCTGCCGCCCTGACCTCCCACCTCATTAAGACCATGGAAAGGCTCCTCCTTGAACACCTCCGCTCTATGGTGAGCCCCACCCTAGACCCGCTGCAGTTTGCCTACAGGCCCAACATCGGAGTAGAAGACGCCGTCATCTACCTTCTGCAGCGGGCACTAACCCACCTGGAGATCGCCGGCAGCGCTGTGAGGGTCATGTTCTTTGACTTCTCCAGCGCCTTCAACACCATCAGGCCAGCGGCGTCTGCGAGGGAAGCTGGAGGACGTGGGAGTGGACGGGCATCTTGCTGCCTGGATTATTGACTACCTTACCAACCGTCCACAGTACGCATGCGGCGCCGGGCTGTAAGTCAAAGGTGGTAGTTTGCAGCACGGGGCACCGCAGGGCACCGTCCTCTCACCCTTCCTTTTCAATATCTATACCTCGGACTTCATATATAACACAAACAGCTGCCACCTCCAGAAGTTCTCGGACGACTCCGCCATCGTGGGCCGTGGTGTCTGAGGGGAACGAGCTGGAGTACCGATCGGTCATCATTGACTTCGTGGACTGGTGTGAGCGCAACCACCTGTGCTTGAACACCAGGAAGACGAAGGAGATGGTGATCGACTTCAGGAGAAACACTCAAACACACACACACACACACTTACTAGTGAACATCCAGGGACAGGACATTGAGACAGTGGACAGTTTCAAGTACCTGGGTGTTCACCTTAACAATAAACTGGACTGGTCCCACAACACCAACGCCCTGTACAAGAAGGGCCAGAGTCGCCTCCATCTTCTGAGGAGACTCAGCTCCTTCGGCGTATGCAGAACCTCTGCTCAGGACTTTTTATGACTCTGTGGTAGCCTCTGCAATCCTCTCACGCTGCCATCTGCTGGGCCCCAGGCAGCACAGAGCGGGACAGAAAGAGACTGAACAAGCTGGTCAGGAGGGCCAGCTCTGTCCTCGGCTGCCCACTGGACTCTGTGGAGGAGGTGAGTGAGAGGAGGATAGTTGCAAAGCTCACATCCATCCTGTTCAACATCTATCACCCACTGCACCAGACTGTAGAGGAGCTGAGTAGCTCCTTCAGTGGACGACTGAGGCATCCTCAGTGCAGGAAGGAGCGCTACCGCAGGTCGTTCATTCCCACCGCTATCAGACTGTACAACGCCACTTTGTAACTGTCTGTGAAAATACTGGTTATGTGCAATAAAAAACCCCACGCACTTTAATCAACCACATCTACCCCACTGACTGTGAACCATATCAACCCATCTCTGCCCTCAGATACATTACACTTTAATATAGGCCAGTCTATAAAGTTGCTCCATTCTTTTCTTTTATTGTTTATTAATTTATACTATTTATGTATCTACTTATTTATTTACTTATATAATATATATGTACGTGTGTATGTTTGTATTTGTACCTATTTTTGCACCCCCTACTGATGGTACCTCAAGAGCCTGTAACAGTGAATTTCTCCATTGTGAGATTAATAAAGCTGTATCTTATCTTATCTTATCTTTGGCAGAATGTTGTCTAAATTGGTGGTATGGCCGATGTCTAGTGGTAGCTCATTTTATTTTAGATAGAGATACATAAAAATTCTCATTCTTGACATTTGCTAGACTGTATGATTCCCACCATTTTTAACACTTCACATTCGACACATTCCTCTGCCCTGGTTGCTCCAATAAAAAAAACCCTCCCCAGTAACCATATAAGAGGTATTCTGTTACTCCTTAATTCTTCACAGATTTATCCAAAGTTTATATCTTTTCAGGTATACCGATCATCCCAGAGATGAGATTAAATTATATATGCAAAAATGAAACTACAGTCTTACGGATAACACACTTGTTTCATCTATATTCAGGTTGTCTCTAAATAAGAAAGCTCCTTTGTTTTATTTGCAAAAGATGTCAGACTTCCATGATGCTAAGTACAACAGAGATATGATACACTTTAATTATTTTGAAAGACTATCTGAGTCATAAGAGTGAATATTACAGCTTTTGCTGCAGTGATGTTGTGGGGGGAAAGCTTTAAAACCAGCATTTGGCAGCCAAGACCCCCTGAGTGACTTACAGATCTGAAACAGTGCAAGCCTTCTATAAGTTAAAATGCACCATAAAAACCAAAACAGTTCTTCGTGTACACAGCTGTCGTTCATAAAGTTTAAAAAATGTAACAAAATGGGTTTGGATTAAAAAAAGGAAAGGAGAAAAGAAGCAGAAAAATCTCTGTAAAGCTGGCACTGGTTCCTTGGGTTCCTTTGCCAATAGCAATATTCCTGCCAGAATAATTCAGCTTGAGGAAACAGTACCTTATCGTTAAAGTGTGAAGGCTCAGAAAGAACCTGTTTAACAAATGTCTACGGGGGGATAATAAACTTGTTTTGATTGATTTGATTTCCCTGATGAGTCACACAGGTAAAGACAAATGCATCATGCAATCACAAATGTCCTTATCAATCAAACAGGAACTCCATGACATCAAGCACGTTTTGGATGCAGAATGAGCAGTGGCAGCTTATCAGAGGAACCGGAAACACTTCAGATCTTTTGTTTTTCAGACAAATGACGAACTGAGGACTTGTTAATCAGTCCTACAATATGTGATCAGGCATGGCATCTTTGTTCAACCTGATCTTACACACACTCTACACTCTACACTCAATATACAATCACACAACATGGTTGAGCCCCATCAACAGGGGTGGTTGGTGGACTTTGTTGGAGCCGTTTTGTTTTGCCTAGTGCTCCAAGAATGAAAGATAAATGGACAAATTAACTTCAAGCTTCTTACTCTTTAAAACATGGGTTGGTGCTTCAGAATCAACCTAGATCTGACCAAAAACTGGCCCATTATCAAGTATGGCTCCATCCCACACCTTCGTGTGCTGCAATGCATAAAATGAGCAAGACGTTCTTCATCAGCAAACATTGCTAAAGCCAAGAACTGTTCAGGAACAAGTAGAATGTAGCTGGTGTTCATGGAGAACCTTTAACTGGAAGTTCTTCATCAACTCTTATTCTACCATATGTATCCAAAAGACAAGACCCAGGATTAAAGTTCATCACCAAAGACAAACAGCATCATGTTCTGAACTCCAGCCATCATGATTCAACGTACAACACTGAGATGTCTCACAGGTTTGAAAGAAACAAAAGTAACATTGTTTGCTTGAGCACCTTGGTGTGTTCAGATCACTGCTCCTTAATGGAAAAATGCATTATTTAGATTGTTTTAATCTCCAGGATGTGTCAAAATGGCTGAAATATTTAGATTGGGTGAAATCAAGCGTGCAGCAAACAAGTCTCCCATCATATAGCTTGAATCAATTCTAACATAAATAACAGCTTCACTGCCCCATCCTTTGTGAGAAGAATGAGAAGCAACATGGTTGAATGTACATCGAGTCCCTGAATTTGTCCGGAGGTTGGATTTTAAGTCACAAGCGTTGCCAAAACCTTTGTTCGAATCCTGGCAGAACGTTGCATTCTCATAATGCAGTATTATGTTTCTCGTTAGAACTAGAAATGAATGAAAAATGGGTTGCTCTGATATATAAAACCTTGTGCTAATGTGAGATGTTTTGGCTGAATTGACACTTTATATTCTGGCTCAGCAAAACAGGCAGCATCATACCTGCAAAGCCACACAATTTATCTTGTTTTTCCCAAACGCAAAATGACTTTGGTAGCTAGCTTCAAATCCATGCTAGCATACATTGTGAATAATATATATATATATATATATATATATATACATATACACACACACACACACATATATATATATATATATATATATATATATATATATATATATGTGTGTGTGTGTGTGTGTGTGTGTGTGTGTGTGTGTGTGTGTGTGTGTATACATATATTTATATATATATATATATATATATATATATATATATATATATATATATATATATATATAAACAGGTTCTTTAATGGTAATGTATTTCATTTACATCTCAGTATCTTTGTATCAGGCTGTGACTCCTTAGTTAGTTTTCAACCTTTTGAGCACGAGTGGCAGCACCCAGAATAAAATGGATGTGTACTGTATAGCCCAGGTAGGACACATGGGAGTCCAATATTATATAGTTTTTAGTTGACTGGTAAATCTTTATATATTTACATTAAACGGTGTTTAGCAAGTAAAGCTGTGCTATTTAGTTTGTTTTGAGGTTTTGAACTAACTTTGGGTTCTCTAAATAGCTTGTTAGCATTAGATGGAAAAGATTTGCATTAAAGGCAAGAAGAAAGTCAAATTCTGTTTTGATTAGCTTTCTCGCAAGTAAACCGATTTAAATTATCTCTTTTGCTGAACTAATATTTGGTGTACATGCAATTTGTTAACAAAAGGTGAAAAGTTTTGCTTTCCAGAATGGTATGTCTGTCCTAGAGTCATTATTTCAATCAGACTAGGGGGTGGGGCTAAACAGAATTTTTTACATCAATATCACAACGTAAGAACTGTTAAAGTAATACCCATAAGGTCTTAAAAACTCCTTTGAAAATTTTTTGAATTTTAATTTTGATGATGATGATTATGATGATGATAGTCCCACTTAAATATCAGCTCAGAGAGGAGGTTTTCACTCCAAACACTTATCTGAGACAGATTACTGTGATCTGGCTTTGTTTTGGTTCCTCATTATCAAAGCATCCTGAGATTTCCTCAGTGCATCCTATTCTTCTTCCTGCTTTAACACAGAAGTGTGTTAGCCTGAGGCCGAACTCCATCATCTGCCCTAATCTGATCCACGTTCGGTTCTCTGCCAGCTGTTCCTCATTCTGCCACCCTTGTTCAGATGACGCTGTTATCCCAGGGGATTGAGGAGTGAAGAGCGAGGGTAATTCTGGATTTAACTGGCGGGATTGAATTCCCTACATAAAGTAGTTTGCTCTTTAGCATGGAACGAGAAGACGATGAATTGCAGCCTTGTCTACTTCGTGGTTGAGGAAATGCACAGTTATCTGTCCAGCAATTCATCAGGTTGATTCACTTACTCCGTGCACTTCAACTTTTCAATTCACCTTCATTTTATTACCTCTGTCACTGGGCTGGATGTTGTTTGGGCCTTTATCTGTTTATCTGTCTGTCTGTCTGTCTGACTGTTGGTATGTTTTGTTTGTTTGTTTGTTTTTCTGTCTGTTTTTATTTGTCTGTCTGTGTGTTTGTTAGGTATTTACGTAGAAAGTGATAAACGGATGTTAACGAATGCCTTGGAGGGGTTTGAAACAGCCTAAGTTACACTTCATTAGATTTTGGTGGTGATCCAGATCACAGTCCAGACCTGGGATTTTTTTTTAAAACAGATTCTCCCTGAGGAACTTTATGCATCCACAAAAATTACAGTACAACACCTACATAAGATTTATTAGAAATCAAAGTTTGGTCAGGATCCAAGTAGCACTCCTGTTCTGATGGTCTGGAACGTTGAAATATAATGAAAATAAAATTGTGAAAATAATTAGCAGAAATTAAGCAGTGGTGGCCTGGTGGTAAAGGTGCTGGATCACTGATCCTAAAGGTTGGGGGTTTGAGCCCCACTCTCCACGGGTTGTCACTGTCCTCCCAGTGCAGCTAACTGGGTTATCAAAGGCCGGCCATGTCTCTCACTGTCTATGGTGAGAGGTTCATGTAAAAGAACCATTTCTGACTTTCGACAAGAGTAACTGCATAGCCGTCAGCATAGTTTCTGCCTGTGATGGCCTGGCGAGCTGTCCAGGGTATACTCTGTCCTCGCATGGAGCTCGCGACCCTAATTAGGATTAAGCGGTTGCAGAAAATGAATGAATTAGCAGAAATTAAATTGAGGGGGAATTAGCTGCCTTGGCAGAGGTTTGGTGCTTCTAGGTTATGTTGATTTTTCTTTTTTTTTTTTTTCTTTTTGCAGTAGACACAAAACAACTTTGTAGATATATGTACATATGTTAGGGGTTATTCTTCATGAGCAAACTGCAGGTGAGGAGAACATATGGATGAAAAGCATAATTTGAAGAAGACATGAGGAAGACTCAATGGGGAAGTGCAGATACACATCCTTTCTTTTTAACAACTAGGAGAGTGTCAGCAAGAATGAAAGGAAAAGTGTACAAGACGGTGGTGAGGCCAGTGATGTTGTATGGTTTAGAAACAGTGGCACCGAGGAAAAGACAGGAGGCAGAGCTGGAGGTAGCAGAGATGAAAATGCTGAGGTTGTCTCTGGGAGTAACGAGGATGGATAGGATCAGAAATGAGGACATCAGAGGGACAGGCCATGTAAGATGTTTTGGAGACAGTCAGAGAGGCTAGATTGAGATGGTTTGGACATGTACAGAGGAGGGATAGTGAGTATATTGGTAGTAGGATGCTGAGGTTGGAACTACCAGGCAGAAGGCCTTGAGGAAGACCAAAAAGAGATTTATGGATGTGGTGAAGGAAGACATGAAGGTCGTTGGAGTCAGAGAAGAAGATGCAGAGAACAGTGTGAGATGGAGGCAGATGATTTGTTGTGGCGACCCCTGAAGGGAACAGCCGAAAGGAAAAGAAGAAGAAGAGACTATATACTGTATACTGTAGTTAGGTTTGTCAGCCATTGTGCATTTCTGTATAGGTTTAGCTTTAAGTTTGTCATATCCAAGTAAACTGCAAAATCAATTTTATTGAGTGGAATCTTTCAGCCGTCCAAATGAATTCTACAGTTATCTTTAGTTGATTTGTTTTTTTTCATTGTTTCGTTTTCCAACTTGATCCATCAATAACCAATGTAATCATGTGGCATCAAGACTATTCAAGCTGTGGAGTGTGAAAGCATTCCTGAGCTAATAAGCCCCACCTCTAACAATCCCGGAACTGGTCTTGGGTGTGGACCCAAGTATTTGGTGTTTTTGAGTCGGAAAATATTTTAATCTTGATCCGGGGTTCTGCAACAATGCCTGGTGATGGTGTCTGTTGTTAAACTGCTCAACAAATAAAAACGGATGGAATTGTACTTATGCTGTATTTAACAAACTGAGTAAACAAAACAACTTTTGTTGGGCAGACATCCAGTTCTTACTGAGAATAAATGATTTCCGGCCGCTTTGTTGCTCGCACGCAGCTTAGATTTCCACACAGAGATTCTCACAATTCTTATTATGACCATTTGAAGAGCTAATCCTCATATCCTGATTTAAAATGAAGAGAACCTGAAGTGCCTGTCTTATAATGAACAACCTTGAAGTGCGTTTATCCCATCTTGTCCTGATCTCGTCATCCTCTCGGCGTTCTCTCCTATCAGCACCTCCAGGCTCTTCTGGCTTCTGTCGTTCTCTTTATAAAGGGTCTGGTTAAATTTACTGTCACAATAAAGTACGATTTTCTTATCATGTTGGAGCAGCAATATCGAGTCTGCAATATTGAGCTGCTGTGTTTAATTCTCTGAGCTACGCTGTAGTGCTTTTCAAAAAAAAAAAAAAGATTCTGTCAGCAGAGTTTTACTTCTCCTAAATTCCCTGAAAAGTTTTTTCCCCCTCAAAACACCCGGGGGGGAAAAAAATCCTGTTCCTTTCTCGCTCTATATTTTCTAATATCTACGAAGGACCCTTGCAATAACAGCACTCGTTTTGCCTCTGAATTGTACTCAGTGTTTTAATAATGGAGAAAACTCAAATCCCCCCCATGAAGGATTTCTGAACCATTCTCATCACATGTGTAAAAAGATCCGTGTTAGATGATCTCCTCTGTGAAGATGGAATTGGGGTTATTAGGACGTGAAATGCAAAAGAGGAGTCCAGCTCAGCCCATGGACACTTATTCAGCAGCTTCGCTGTGTTCTGGAGGAGGGGATTAGCATGAATTTGTGCACAAAATGGATCCACATATCTTAATTTAACCTTCTATCTTAATAATGAAGGGAACAGGGTGACAAGAAAGGAAGTGTGCAGAATGATTCTCTTCATCTAAATGCAATCAATCAGATAAGAATTTTTCATATCCAATCAGTAATCCCTCTTTCTGTAGCATTGCAGCGACAAGGACATTGATTTCAAACTACATCCTTTAAATAAATATACTCATCTTTCTGTTGAAGGAGACAGGGTGGAGTGGGGTGCTTGAACTACTGTGAGTGATGAGGCTCGATTGGCATACATTTGAAAATGAGCAATGCTCTACAAACTCCAACTCAATGACGGCGGCTGGAGCAGGTGACCCGTCCATCCCAAGGGCACAAATTTTCACCAAACTTGGTGGGGAGTCTACTGTACCTGAATCCCAGAAATTGTTTGATTTTGAAATGCCTTGGACAGAGGGCAAGCTCAGAGCAATGTAAAACTCTGTAAAAAAAAGTAAAATGCTTTTAACTCAGAAACGCGTGTTGGTCGACATACCTTTTCTTGTTTGCTGATTTGGTCATGTTATGTTCTATAGAAGGCCATTTTGAAACTAATCCACCAAACACAAACTTGCATTTTTCATCCTGTAACCTTGTTCCAAATCCATTCATCCATCCATCCATCCATCCATCCATCTGTCCATCCATCCATCCATCCATCCATCTATCCATTATCCGTGCCACTTATCTGTTAGGATCATGGGCTGAGCTTACAACAATCCCAGCTAACTTCGAACGCGAGGCCGGGTTACACTCTGAATAGGTTGGTTAATCTTTCACAGGACCAATACAAACGCAAACAAACTTTCTCACTGATAGTCACACCTATGGGAAATTTAAAGGAGCTGCTTAACCTGATTCACCTGTCTTTGGATGGGGGAGGTGGAGAGAAGCACACCCTGAAAAAACCAATGCAGGTGAAGGGAACATGCAGACTACATACAGAACGATACTGAGTGGGTGGACGATTTCAAGCACGGATCCTTCCTGCCAAAATCAGCTCAATTTGTAATAAATAAGAAAATAAAATGAATCAAAACTACACCAAGAAGTAAAAAACAATGCACCCCAGAAAACAAATTACATCCTGCAGCATAAAAATATGGAAACTAATATTTATTGCTTTTTTTAAAAAGTTTTGCTCAACTTTGTTCCTTAAGCTGAACATATACATGAGAGAGAGAGAGCGAGAGAGAGAGAGAGAGAGAGAGAGAGAGAGAGAGAGAGAGAGAGAGAGAGAGACTGTCTCTGTGTATAAGCAAGTACAAGTTTTTTTCCTTTGGGGAAGGGCTGTAATTGGGATTGTATGTAAATATAATTTTGAGCTGATCGCACACACACACACACACACACACACACACACACACACACACACACACACACACACCCACACACTCACACACACACACACACACACACACACACACACACACACACACACACACACTGTACTGGAGAGATTACATCAGTAGATGAGTTTTGTAATTAGCCTCTGATCATCCACTCTTGAGACATAGCTTACACTAAGCTCGCCCTCCAGGCGTGTTACGCTGTACTAGCTGCAGCATACAGACTGATGACTTTCCTCCAGACTGAAGTTTTAATATATGGATGAGCACAAATTATTCTGACTGGTTTGGCGGAGTTGACTTATTTTCAATAACGACATGTCTGGCAGTTGTGCAGGTACTTCAAGTCACAGGGTGCTTATATTAGCATTAGCACTTGCAAACTCGCAGTATTTTCCTGCTGTGTTCTTATAGCCGCTTGTTTTTAAGTGCATTAATCCTCTGTTATTGCATCATATGAGCTCCGCTTAAAGTACTGCACAGTTTTACAGGTTTTATTTATCTCTTTCTCAATCACACCTGAATCAACTTATCAGTTAATTTTGAAACTCTTTCAGAAGAGAATGCCCTGAAGCACACTGCCTCTGAACAGGAGCTAATCTGATTGCGACATCTAATTTTACCCAAAGTGTAATTTTCATTATAACGAGGAAGAGAAACTACAAAACCATCAACGAAACACTGCTCTTGGGTTTATATTTGTCCTTCTGTTCACATTTTATTTACTACAAAATCGTCATTTTACTTATAATTGTGTCATTCTTTAATGTTGCATGTTTTAATTTTGCAAAAAAGTGACAGTGTAGGAAAAAGAATGTCATGATGCAATAAAAGGTCTCTACACTGCTGGTCATGCAATGAACTGAACACACACAAGCAAAAAGTCAAGGCATGTCTTGTCAAAAAACAAACAATATAATTATTAAATGATGTTAATAATATATATAATTTCCTCTTCAATTCCAAATAAATTACTAGTGAAGAAAATCCTCTTTGTTCCATCACACGCTGTCTTTTTTTTTATACTTTTCATACTTCAGCATGCAGTGGGATTGTCATGCTGTGGAACATCTTGTTTTAAACCAAAAAATAATTTTTTGCTGTTAAATAAGACCAAAATTAACAATAACTTGATAACAACAATCCTGAGTAAATTATGTAACTTGAATAATTTATATGCAGCCACATCACCACAATTTGGAATTTGGAATTTGAAAGGGAACAATTTACAAGCAAGGCAGTGGTGGCCTGGTGGTAAAGGTGCTGGATCACTAATCCTAAGGTTGGGGGTTCAAGCCCCACACACCACAGGTTGTCACTGTCCCCTCAGTGCAGCTAACTGGGTTATCAAAGGCCGGCCATGTCTCTCACTGTCTATGGTGTGAGGATGTAAAAGAACCATTGCTGACTTTCGACAAGAGTAGCTGCATAGTCATCAGTGTGTTTCCACCCTGCGATGGTCTGGCAAGCTGTCCAGGGTGTACTCTGCCCTCGCCCTGAGTCGGCTGGGATGGGCGTCAGCCTCCCTGTGACCCGAATTAGGATTAATTGGTTACAGAAAATGAACTGAGCAACTTACAAGCACGTATGCATGAGCATTTGGAGAGTACAAACCAAACAATCTCCTATCCTCTCTCACCAGCCTATTTCACAATGTTAAAGAATCCTTTAAAATTATTTGAGCCTGATCATCTCCATCATGGACTTTCCTTTGTCCGAAGCCCCTCCTCTCGTAGAAACTTTTATAACAGTCCACCAATAAGTTTTTGTGTAATCCCGCTGACACACAAATTACAGTAAATATGTAGCTACCTTACTGGAGGTATTGAGATGAGTCTTAAAAATAACTTAGTTCAACAGTAGATTTTACTGACACAAGTCAGATTGTACATGCCATGCACCATCAGTTAACTTGGCCTCAAATCTCTAACTTTGTGCAGAAATAGCAGGTTTGTGATATTTTTGATGATGAGGGAGTGTGAGTGTCTGTTTATTCCTGAAGCTTTTATGCAAACATATACCAGAGTGACTGTTTAGGCAATAGCAGTTCGGCTTTAATAAATGAACATTTATTAGTATTGAAAGTTTAGCCAGCGGCTTGGCGAGGCCTCTTTACCAGCCTCGCAGTCAAACAAACACACAACGCTGGACAAAAGCGACCCTGAACACATCTGTTTGACATTAGAGTTTTTAACATTGCAGTGATGCTCTCAGGCTGCTTCTGCTGATAGACCTAAAAAGACATTGACAAATGCTAAGAAAGCTAATCATTAAGGAAAGATCAGACTGAGATTAATATAATGTATGAATTCTAACCTCACCTCATGACCAGATATTTCTTTTGTGATGTATGATTTGTATCTCTGGGAAGAAAACTGAAGTGGTTAATCTCAGGTTAAACCAGCGATACGGGCTTGAACCTAATGAACATATCTGCAAAATAATTTCAGGAATTTGGGAATTGAACATTTTCCACAGTTTGGTCATAGTATGCACTAGACACACATCGTTAGAGCACATAACATGCTCTTGTTACAGCTTGGATGAAATTCCAGCATTCTACTCAGTCCTGTCTTAAAATTTGGACTTGAAATCCACACTTGTGTTTGAGACAGACTGGAGAACTGACCCGAGCCTTTTCAACACCTCGCACGTTTCCCCTGCAATGGGCTCTTAAATGGTGTCTTCTTACTCATTTATCTTCTTTAACTCACTGACAGTGTTTTTTGGTGGCTCATATTAACACTTCCTGATTTGTGCTGTAGCCTTCTTGGCTAACTTTTTTTTTTTGCTGCATGAACAAAAACATCAACATAGGACAGTGGTAGGCTGCAAAGCCGTCAGCGTCTTTCTGTCCATTGCTAAAGGGTTGTGTCAGGAAGGGCATTCGACGCAAAAACCACATCAAATGTGCGAATCAGATGATTCACTGTGGCGACCCCTGGAAAAGGGAAAAAGCTGAAAGGAAAAGAAGAAGAACAACAAAAACATCAACAATGGCACCAACGGTGAGCACAATGTAAAATAAGCACAGTTCAACTGAAGACGCAGCTTCGGGTTCTTAAAGTTTAGCAGAAAAGCAATTACAGGGATCCCTTGTTACTTCACGCTTCAATTCATGAGGCTTCAGTGCATATTCAAAAATATTCATCAAATTAAAAAATAAGGAAATTAAGGCAGAATAGGGGGAAAAAGTTAAGGAAAATGCAAAACAAGGCCAATTATGCAAAAAAAAACCCAACCCAAAACCCCCCATCCAAACTACTTACATTTTTATGTGAGGCACACATCTGTGCGTGCGCTCGTCTGTATGTGTGTATTTATATTTTATTTACATCTCATACATTATTTTTGAATGTTTAATTGTTATTATAAGCATTTATAGCATTGAACATGTATTTATTGATATTATATACGCATATACATGTATGTATAAGTCAGTCATTGGGGTTGATCCTACTTCGCGGAATTCGGTCCAAATTAACCGCAGAAAGTGAGGGATCCCTGTATATTAAATAGAAACGGTGGTTAACTATCTGAAGAAACTGTATCTGTTAATATTTTAAGCTCACAGGGAGTTTGCCTCGTAATGTAGCCGTGAGGGAAGGGCACAAGCCTGTGTCTCGCCCTCACGCCGGTCCCAAGCCCGGATAAGTGCAGAGGGTTGCGTCAGGAAGGGCATCTGGTGTAAAACAAATGTCGAATAAAATATGCGAGTCACAACAAAAAAATTCATACCGGATCGGTCGAGGCTCGGGTTAACAACGACCGCCATCAGTGCTGTAAACTAAAAGGGTGCTGGTGGATATTGGACTGCTGTTGGTTGAAGACATCGAAGAAGGAGAGGCGGGAGGCGTGTCCGTAGGCAGAGAGAGAAGAGGAAAGGCATGAGTCTAGGACTGAGAGTGGGGACTTTGAATGTTGGAACTATGACAGGAAACGGTAGAGAGCTGGCTGACATGATGCAGAGGAGGAAGGTGGACATACTGTGTGTTCAGGAGACCAGGTGGAAAGGGAGCAAGACTAGAAGCTTAGGAGCAGGGTTTAAGCTGTTTTTTCATGGTGTGGATGGGAAGAGAAATGGAGTCGGAGTCATCTTGAAGGAGGAGTTTGTCAGGAATCAATCAGCTATAAGTCTTCTGGAATAGAAATCATTTGTCAATGTGTGCTGTTGCGTTGTTTGTGATCCGGATGTATTAAGAATGCATTGTGATGAGGTCAGGGTATGATGGCACACCACAGGAATTCGGTTCGGTACATAATTCAGGTGACGGTTCCTGAAAAACCTGACTGGCTCATTAAGATCTAAACAGCTGTCCATCTCTGTAATGATGGTGCGTGAGGGAAGCTCTCCTTTCAACTCGGATGGGAGAACACTTAGCTTCAGGAGGCTTCATAATTACAAGCTGTTGTGTGAGAATGGTGTGTGTGTGTGTGTGTGTGTGTGTGTGTGTGTCTGTGTGTGTGTGTGTGTGTGTGTGTGTGTGTGTGTGTGAGAGAGAGAGAGAGAGAGAGAGAGAGAGAGAGAGAGAGAGAGAATGAGAGAAGCTGCCCAAGTAGGGAAATACAGAGAAGTTCAAGTCATTAGTTGTGACCTTTCCTGTTTGCCTCTTCACCGGCGCTTTCACTGTACACATCAAACATTTAAAATGAACCAACTGAATTTGATCGTCACTCAAAGGCACACTGCATGTCCTCACACTGCACAACCTATTAGCTGCAAATACATTTAAAATAAATTAATACAACACTCTGGTTCCATCACGCATAATCAAGGATTGGAATTTTCAGTGGCTTTTGACTCATAATTTACGAGCTTCGAATGGAACTGTAAGTCTGCAGCTAGCTCAAGGCCATGACGCAAACGCTGCTCATTAATGAAAAGCACAAGCTCAGGGTTAAAGGTCACACCGTCCCAGGTGGCGTGATGCTGTGGGCACAGCCAGTCTGACGCTTAGTTAATGACATCCCCCATTCACATCAGGTCCCAGCCAGTCCTCAGACTGAGAGAAAGGAGAATGCGAGGATGAACGAGGATGAGAGCGCGAGAAAGACAGCACGAGAGAGAGAGAGAGAGAGAGAGAGAGAGAGAGAGAGAGAGAGAGAGAGAGAGAGAGAGAGAGAGATAGGGAGGAAGGAATTAAACTTAAGTTAAGCGTTTAATCCTGGCATTTTAAGGCGTGTTCAACCGTTTGGGATCAACCTGAGCCTGAGGCGTGAACTGAGGCCTAATTCACCGCTTGCATGTTAAGAGCCTCTTTTAAAGATAAAGTAACTTGTTTAAAAATGAGCTTTTCATCCCACAATCATCCGCTAACCATTCACTAAACACTGCGACAATCCAGAGGGAAATTCAGACTTTCGCTGGTTTAAACGTCTCACACGGTTATTTTACAAGCAACTTCTTGTTCGTTTTATAATTTGAAAACATATCTAAAAATGCAACAGAAATTTTTACTCGCTGACAGACTCGAGTTAAAATCAGTAAAAAGTTGTATTTTTTCATTGATGCATGACAAAAAAAAAACCAAAACAAACAAAAAAAAACCCGGCATACAATTAAAGCAATTATTTATTTAATTAAATTAAATCTTCCTTTGACTCTTGGAGTTATTTATTAAATTGATTAATTTTTTTTCTTTTAATTTTTCCATTTTATTACATTTTAAATTATTTTAATGAAAAATATTGTATTATTGTTTTACACTTTAACATTTTATTTATTTTTAAAAAAATCAAAAACGTTTCTTTACATTTTCAGATTTAATCAATGGATTCCTTGAATCAAGTTTTGTTACTTACTTAATTAACATATTTATTTAATTCAGTAATTACAACATTTTTCATCGCTTAATATCTCAACCTTTGACCAGATTATTCTCCTTTTTAATTTTTATAGAAATTGTTCCTTGTAATTTTTGAAAGCGTTCCCTTAAGTGATTCGTATTTAATTGAAATGGAAAAATAAGGTAGTTGTTATCATATTAGCGGTTATTAACGGCGGCGGTGCACTGCTGTAGTGTTTTGCAGGAACGTCCCGAGTTTGAGTCCCCTGTGCTTCTCTGTGAAGTTTGCATGTTCTTCCTGCACTGGCTTGACTTTCCTCCAGGTACTTTGGTTTGTTTCCACAGGCCAAGACATGCATGTAATCTATATTACCTATGGATGTGAGTGCAAATGTGAATGGCTGAAATTGTTTTTTTTTTTTTTTTTTTACTTCATTTGAGAAAGCGGAGGAAGGGACAGTGGTGGTCTAGTGCAATGTTTCCCAACCTTTTTGGGCTAAGGCACACCTTTTGCATTAGAAAAATCACAAGGCACACCAAGGAACAAAAATGATACTGCCCTCTAGCAGAACAGCACTGTTACTACACGTTAAGTGAAACTGGCTAATCTTCCGCGGCACACCTGATGATTTCTCACGGCACACTAATGTGCCGCGGAACAGGGGTCGGGAAACACTGGTCTAGTGGTATAGCATGCTGGATCACTGATCCTAAGGTTGGGGGTTCGAGTCCCACTCTCCACAGGGTTGTCACTGTCCTCCCAGTGCAGCTAACTGGGTTACCAAAGGCGGGCCATGTCTCTCACTGTCTATGGTGAGGTTCATGTAAAAGAACCATTGCTGACTTTCGTAAAGAGGAACTGCAGCGCCGTCAGCTTGTTTCTGTCCCTTGCTAAAGGGTTGTGTCAGGAAGGACATCCGACGTTAAAAACCTATGCCAAATCAAACATGTGAATCATTCGCTGTTGCGACCCCTGATAAGGGAAAAAGTCGAAAGGAAATCGCATCATCTTGAATAAGCGAAGGAAATCTGTGTCAGTTTCCATAACTGAGCTGAGTGTCATAGGTTCATGTGCACAGCTGACTTGAGGATTAAAGTGGAATATGTATCATGTTAGTGTTTGGGTGTGTGTGTGTGTGTGTGAGTGTGTGTGTGTGTGTGTTCAGCCTGTAGCACAACTTGTAATGCATTATTATCAGTGTGTTTGAGAAATTTTCTCAATCATGAAGAAACATTGCGGTTACTCTGAGGTTCGACGTGACTGGTTGCCTAATTATTGTTATTATTGTGTCAGCAATAAAAGGGCGACCGATATAAATCTGTCCTGAGCATTGACTGTGTGCAGCTAATGCTATCAAAATATTTGTCTCTAAAGCTAGAAATCTATTTGTCAGAGTTACTGGATTTTTAAAAACAAAAGAAGCATCTAGCAAACCGAGGCCACCTTACAATCGCAGTCTTTTGGTTAATGAGATGTGATGCTAATTTTGCCTGGTTCAACTATATTTGCAGATCTGTTCATACTGCAGCGGTAATAAAAGTCAGATTATTTTATTATTGGATTCTTGACTTGGTTGGGGGCGTGGCTTATTGGAGAACACACAGGAAAATACCTTTGAATGAATCCGAGTTCCGTATCTCATAATGTGCACTTAAGATTACGAAACAATAAGCCTTCACCTGCCGTTTCTGTTTAATTCTATAAGATAAAAAGTGTTGTCCCCCCTCGTTAGCCTCCTGACTCAGTGCTGAGATACATGTGGAGATGAAGAGATGTAGATTAGATGGACGGTATTGATGCTGAGTGACGGTGAGTGGCAGTAGGACAGCTCCTGCATAGTGAAGCATGGCTGTAGTTGTGCTCGGTATCATTGAGGAGCTCGGTGGATGATTGAGCAGGAGCAGGTGTCTGCTGGGTTTGCTGAGTGCAGGTGAGATGCTGGAATACAACTGGCATGAGGACGTACAGTATGATGAAGACAGAAGGTGAAGAACTTTTGTGAACTTTACCGAGAAGGAGGACCTCGTAAAGTCTTTCTTGTCAGTGGGCGGGGGGTTCTTTTGAATTGTGATTGCGCTACCAAGTTATCGTCCATGTGTAAGATCGTTCCTCTCGTCATGCAGTCTTGGTAATGTTACAAAGTACTAAGCCCAAGTCAGTAGACTGGAAAAACTTTGCTTTCAGCCAAAATAAACTGATAATAGAAGATAAAACATCATGTAGTCCCTCTTAAATGACCACCTTTGAATGCTTCCTGTTTTGTGTTCGGTGTTCGGGTGGAAGGTTTTGGTCTCATTAATGTTTCAGATCGTGTAATAAATGAACACCTCGTCTTGTAGGACTTTAGAAAGTGATAATATTTGCTGTGTTTGATTAAAGCTGTTATGCTCTTCAGTGCTTGATCACTTTGAGACTTCACTCCACAGACACCCTACAGCTAGTGCAGGCGTAGTCTCAGGCGTGTGTAGTGACCGGATCATGAATAATCGCCATTTACTCCAGACAGAGGACGAGAAAAGACTTCAAGCTCTTCAGCTCAAGAGGTTGTAAATTATGAACTGGTCAGAGGCTTTGAAGTGCCGAACAGCGACAGTGCGCTTGAGAAGAGCGTTGGTAGAGTGTTCGTCTGTGGGACACTTCTGGTGGGGTCAGTCCACTGCTTTTGAGAGATGAGATGGGATGGATTTTAAGTTAGATGTAAGAGGACGCAGTTGACAGATTAGTTTTAAAAAGTGTTGCAGTGACCTTGAGATTTTGCATATGCATATGAAATGCACAAGTTTAAAGAAGTACATTAAAAAAAATACTTTGACTGAATATACCTCGCGCAGTGGTGGCCCGGGGGTAAGGTACTGGATTACTGATCCTAACGTTGAGGGTTCAAGCCCCACGGTCAACAGTTGACATTGCCCACCCACCCGCCCCCCGCCCATTGCTGACTCTGGTCTAGAGTAGCTGCATAGCTGTCAGCGTGTTTCCATCCTGTGATGGCCTGGCGAGCCGTCCAGGGTGTACTCTCCCCTCACCCAGAGACGACTGAGATCGGCACCAGCCTCCTTATGACCCTAATTAGGATTAAGTGGTTCAGAAAATGAATGAATAAATAAACTACTTCAGGATTTGTTTTTATTGAAATATAGTAGTGAGTCTTCAGGGTGGCATGGTGGTGGAGTGGTTAGCATGTCCAACTCACAGGTTCTTGGTTCAAGTGCGGGGCTCGGGGATTCCTGTGTGGAGTTTGATTACTTCCCCTGTGCTTGGATGGGTTTTCGCCCACAATCCAAAGACATGCACATTAGGCTAACTGACTGGTAAAATTTCCCGTAAGTATAAGCGTGTGGGTGCATGTTCGTCCTACAATGGTCTAGTGAGCTGTTCAGGGTGCACTTTGCCTTCGCCCAGTGTCAGCTGGGATAGGCTCCTTCCTGTTCCTTAATCCCTTATAAGATTAAGTGGTTTGGCAACTGTGTGAGTGAGTGAGGTCGCTCATCGCATCAGCTTGTTGTTGATTATTTTCCCATAATCACATGATCCAGTGTGTTTTATTCATTTCATATCGATGTCATGTCTTGGCACTTGTACTAATGTCTGTGATAAAGATCTAATGTAATCACATAGCTATAAACAGACCCACTGACAGAGCTTGGATCCTTTTACGGAAAAGGAATGCTAGTAACGCTAATATGTGTTTATATGTCCTGTGTTTTGTAGGCTATTAGTGGGCACCTGACACTGTGTGTGTACGTGTACGTGTACGTGTACGTGTGTGTGTGTGTGTGTGTGTGTGTGTGTGTGTGTGTGTGTGTGTGTGTACGGGTACGTGAAAGCTGAAACACACCTTTCCTTTCTCTGTAAAAGCATTGATTGTACTGTCAGTTTAAAAAGCATTCTGGTTTCAGGTTATGAACTCGGGTCTAAATGCAGAGGCAGATGCTTCTGCTTCTGAGATGGCAAGCTTTTCTGTGGTGCTTCACATTATGTTTCAGCTGCTGCTCATTAGCCAGACTTTCACCTTGCTGTAGTGACAAGGTCGGGCCACGTTTAGCTCCGAGATTTTACATCGCTACAATGCTACCTTGTGTCAGCGCATTTCTGAGATGGCATATTATTCGGGTTTAGCTCTCTCCAACAGCCTTGGCAGATGCACAGTGTAGTGACCCAAGGCTGTGAGTACGAGAGAGGGATGTGCTCTCCAGGCTGAATGCTAATACTCGCGTCAAAAATGATATCGGCCTTTTAATAGGGCTCTTGCTGTTGAATGTTGGACTTGGTCTGTCTGATGCTCAACCGTTAAGTTCACTGCACGTCATCACCCGAATTTCAGAGCTGTTATAAACAACAGGTGCATTCATAAACTGTGGGATACCTCCACCATGCAGCATAGGTAATGTAGCAAATACACCCAATATATATATATATATATATATATATATATATATATATATATATATATATATATATATATATATATATATATATATATATGTGGATCCCTCACTTTCTGCAATTAATTGGGACCGAGATCCCCCCTCAACCACCGAATTAAGCAAAGTAGGATCACCCCCACCCCCCCGACTGACGTATACATACATGTATATGTGTATATAATATCAATAAATACATATTCAATACTATAAATTCTTATAATAACAATTAACCATTCAAAAATAATGCATAAAATGTAAGTGAAATATAAATACACACACACTCAGATGCGAACCTCACAAAAATGTAAGTAGTTTTGATGGGAGGTTTTGGGTTGTTTTTTTTGTTTTTTGTTTGTTTAGTGTTTTTTTTGTTTTCTTTTTTTGCATAATTGGCCTTGTTTTTGTGGCATTTTCCTTAACTTTTTCCCCTATTCTTCCTTAATTTCCTTATTTTTTTAATTCGATGAATATTAAAAAAAAAAAAAAAAAAACGCGATGCACTGAAGCTTGTATTGAAGCATGGAGTAGCGAGGAATCCCTATACTGCTTTAATTACCCATGTGCTTATCTTATATTGTGTTTTATAGTAAGTGGACGTGACTAAAATCTGCCGGTTTACTGGAAGGAATTAACATCCATGTACTGTGTATCAAAGATTAGCAAGCAAGCAAATTCAATACCACATAAACCACTGATTGTTAAAGCAGTTGCCAAAATGGCCACCTTCCAACCAGACAAAATGCCACTCGTCTGTTGAAATAAAATCCGCTTCCTGAGATATGGATCTGTAAGCGGAGAACGGAGAATCAGAAGTCGTTTCACACACTAACGAAGAACAAAAACAAGCCTTGGCCTTTAATAATTCACCACACAGCAGGCGACTCAGGCAGCAGGGGGACCTGGGTGGGTTTTTTCCTTGTCTATTTATCAGTTATTCCCTTTGCTGGGCTCCTTGGGAGAAGAACAAGGAGGAAGCTGAGTCTTGTTGGGTTACTTTGCCCCCCTGTTGGGGTGTGGATCAAACGAGGTCGGCCTTAGAACCAGCTCAGTATGAAGTTTTTTCAAAGAGTATTGCTACTTATGGAGAGCCGAAAGAGTGAAGTTGGCCTACTTTGGCTGGTCTCTCTCTCTCATTCTCTCTCTCTCTCTCTCTCTCTCTCTCTCTCTCTCTCTCTCTCTCTCTCTCTCTCTCTCTCTCTCGCTGTGTGTGTGTGTGTGTGTGTGTGTGTGTGTGTGTGTGTGTGTGTGTGTGTGTGTGTGTGTGTGTGTGTCTGTGTGTGTGTGTGTGTGTGTGTGTGTGTGTGTGTGTGTGTGTGTGTGTGTGTGTGTGTGTGTATACGCAGCAAGCATGGGGTGGGAGGTCAAATAGGGACTGGGGAAATATTTGTGAACTCAGAGGCAAGCCAAAGGACATATCCCAGCATCCAGGCTGTTTATATTTGGCTCATGGAGTTGTGGTGTTTATGTTTAAACACACTGACGTGACAGATGCTTTTAAAAGTTACAAATGATTCGAGGCTTATATGTGGGTATTTATTATAAATACAGATTAAACACATCGTTGTGCTGATACCGAAAAGTAAGGAGTGATGGGGTGTGGGTGGGGTGATGAACATGATCAGTCACTGGTAACATTTAGAAGTTGATTATTTTTCGAATGGAGCATGTACTGAATGTGTTTTTAAAAATAATGTTTATGTGGAGAGACTGCAATATAAATTCCTCGGAATGAGTTGATACTATATACACATGTATTAGAAACATATATAGTCGTTATCTGTCACTGGGGTTCTCTCTGAGATTCCCGGGATCTGTAAAGGAAGTGACATAAGTGGAAGGTTCATAAGAAACAAAGCTTTGAATTTGTGTTTGTATGAGCAGAGGAATTCCTATGGAAGTGGCTGAATTGTAAAACTGGTGAGCACAACACTGGGGTCTCTCTGGTAATGGACCCGCTTCTTTAAAGGCATCCTAATGTAAATCTAGAGTGCATAGCAGCAGGGGAACACACCCACCCACCCACCCACACACACACACACACACACACACACACACACACACACACACACACACACACACACACACTCTTCCCATAGTTCATTCATTGCCTATACACTTCTCACAGTTTCCCCTTTGCTATTCAGCCCTGCATGTGCATGTGTGTGTGTGTGTGTGTGTGTGTGTGTGTGCGCGTGTGTGTGTGTGTGTCACTGTTAGTATGTAAATCACCACAATGGTAGGTCACTCTTCTCAGCCAGCAGAGGTCAGAGGTCATCTTGAGGCATGTGTTGTCCTGTGCTCCTGTGCTCCTTCTCTCCTCAGTCCATTGTGCTGCAGACTGTCTGTCTGTCTGTCTTCCTTTCAGCTTTTCCCCTTTTACTCGGGAGTCGCCACAGCGAATCATCTGATTCGCACGTTTGATTTGGCAGAGGTTTTTATGTCGGATGCCCTTCCTGTCACAACCCTTTTAGCAAGGGACAGAAACACGCTGACGACTTTGCAGCTACTCTTTACGAAAGTCAGCAATGGTTCTTTTACATGAACCTTTCACCATAGACAGTGAGAGACATGGCCCGCCTTTGATAACCCAGTTGCAGACATGGTGACAATATTACCATAGACCACATCACCACATTTCAGAACTGTGGAAATAATCCCTTTTTTGAAGAAGAAGAAGAAGAAGAAGAAGAAGAAGAAGAAGAAGAAGAAGCAGCAGTAGGAGAAGAAACATCGCATGCTTTCATTAATAATTTCTCCATTATACTTCACCTAACATGACCACAAGTAGAAGAACTGAATATGATCAAAAAAGAAAAAGAAGATGAACTGGACAAGCTTATAATATAATATAATATAACCTACGCTTATAGGTCCACTATCCCAGGAAGACAAACATTTATTA
This sequence comes from Plotosus lineatus, assembly GCA_024760905.1. Lineage (NCBI taxonomy): Eukaryota > Metazoa > Chordata > Actinopteri > Siluriformes > Plotosidae > Plotosus > Plotosus lineatus. Next base: position 19,681,858 of record CM045732.1, on the reverse strand, counting down.
AATGAGGCAAAGCATGATATGGATAATTATTCACTCATGGAGTTGTATAGCTGAGGTGGATAACACCTCCATATCAATAAACTGAATTCTGTAAGTGTATTCTTCATTTATTAATTCGTTGTCACAGCCACTTAATCCTAAGTAGGATTGTGGAGAGGCTTATCTCAACTAACTCGTGGCACACCCTGATCAGCTCACCAGGCCATTGCAGGACCAATACACATACAACCATTTACACTCACCATCATATCTAGAGCCAAACAGCCAATCAGCTAACTGCAGATTTTAGGACTGGTAGGGGGGTGTGTGTACCTGGAGATGACATACCTAACTGCCAATCACGTGGCAATGATACAATACCACAATTTATTTGATGGCTTTCCACCAATCAGAAATAAGATCCCTCTTAAATGACTTTTTTCTTATTATTCATTTAATAGATTGTGTAATGAATAAATAAACAATATAATTTTCTGTTATATGCAGAAACTTTTGGGTTTAGAGGATGTTTAATAACAACCCCTCCAGTGAATAAATCTCTGTGTCATACTTTGGATACAGACAATAATTTCTTATTATCCACCTTCCCCATATTGAATAATGCTGACTTGCTTTTAATTTGTAAAAATAAAGCATGAAATTGTACATATACTTGGCTTTGCTTACTGAATGTTCCCCTGTAGTATACAATACAACATTCATCCACCTCAGGTTCAGGGACCATTCAGCTATTTCCACTTTCACCATCATCAGTTCAGTTTTTGTAACTACTTAATCCTAATTAGGGTCACGGGGAGGCTGGCGCCCATCCCAGACGACTCCGAGCAAGGGCAGAGTACATCCTGGACAGCTCGGCAGGCCATTGCAGGGCGGAAACACGCTTTTGCAGCTACTCTTGTTGAAAGTCAGCAATGGTTCTTTTACATGAACCTCTCTACACACAGTGAGAGACAAGGCTGGTCTTTGATAACCCGGTAAGCTACACTGGGGGAACAACATTGACAACTTGGCCATAGTGGGGCTTAAAACCCTGACCTAGGATCAGCAAGCCAGCACCCTACCACCAGGCCACCACGGTCGCGTTATATATTATATATTTTTAATTCTTAAGATTTTAGGGGCAGTGGTGGCCTGGTGGTATAGGGCGCGATATTGCTGATCCTAAGGTTGGGGGTTCGAGTCCCAATCTCCACAGGGTTGTCACTGTCCCCCCAGTGTCGCTAACTGGGTTATCAAAGGCCGTCCATGTCTCTCACTGTCTATGGTGAGACGTTCATGTAAAAGAACCATCGCTCACTTTCGTAAACAGTAGCTGCAAAGCCGTCAGCGTGTTTCTGTGTCTTGCTAAAGGGTTGTGTCAGGAAGGACGTCCGACGTAAAAACCTATACCAAATCAAACATGTGAATCAATCGCTGTGGCAACCCCTGATAAAGGGAAAAAGCCGAAAGGAAATCTCTCTTGAGGTTATACTTTGAAGTTAAATTTAGATATTAGACAGAAAAATCATTCATTTTCTGAACCACTTAATCCTAATAAGCATGGCGGGGAGGCTGGCGCCAATCTCAACTGACTCTGGGACTCTAGGACAGAGTACCCCCTGGACAGCTTCAAGGCCATCGCAGGGCAGAAACACACTGACGGTTATGCAGCTACTCTTGACGAAAGTCAGCAATGGTTCTTTTACAGCCTCGCACCATAGACAGGGCTGGCCTTTGATAACCTAATTAGCTGCACTGGGGGGACAGCAGTGACAGCCGGTGACAGTGGGGCTTAAACCACCAACCTTAGGATCGGTAATCCAGCACCGTACCACGGGACCACCACTGCCCAAGACGGACATATTTACAAAAAAATTGTAATCATGATGATTCTGAGGGGATGATCTTTTCGTAATTTGTCCATTTTTTGTTATTTTTTATTGATTGATTTATTTTGTGGCATGATGTGATTTCTTTTTGGTTGAAGTTCCAGTCTGCAATCATACTGAACAATCTGGCGCTTGTGTGTTTATGTGTTTGCTTTTTTGTACAGTACCCTCCGCATAGCTGGATACACCTGCCATATCTGTTCATGTTTTCATCACATTATTTTGTTCTGCCATTAATTTTTTGGCCAGACTCGGTGTTTCTCAATGCGATAAGATTCCCATATGACTTCAAAGTGTTCCCTCTTCACCTTATCCAGTTGTAACTGATGTACTTCAGCATGATTAAAGGCGAATTGATTTGTTTTTGCGATGCTACACAAAAGAGCCATCAGATTACCTTTCAGCAGGCAGAGACGATAGCATGGTGTATGAGGGTGAATTGTCGCTGTAGTTTGTAGTAGATGCCATGCTCGAGGTTTTATTTTCGCTCCAACGGACAGAGCGCACCTTTCATACCAGTGATAGCCTCGTCGCACGCTGTTTTTTGTACACATTATCGCGTCCCACATGAGCGTGTCCTGTTTAATTAGCCGCTATCGTGGGCCTCCATCCTTTACACGCTATAGCCTTGCCTGTCCGTTGAGGATAGGGGCGTCTGGAGAAGGCGAGTTGCTTATCAGTTGACTGTCGATTACGGGTGTGGATGCTGGGTTTCGATTTTGAGTGAAAATCCCAAATGTCAGACATAATCATATATTCAAGATATCGGTTGTTTGATCTTAACCCTGGGTGGTTAGCAAAGCTAGCAATTTGGAGTCATTCAACTTTCCATCAATATTTTCTTTTGAAACGCTCACTCGTTGCTAATCATAATGCATCTCTTCCCAACTCAAACTATTTGTACTTATCTGAACTGATTGTCTCTGGGCTAACACGTGATTTTTTTTCTGAGCTGTTGTCATGTTGCTTGTGTTTTTAGGGTGCACTTTTGCTTGAGGCTAAATTGTATGAGAGACCTCTTTGGCGATCCCTGATCTCCTGCTGTTATCATTACCTTCAGTAGACATGACAAAGGGACTCTTTCATCTTTTGGAATTTGAGGCGCAAAGTGCCTTCTACCTCCCTGGGGTTATTTCCCGACGCGTTCTTGTAGAGGGTAATTTCCTATAGCCACACCTTCACAAACTGCTTAAACAGCTCAGGTGAGTTGTTTGTAGGCTGACAAAAAAGTAACTGTTGCGGACTGCATGAAACTCTATTGGGCGTTTTATGTAATGAATCGTAATCTTTGCACAAACCAATCAAACACCTTGAATTTTTTTGATGCCTTCTAAGGCTAAAATCACAATGTTCCAAATAACAAACTCATTTATAAAAAAAAATAACTTCAAATGTTGGATGAATATCTATATGTTCGAAAAAATAATAACAACAACAGAAAACCTGCTTAATTTCACTGATAGGCTTGGCAAGAACAGACAGAAGAAAGGACGGATGGACTGATGCGAGACAGCGAGACTGTGCCTCGTGGCTCTGTGCAGAGGTTCTGTTATTACGCACAACTAAGAGATCTGACTGGTTCACTGTTTTGAAATGATAGACATTATTCACCTTAAAAACCCCCACACAAGATAATTCATTCATTCATATTCTAAACCTATTAATCCTAATAGGGTTGTGGGAGGCTGGTGTCCATCTCAGCCGATACATTGTGAGGACTGTGTACACCCTGGACAGCTCACCAGGCCACTGCAGGGCAGAAACATGCTGATGGCAACCAAATGGCCTTTTCTTAGGACAGCAATGGTCCTTTTACATGCCGTTCACCACAGGCAGTGAGAGACATGGCTGTCCCAGTGCGCAGACATTTGCTCACAGGACAAATGCTCACAACTTTAATGAAAAACAGACATTTGCTCACAACTTATTTTTTTCTTTGTTCTAATAAATGCAAAATACTAAAAGATCACAATGTGTTATAAAAATTCTTTATTCTTATAAATACATAATGCTAAATTAACTCATTATACATTATGGTTAGGGTTAGGGTTTAGGGTTAGGGTTAGGGTTGGGGTTTAGGGTTAGGGTTTAGAGTTTATGGTTAAAGTTAGGGTTTCTGGTTAGGATTAAGGTTTAGGGTTAGGGTTTAGGTTTAGGGTTAGACTTAGGGTTTAGGGTTAGGTTTTAGGGTTTAGGGTTAGGATTAGGGTTAGGGTTAGGGTTAAGGTTTAGGGTCAGGGTTAGGGTTAGGGTTTAGGGTTAGGGTTAGGCTTAGGGTTAAAATTGAACAAATTTTTTTTATATTGTGAGCAAATGTCTGTTTTGTCATTAAGGTTTTGAGCATTTGTCCTGTGAGCAAATGTCCTGGAACCTGCTGGCCCGGTTTTCTGCAGGGAGGTTGCGCAGCAGTGGCAGCTTGGTGATAGTGGGGCTTGAACATTGGACCTCTGAATCACTGGACCGCCACTACTACGCGCAAGATAATTCTAGAATTAATTAAATACAGGTATTTCAAAATCACTAAATAAATCTTCCTGATGTTTTTCTCATGTTTTTTTTGTAGTATACTGTATACCAAAACCATTCTTCATCCCATGCTCAGTGGATATCGGTAAAAACGATCTCAGGACTGTTCTCTGATATCCACTGAGCCTGTGGTGTAAAATTGTTGTTTGTATCACAAAGCACTGTTGATTTGTAATCAATAGTAAATTATTGTGTAAGAGCAGCAAACTGACATTTGTCGTGGATTGTTTTTCCCCATGATGTCACAATCTGTTTGGGTCATTTCTCACTGAATGTTATTTCAGAGTTTAAAAAAATTACACCATTTACTGGTTATTGCATTATGATGCCGCTATGAAGTGTGTCGTTAATGGATACAAGCACGTCCTTTTTAAAATCAAAAATGTATATTTCATGTCAAATGATTGGTATCTTTAATATGTGGCCATGTAATCTATGGAATAAAGTACAGTGATCCCTCACTACTTCATGCTTCAGTTCCTGCGGCTTCAGTAGGTAGGTAGGTAAAGTCTGTTGGGTTTTTACACCCGAGCCTCGTGGCTCATCAGGCCGGTGCTTATCCCCGGTTTCCACAGCGTGAAGCGACCAGGAGTTCAACTCCCCCTGGATGGGACGCTAGTCCATCACAGGTTACCTTTTACCTTCGCTACTTCATGCTTCAGTTCCTGTGGCTTCAGTGCATCGTGGGATTTTCAAAAGTATTCATTGAAAAATTGAAAAAATGAGGAAATTAAGGAAAAATAGGGGGAAAAGTTCAGGAAAATGCCACAAAACAAGACTAATTATGCAAAAAAAAAACCCCAAACAAACAAAAACAAAAAATAACCCAACAAAACTACTTACATTTTTATGTGCCGTGTGTGTGTGTGTGTGTGTGTGTGTGTGTGTGTGTGTGTGTGTGTGTGTGCGCGCACATGTCTGTCTGCATCTTATACATTATTTTTGAATCTTTAATTGTTATCATAATCATTTGATGTATTTATTGATATTATATATACATGTACATGTAGGTGGCAGTGGTGGCCCAGTGGTATAGGGCGCAGGATTGCTGATCCTTAGGTTGGGGGTTCGAGTCCCACTCTCCACAAGGTTGTCACTATCCCCTTAGTGTCGCTAACTGGGTTATCAAAATACGTATACATCAGTTGGGGTGTGGGTGAGTCGATGTTACTTTGTGGAAATTGGTGGTCGCAGGGGGCGTGTCTTGGTCCTCATTAACTACGGAAAGTGCAGGATGCCTGTACAGCATCATCATCATCATAAAACAAACCTCTTCAGAGTTATACAGAGCAGCTCCACTACGTGTGGTGTCTCGATCACTCCGTGAGGGATGACCAGTCCACAGTACATTATCCGTCACTTATATAGAATGTATTGACTCCCCATACACCACAGCCACTGTTTTTAATCTCAACAGGAATTCCACAATTCACAAATTGAGCAGCACTTTTGTGGCTTTAATAATTCCAAGTGTGATACTGATGTCATGCGAACTGACATGTGTTGATTTGCCAGCATGGGATTTCATACAGGAGTTGCAGAATGGTAGCTTCTTGTGTGGAAAAAAAAGCTTCTTCGTTGAGTTTTGAGTTGGGTTTCGGTTTCAAACAGCATGAATAACTTTTTAAAAATAGGACAAATTGCCCTTGGAGGTGGAGAAATCTGCCAAAAACGCTTCGGTTTTAAGTTTTTATGAAATTAGCAAGGCCGACGGGTGTCAAGGGCAGGCCTGAGTGGCTCTGGCAGTTGATAATAATTGGTGCCAGGATGTCAGCAGTCGCATTGGCGCATTTCCCCGAATGCCAGCCGCAGGATGACTGTACTCTTGGCATGTCTACTGGTGTTGCAACATCTCGATGAGGTGTCGGTGTGGATTTCCCAATATCAGCAGATCCAGAGCAGGAGAATCGATTTGGTGATCTCAGGAAATGGAGGCCAGACTGTGGTTTTCTCCTGCCAACCCTAATTTACTCCAAAAGGTGAATTCAGAAATCAGTGTGAAATGTACAGTGTGTATGAACTTGCCAAGGCTGGGCACCTGAGTGGAGTTACAGATTCCTCCAGACCTTCATTCCTCAGAAAATTTCTTTTGGTGGTCTGGTGTTTGGTGTCCAAATATAAGTGAGTGATGAGCAAACATACAAAGCTGTCATTAGACACACGGAAAAAAAAAAAGCTATCACATTATTTATTCCCAAACACACACACACACACACACACACACACACACACACACACACACACACACACACACACACACACACACACACACACACACACTTTGGCTAAATGTTAATTTCTACCAGCTTTTCTTGATCACTTGATACTTTCCATGGAAAATGAACATGTGCTGTCTCACACACATTAATTGTGTCTTTTAGATCAGTGGTCCCCAACCTTTTTATCACCTCGGACTAGTCAATGCTTGACAATTTTATCGCGGGCTGGGAAGGGGCGGGGGGCGGGGGGAACGTAGCTTGTTTATATTGTAAATATATTACCCACCCTTGCCCAGAGTCGGCTGAGATGTGCGCCAGCCTCCCTAATCAGGATTAAGCGTTACATTTTTAATCAAGCTCGAACTCTTCTTAAAAAAAAAAAAAAAAAAAAACACAGGTGATGCTGCACCAGCTGGGAGAATGAAGGCTCAGGCTCAGTCTCACCTGAAATTCCTGCTATTGTTTGAAATATATCCACTCGTGGGTCACATTTTAGTGCTCAAATGACCGACATGTAACCGAGAGAATCCAGTCATTTTCAAAATAAAAGTTTTTTTCATTAATAAAAGATTGTTCAGACGCAGATAGTAAATAAAACAGACATAAACAATTATTTCTTGTGTGGCCCAGTACCAATTGATCCACGGACCGGTACCGGTCCGCGGCCCGGGGGTTGGGGACCACCGTTTTAGACTATGTGTGCGGCACCATGATACATGAACCTCAATCTGAGGAAAGTGCTTTCTACCTTCTTCAGCATACATAAGCACATGTGCAGCACCAAATTATGGGCCTTGGACACAAATTTTGCAATGTTTGCTGTCTGCTTTTTGAACTACAGTGATACCTCAGCTCACGAACATAATTGGTTCCCAGAAAGTGTGTGTGAGGCGAAAAGTTCGTCTTCCGAACATTTATTTCCCATAAGAAACCATTAAAATGAGAATAATCCGTTCCCAGGTCCCCATAAAACATAATTTTCTACTAAATAAGCCTTAAAACTACACAAAAATATACCTTATTTTATGTATAATAAATGTGCTATTGTATTGTAATGAAAGAAATAAACTGTACTGTATAATAAAGTCGTTTTATTTACCTTTGTGATGGTAGTTGATGGCTTGATGGAATGGAGTGGGAGGAGGAGGGAGGGAGGGACTTTCTGTTTGGAAGGAGTGTTTGGAAACGCCTACTGTTTGGAAACACCCTTAGCCACACACGCACCCTTAATAGCTTCCTTGTTCTTAAGGATGGGAGCAATGGTAGACTTAGCGTACTGGTACTGGGACGCTAAGTCACACAAACGCACACCTCGTTCGTGTTTTTCAATGATCTCCGCCTGTGGTGGGTCTTTTTCGGTCCCATAATAGCAAAAGTACACTCAATATGGTCCAAAATGTCTGGCAAACACAAACCACTTCCGCATTCAAAGAAAGGGGGTGACGAACTGTGATGCCGTGAGCGTGCGTCAGCTTCTCGTGGCCGCCACCGTGGCGCTGTTCGACCGCGTGGTTTGATTCGTCCGCCGAAAACTAGTTCGTCAGCAGAGACTATATGCTCGCAAATTTAATGTTCTTGAGGCGAAAAGTTCATGAGCTTAAGCGTTCGTCAGCGGAGGTTTTACTGTATTTTCTTCGAGTTACAGCCACTGCTGTTCTTCCCATTGGAAAAAGTCACGTATAAGATCACTGAGGTGAAAAAACCCAACCTTTTTGCTAACTGTCTAGGAATTGAGAATAGTGTCAGGCAGCTCAATTTTCCCCAGAATATTGCTGGCCATAAGTAGTTTTCATAAATTTAATCCCTTTCCAGTGTTTATTATAAATCTCAAGGCTGTGCACACCTCTCCAAAAATTCTATGTTTTGATACATTCTGAAGATGCTACCATTGAAAATCTTGAGTAGGGGAAGACCAGGTGTAAATATTTCACAATATATAGACCTCAGGTGCAAGATTTCATTTTAAAACTCCGATTGCTGCATTTTCTTGCCAGCGCCTGCCTGGTTATTTCACTGTGTGCTCTATTCATATCTGTCAGGTTCACCATGGGTTCAAATATTTCACAAATGTTTGCTACAGTCTTGAACCTTATGCTCAATTCATGCATGGTGTAGTCCAGAACAACCAAGACTACATTGTACCTGAATCTTCCTTCATTGCCTTCACCTGGACCTTCCTTTGGCCGCTCACCATGCCTGGGTTCTTTTTCAGTTTAACTTTTTTTGGGAAACTGTGCTGGTATCTCCATAGCTTCTGCCATTCATGAAACCTCAACCAATGAGAAGCGAATCAAACTTTTTGAAATGTATAACTCTTTTTACGGATTGCTGTTTGGAAAGATTGTATTGCATCGATCCTACTAGGTTTGTAGGGAAGCCCATCTCAGCCAACAATGATATATCCTGAACAGCTCACATGACCATCGCAGGACAGCACATACACAAACATTTGCACTCACTCACATCTAGGTGCAATTTGGAACAGCCAGGTATTGATATTATTACAAATATTATGCATGTCTTTGGACTGTGGGAGGAAACCAGAGCTCCCAGAGACAACCAAGGCCAACGCAGAGAGAAAATGCGAACCCTCACACTGAAAGCCAGGATCCTCTGGCTGTGGGGCAAACATGCTGACCACTACACGACTGTGCCACCAGAAATGGATTTGACATGAGAATTACCTGTGTGATGGAAATTTTTTTAACCAGTTGAAAACTTCTATGGCGTTTTGTGCCTCATGACACGCAAACTTTGTATGACGTGGCTGCAACTGTCTTCGGAATTTATCTGTTGTATACCTGTTGTGCGATGCATGTAACATGGGGTTTCCTTATTAGGACAGCTTTTGGTGCTGACCTCTCCATCAACTCTCTCACTAGTAGTGTCCCTCTCCGTCCAAGGGCTCTCAGTACACGGGTCCTTCTTTACCTGTAATCCAACATGTGAATATTTGGCTACCTGTACAGAATGGCCAGTTTAGGCTTCTTGGTTCTTGGCTACAGAAGGCCATGAAAGTGTTGAGATCTCAGGGTCTTGATAGCTGTCACACTTTCAAGAATTGCCCGTCTCCAACCCAATGAGAATAACCGGATCATTTTAGGATCAAGAAATAGTTTAATTATCAGTATTATGATATTACAGGGATCCCGAACTTTGCACAGTTAATTGGGACCAAGATCCCCATGCGACCATCAAAATCCGTGAAGTAGGTTCACCCCTCCAACCCCCCCCCCCCCCCCGACTGACATATACGTACATGTATATGTGTATATAATATCAATAAATACATATTGTCTGTCTTCCTTTCGGCTTTTTCCCTTTTACTCGAGAGTCGCCACAGCGAATCATTGTGATTCGCACTTTTAATTTGGCAGAGTTTTTTTTTTTTATGTCGGATGCCCTTCCTGTCACAACCCTTTTAGCAAGGGATAGAAACACGCTGACGACTTTGCAGCTACTCTTTACGAAAGTCAGCAATGGTTCTTTTACATGCCTCTCACCATAGACAGTGAGAGACATGGCCCGCCTTTGATAACCCAGTTAGCCGCACTGGGGGGACAGTGACGACCTTGTGGAGAGTGGGACTCGAGCCGCCAACCTTTGGATCAGCGATCCAGCGTCCTATACCACTAGACCACCACTGCCCCTATCAATAAATACATATTGAATGCTATAAATGCTTATAATCACAATTAAACATTAAAAAAATATGCATAAGAGGTAAATAAAATATAAATACACACACATACAGACACACGCAGATGCCTGTGCACACACTCAGATGCAATGTAAGTAGTTTTGATGGGAGATTTTGGGTTGTTTTTTGTTTTGCGTTGGTTTTTTTTTTTTTTTTTTTTTTTTTTTTTTTTTTTTTTTTTACATAATTGGCCTTGTTTTTGTGTAATTTTCCTTAACTTTTCGCCTTATTCTTCCTTAATTTCCTTATTTTTTAATTCAATGAATATTTATTTATTTAAAAAAAAAACCGCTATGTACTGAAGCCGCATGAATTGAAGCGCGACGTAGTGAGGGATCCCTGTATATATTTGTCAAATTGTCTACTTTTCAAATTACAACTCTCCCCTGGACGCTTACCAGACATGTTACAATCTCCTCCTCATCTTCCACCATTCACAGTTGATCCAGGTTATTATGCTTTTTCCGTAGAGACAGGTGAGTTGGATTAGGTTTGGAGCTGAACATCAGAGTAGGGTTAGACAGGTAGAATTTCAGAAGCACTGCTTATGTTGGCTCTTCTGTCTTCTACTACAATAACACTTGTGCCACATTTCTTAACACAAGCATTTAGAGCTTGATAATGACCTGATGAAATGTACCTTGATCTGTATTATTAGAGGCAAAAACATCCTGTGTATCTGTTACATGACGCTATGCTTTGATGCTATCAGGAAACTATTTGATAATTACGGTGGACGTGTGAGACTTGTTTTGAGAGGACTGTGACAGAGTAATTCACAGTAAAAACTTTGAGGTCCAAATGCCAAGTTAAACAAGAAAGAGCCGGTTGGAAAGAAGGAAGACGCAGTGCAGTAGCCTGGGGTATGCACGTCTATTGTGTTCTCTGTTGTTGTTTCTCCTATCCGCACTTACTCGGTATCTTTAATCGTTGACAGTTTTTTCTGACTTTAACTACCTTTTCACTGATGTTTATTACCATAGTAACAACATTATTCCATTGTTTACACTTAAAATGGGCAGGAAATAATATGCAATATAGTAATATCCATATAATATATCTCAATCTGTATAATATCTCAAAATCCTTCATTTTCTGAACCAGTTATTCTTAATTAGGGTCGTTGGGGAGGCTGGCGCTCATTTAAGCCAACAATTAGCAAGGGCAGAGTACACCCTAGATAAACTCACAACGCCATCTCAGAGCATGTCTCAAAATGAAAGGTAGTTATTTATTCCCAGATAATAACATTAAAAGAAAACAAAATTACAAGATATCAATTAGGAAATAAGGTTGATATGATGATAATATGTGAGGCGCTCCACCGATTGTAGGCGCTTGTCGCAAGTGACGTATGGTGCTTCTGAGACAAAGCGCGGCTTATCCGGACTTCTGATCTTTCAATTGAGCAAGTGAAGGCTGAGTACTAAACAAGTATTCAAACACGCACTTGCTCATTTGAAAGATCGGAAGTCCGAATAAGCCGCACTTTGTCTCAAGCACCATACGTCACTTGCGACAAGCGCCTACAATCGGTGGAGCGCCTCACATATAAGGTCGATGTTGTATGGTTTAGAAACAGTAGCACTGAAGAAAAGACAGGAGGCAGAGCTGGAGGTAGCAGAGATGAAAATGTTGAGGTTCTCTTTGGGAGTAACGAGGATGGATAGGATCAGGAATGAGTAGATCAGAGGGACAGCACATGTAAGAGGTTTTGAAGACAAAGTCAGAGAGGCTAGATTGAGATGGTTTGGACATGTACAGAGGAGGGATAGTGAGTATATTGGTAGTAGGATGCTGGGGTTGGAACTACCAGGCAGAAGGCCTAGAGGAAGACCAAAGAGACGATTTATGGACGTGGTGAAGGAGAACATGGTGGTAGTTGGAGTCAGAGTAGAAGATGCAGAGGATAGGGTGAGATGGCAGCAGATCATTTGCTGTGGCGACGCCTGAAGGGAACGGCCGAAAGGAAAAGAAGAAGAAGAAGAGGAAGAAAAAGAAGAAGAAGAAGAAGAAGAAGAAGAAGAAGAAGAAGAAGAAGAAGAAGAAGAAGACAGTAAAATGACTATTTACAAAAATATCAAGCACCACTGATGTCATTTCTGATAGTACAATCAGACAGTATTTGAAAACAGCTTTAAACTGACACATAGATCATGTGGATATCTTGATGAATAAGATCATTAAGTAAATCTATATGTTTGGAATTGGTGACAATTTAGTCCTTTTTTCTTAAAACAATAGAAGGGGTGTGTCTAACTCTTCATGGTTGGTGCAAAACACGGCACCATTTCCATAATACTTGTTTGGTATGGCATTTTTAGGGCGATATAAAATGAATTGTACTGAATGGAATACCATGAAACTTGCATGAAAGGAGAGATAATGCAAGTCTAAACATAAACCTTTTCATATACGTCTTCAGCAGAGAACTGACAGTTTTAGGTGATGAAAATTGGACTTCAAATTCTAACACAGCATGCAGGAGGAAACTGCACTCAACTGGGAAAGGTGAGATAGGATGTCAACATCCAGGTATCTGACCACATCATTAGACGGTACTTTTGGGGGATGTCCAGCTTGTAAGCAGTGTGAGAGCAGCTTTTTGAGGAAATGCTATTTGGTGCTAATGGGATCTGGGGTCACACTACAATGGGGACAGAATGATTATGTATACATACATACATATAACTGTAAAGTTTCATTCTTTTGCTGAACTACTTTATCATGCTGAAGTCACAGGGAGGCTTAAGGTGGGGTACACCTTGAACGGTTGGTTTCCCAGTCCATTGCAGGGCCAATATACACATACAATCATTCACGATCACATTCCAACACAGAGGTTATTTGGATCAGCCAATCTGCTTAATGTGCATGTTACTGGACTGTGAGGGCGAGGCAGAAGACCTGCAGGAAACCCACTTGGAGATGTAGAGAACATGCAAATTTCGAACAGAAATGTCCTTCCGTGAGTCTGCCGCGCACAAGTGAATGGGGGTATAACACACTTAGAAATCAAATTAAAACTTCCATGTTGTAATATAAATAAGACATGGAAGTCCAGAACTGCATGTTGCAAACTGCAATGGTTGCAACTTTGCTGTTTTGGCATAGCATAGATAATCTGAAAATACTACGTCAATATATAGAGTTCTCCCCCAGTGCAGCTCTCTGGCTTATCAAAGGCCAGCCGTTTCCAGTTCAACAGATGCCAGTCATAGCCTGAAGCATTAGTGACAAGCATCACTCACTGTAACTGATTTGGCTGAGCGTTATTAAAGTTATGGATATAGACCGTGTTATCATCGTTTTAAAAACGTGGACAGGAATGTCCTCCAGCTGGGCGAGTTCTGCCAATAAAGCCAGGAGTCACGCTAATTTGAGCAGTAGTCCTCTTTGGTAGATTATCTGATGGAAGTATCACTGCCTCTCTCTGTGGAGGGGATGATGAGGTGCCGATGATGTGGGATGACAGAAAAAAAATTCTCCTGACAAGTGATTGCTGATTTATTGATGTTTGCATGCAAGATTTGACTTGGCTTCGGGTGAATAAAGACTCTGAGAGAGAAGTGTATTGTCTGGAATCAGTGGCTGCTGGCTCGAGGACTGTGGTCAGTCTTAGCTTTTTGTTAAAAGGCTGATCTAAGATCTGTCCATTTTGTTTTTACTGCCCCAGACATCTTCAGTATTCAAAGCGCTAATTATACCTTTAGCGTAAGTTGTGTGTAAGATATTTTTTTATGTATGTGTCTCTGATTGATACGTAAACTGAATTGAAAGGTTGTTTGGTTGTTGTTTGTAGGTGTAAAGTTAAAAAATAGATAGGAATCCTGAGAAGGTAAACCTCTTTATGTGAGGTGTGGCCAGAAGAACTGAGATTGTGTGGCCACGCCCCTTTATTTAGATAACAGTGAAGGTAAACACCTTCAACACAGGCTGAGATGGTAAGGCCATGTCTCCTTTACTGAAATAATAGAATAAAACAACACACCTCCTTCACAGGGAGTGTTCGGATGAGGCCACACCTTCTTTCCTGAGAAAACAGAATAAAAGACCACAGTTTCTTCACAAGACCCGGTAGTAAGGGGCTGGATTACTCATTTCAGGGTTGGGGGTACAAACTCCACTATCAATAGGTTGTCGTTGCTACCCCCCCCCCCCCCCCCCCCAGTGCATCCAACTGGATTCTCAGAGGCCAGCTATGGTGAGAGGCTGTAAAAGAACCATTTCCGTCAAGAGTAGGTTGCATAGCTGTCAGTGTGTTTCTGATCTGCGATGGTCAGGTGAGCTGTCCAGGGTGGACTCTGCCTTTGCCCAGAGTCTGCTGAGATATGCTTCGGCCACATCGTGACCCTAATTAGGATTCCATTGTTCAAAAAAATGAATGAATGAACTCCTTCACAAGGACTGAAATGGTGAGTCTACACCTCCTTAAGATAAACTGACAGACACAGCGTTCCTTCCTTCAGCTATATGATGTTCATGCTTGTTGATTGAAGGATGCTTGACGATGGCTCATCTAATGAAAGCTGTTGGATGTTGGATGTTAATCATCACCACCCCACACACACACACACACACACACACACACACACACACACACACACACACACACACACACACACACACACACACACTGCCTGGGGGACACACGCATGCATGCTGCCTGAACACACGCCTCAGATCTGCGTCTCAAAGCTGAGTATTTCACTCTGAGATTCAAAAATGTAAAAGAAACTAAACTCTCATCATGTGTGACAGAAACCTGGAGGGATCAACAGGCAGCAAGTCTGGGCAATACACACACACACACACACACACACACACACACACACACAATGCACACCCATAGACAGATTTTCCCTAAAAACTGCATTCCCAAGTAATATTTCATAGAACGCTTTGGATGACTGAAGCGTGCCAGGTTTTGTTTTCCTGAATTGTCCCTGAAATCAGAGCTCGTAACACTGAAATAACTCGCTCCATGTCCTGTCTGTGTTTCTTTTAACAAACTTGTTAAGACACGGATAAAGAGGCAGCTATGAAAGGCCTTTTAGCTACGCATGTATTGCATTAGGCAGCTAAATCAAGAGTGTGATGATGGGTGTACACGCCCTCTCCCTGTCACCACACTCAACTGGGATGCTTTCCATGGTACTTTATTTTTTCTGGTCAACTCGAACCTCTGTACTTTTGGGACCTCAAAACCAAACCCTTGTCCATCCCCTGGTTGTCTGGCAGTTCGACTGATGGAGACATGGCTTTAGTTGAGTCTCATGTATTTCTCTTAAAGAGATATAGCTGTGACTGGGCTCAGGGGTGAATGAGTCACAGTTTGGAGGAAAAGGTGGATTCAGGAAGTGTTAATATAATACGGGTTGGTTTATGATGGTTTGTACGTTTCCAGGACGCTGCTGAGTGAGGCTCAGAATAACAATAAAACGTCATACATACAACGCCCTGGTGAATAGGAACCCCGGTGCTCATTAAGGGAATTGGACTCCGCTCTGTCCTTTTTCACCATCGTGCCTATTCCAGTCAATGAAACTAAATAACTGGTCAGTGGTGTATTAGCACCAGTCACATGACCTTATAAACACAGTATAGAGCTATGCCACCATGCCACCTAAAAATGTCAAAATAAATGCCTAAAAAAACAATGCTGTGTTTCTTTAACAAATTAAAAAGTCATAAAATTGATGTAGTTTAAGGATAATGCAGCTGCCATTGTAAGGGAGGAACTTCACTTTCAACTGGGAACAGAGACTTCACTCCATTACACTGTTCAAAACAACAACAACAACAACAACAACAACAACAACAACAACAACAACAACAACCCTTCAAACTTCAAAATACCTTCTATAACCATAATAAACCACAACAGAACCAACAAGAACTTCTTACAGGTGGTTACTACTGTATTTCCTAAACCAGGGGCCCCACCCATTTTATTTATTATGTGAGTCTGAATGATATTTATTTTTGAAAAATCTTTTATTTTGAAAAATGACCAGAATGTCTCGGTTCCATGTCGCTCATTTGAGCGCTAAAATGTAATCCATAAGGGGACTGCACATGAACAGAGACAAGTGGGACATGTTTCAAACAATAGCAGGGATTCTGGGTGAGACTGAACCTGAGCCTTCATTCTTCTAGCTGGTGCATCATCACTCGTGTTTTTTTTTTTTTTTTTTTTTTTTTTTTTTTGTTTAAGTTCAAGCTCTACTTCCCAACCAACTTTAGTTCAGCTGTTGAAAATTAACATTCATGAAGTGCTTATTATTATTATTATTATTATTATTATTATTATTATTATTATTAATAATAATAATAATAATAATAATAATAATAATAATATAAATACATTATATTTACGATGTAAAAATGTATGCCCCCCCCCGGGTCGACGGTAAAATTGTCAAGCGTTGACCGGTCTGCAGTGATAAAAAGGTTGGGGATCCCTGTCCTAATTCTACTGTCCAGTCTGATTATCAGGACACCACTGTGAAAATAACCCACTTTACACACCTTTCATTTCTTTGCAATTTATTTCCTCACATATTTATCTGTCTTCACCCAAATTTTTGTAAAAACCTACACAAATGCTTCTCTGTACAGAACGTGATATCAACCAGAGTCAAATTTCTCGTTTGTGTTCCCAACGTTGGCACATAAATCTGATTCTGATTCTGATTTACTCCCACAAACCTGAAGCAGGCCTCACACTGGAGCCATTCCGCCAGCGGCTCCACACATTTCCACAGTGACATCACCTTGGCACTGTGTTTGCCATTGACTGGTACCATAAACTGCCAGTTTTTCAAAATGCTTGAAATCTCAGAGTTCTCAGAGTGGTTCTCAAACCTGTGTATCACTGTCTCACGGCCTTCTAGCTGCCACGTTGTCACCTTTCACGAGCTGTCTAAACCGCATGGAATGCATCCTCATCTCAAGCGATTCACACTGTTTTTACTTACTGCTGACAGTTGTCTTCCCACACCGCCGTTATTTTAAGCCTTTCTCATGTGAGGATATTTTGCCACACTGAATTCACATTTGGTGGCAATCAGAACCGCTCCCATGTGAGGTCTGCTTAATAGGTTGATGGACTGAAATCAGAACTGTTACAGCATCATTGGCCTATGAACCACCTCAGATACAATTGCGTCAATATGCAGTCAGAGAGAAGCAAATGAAACAAGAAAGAGAAAAGAGTATGAGAGGAGTTCCCTCTGGTTTCATTCATCATGTCTTCACCCACTTGGAAGTCCCCGATTTGAACAGATTCGTGCGTGTTTAAACTCGAGGCGTGGCGTCCATTCACACACAGGGGGCATCATTTATTTTACATCGCCTCGTATCAGACAATATGGTTCCAATAATATAATGGATGGATGCTTTATTTTCTCTGAAAACACCACAGAGAAAGTGCAGAATTTGGTTCTTGTGCTGCGTCATCATTTTTTTATTTTTTTTTTGTGATGGTGGGACACAAGTTTCTCAAATGAGGTGCAGGTGGAGGACTAAGGAAATGCCTAAAAGATTTAGAATGTGCTTGTTTTATTCATCATGAACAAAAGATAAAGAACTGACTGCATTCTTGTTTCTCATTCATTATTTCTGATACAGGATGCTTCTGGTGTACATACTGATACAGGACTACAAAAAGACTGGCACTGGTTCCATTACTGGTAGTGGTAAACACACACACACACACACACACACACACACACACACACACACACACACACACACACACACACACACACACATAAATGCACACACACACACACACACACACACACACACGCTCACACACATACATGCACACACACACACACACACACACACACACACACACGCTCACACACACACACACACATACATGCACACACACACACACACACACACACACACACACACACACACACACACACACACACACACACACAGACACACACACACACACACATAAGGGAGTGCCCAATGAAGCAAGAGAGGAAGTGGTGTGTATTCACACAGCAGGAAGGTAGGAAGGTCACTCACTGGTGTGGCACAGAACACACACACACACACACACACACACACACACACACACACACAGAAAGCCCTCTGACCAGGTCTGCAGGAGGCACTGGGCCGGGCCTATTCAAACACACACATACACAAATATTATTCCACTTTCCCAGGGTTATGACATCAGCGGGTGTGGTGGGTGGAGTAACTTTTTTGACAAGTGGGCACTTTCAGAAGTGTTGCTGGACATTTCGAAATCTCACCAGAAACACATCCTGAGATAGAAAAAAAAGAATCTTGTCGCGTCACTGTGGTGCGTTTGGGTTGGCATGTCCTAATGTGTGTCCTGGGAACTCTGTAAGGTGTGTGTGTGTGTGTGTGTGTGTGTGTGTGTGTGTGTGTGTGTGTGTGTGTGTGTGTGTGTGTGTGTGTGTGTGTGTGTGTTGGTGGGTGGTTGTGTGACCCAGTCAGAATTAACAGATAGACTATACAGTAAAGAGATGTGGTATGAAGGAAGGAGTCATATAAACAGACTCTTTTGTTTTTATTACA
>CM045732.1:19625474-19647974 GCA_024760905.1 Plotosus lineatus | reverse complement strand
TTCACTATAATCAGTAAAGCTGAAAATAGAATTCTTCATCTTAGCAATTAATACTAAATTCATTATAACTATAAAAAAAAGTTCTAGTTATAACACTAAATTATATACAATACTAAAATATGGTGCATTTATTCATTTTCTGAACAGCTTATTCCTAATCAGGGTCGTTGGGGGGGGGGGGGGGGCTGACGCTCATCTCAGCCGACTCTGAGCAAGGGCCGAGTGCACACTGAACAGCCCTCCAGGCCACCGCAGGGCAGAAACATGGCCATGCAAGCTATTCTTGAAGAAAGTCCTAAAGTAGAGTTATAATACTAAATGAAATATAACTATTAAAAGTATACATGTCACCTCTAAAAGACATAGAAACATATAATTAAAATAAAATCATGTGGGTTTGTTGCTCAGATTGCTGCTGGTACCTGAACCCACTGTGAGAACCACAGTCATCCCCAATAGTCATGAATCATCTGGTCTGAGAAACACTGAAAATGACCTGAAGCAGAAACCCAGTGTGTTGAATTAAACCTCTGCAGTGTTTCTGAGGTTCATTTTATATTTTGGTGGGTTTTATTGGTGGACATGGCAACCTGCTCCCAGTGCATTTAGTGTATGAGGGATTAGTGGATGTTCTGAGTGTTGGTGTGTAATTCAGGGTATGGCCTGAAGCTCACTCATCACCCACTGAGTCTGTGAGCTTCAGGTCCTCAGTGTGGGATCTTTAATGCTGTGTTTACTTTCTGATCTTCAAAGTATACAGTTTATAAACTCTATAATTCTTACAGTCTGTAGCTGTGTGTACCTTTCTGTAAAGATCTAGAACACTTGCTAACACTGTAAGAATCTATAAAGGTCTAACCATCTGTTACATTCTCTGGTGAAGTCCTCTGGTCACCCTGGACTCTGTAACTCGTAGTAAAGGTCTAGAACACTCTGGATGGGGCTGCAGCAGATTGTGGCTTTCAGTAAAATGTCTATAACAATCTGTAACACTCTCCTAAAATCTGTGCCACTCTCTCACTTAGTACAGGTCTGTAACTCATTTTAAAGGCATTATAACATGTTGTAAAAGTCTATAACATTTGCAAGCACTCTAGAAAGGTCATGAATAATCTGTGGCGCTCCGTTAAAGATCTATAACAATCTATAAAGTTCTCGTCTCTATGGGCCTTTTTTCGTAACTCTGTAAAGGCCACAGCACTCTGTCCAGATTCATCCCGCTCTGTAAACGTCTATAACTCACTATATAAAACAATGACACCTTAACACCCGATTAAGGTCCACACCACTACACATTCTGAAAAGTTAATGTCACTCTATAAGACTTTGTAAAAGGCTATAGCACTATTCAGGTTTTACATCAACATATAACAGCATCTATCTTCTTATTCTTTTTCCTTTCGGATGTTCCCTTTCCCATCTTCTTCTTGGAAGTCATATTAATGATTCGCATGTTTGATTTGGCGTAGGTTTTTACATCGGATGCCCTTCCTGACACAACCCTTTAGCAAGGGACAGAAACACGCTGCGGGCTTTGCAGCTACTCTTGTCGAAAGTCAGCAATGGTTCTTTCACATGAACCTCTCACCATAGACAGTGAGAGACACGGCCCGCCTTTGCTAACCCAGTTAGCTGCACTGCAGGGACAGTGACAACCTTGTAAAGAGTGGGACTCGAACCCCCAACCCTAGGATAAGCGACCCAGAACCTTTTATCACAAGGCTCCCAGTGCACAATTATAAATACACCTGTATCAGTATATAACTGTCAGTATCATTCTGTGGCACTTTGGCAATCTAAACCGTAATCTATAGCTGTGTGTAAGTGAGTATAAAAGTGTGTAACTGCCATTAATAATCTGTTGCAGACTATCAGTCTGGATCAAAATCTACAGTTCTCTGAACCAGTATCCAGCTGCATGTATCTGTATACTGTGACACCGGATAGGATTCTGTGGCTAAATTTATAGACGCCTATAAGGGTCTAATAGCAGTCGGTAGCAGTGTATAACTGTCTGTCATTTACATTACATTGACAGCATTTGGTAGACACTCTTTACCAGAGCGACTTATAATTATCATTTTTATACAACTGAGCAATTGAGGGTTAAGGGCCTTGCTCAGGGGCCCAACAGTGGGGATCGAACCACTGACTTTCAGATTAGTATCCCATCACATTAACCACTGAGCCACCACTGCCCTGTCTATCAAAAATTTATAACCAACTGTGGCTATACAGGGATCCCTCGCTATTTCACGGTTCAATTCATGCGTCTTCAGTGCATCGCGTTATTTTTTTTTATATTCATCAAATTAAAAAATAATGAAATTAAGGAAGAATCCGGGAAAAAGTTAAGAAAAGTACCACAAAAACAAGGCCAATTCTTCTTCTTTTCCTTTCGGCTTTTTCCCTTTCTCGGGAGTCGCCACAGCGAATCATCTGATTCGCACATTTGTTTTGGCAGAGGTTTTTACGTCGGCTGTTCTTCCTGTCACATCCCTTTAACAAAGGACAGAAAACATGCTGACGGCTTTGCAAGGCCAATTATGCACAAAAAAAACAACAACCCCTAAACAAACACAAAAC
The DNA here is from genome assembly GCA_024760905.1 of Plotosus lineatus. Taxonomy (NCBI): domain Eukaryota; kingdom Metazoa; phylum Chordata; class Actinopteri; order Siluriformes; family Plotosidae; genus Plotosus; species Plotosus lineatus. The sequence continues at coordinate 19,645,388 of CM045732.1, read as the reverse complement.
AAAAATAACAACCCAAAACCTCCCATCAATACTATTTACATTTTATTGAGGTGTGCATGTGCGTGCGTGCGCGCGTCTGTATGTGTGTATTTATATTTTATTTACATCTTATGCATTATTTTTGAATGTTTAACTGTTATTATAAGCATTTATAGCATTGCATATGTATTTATTGATATTATATACACATATGCATGTACGTATACGTCAGTCGGGGGATTGGGGGGGTTGATCCTACTTCGCGGAATTCGGTGGTCTCGGGGGGATCTTGGTCCCAATTAACCGCGGGAAAGTGAGGGATCCCTGTATATCAGCTTGAAGTAATATAGCAATTTATATCTGTCTAGTGCAATGCAGAACTGTTATAAATGGCCATGCATTGCAGTAGACAGATATAAATTGCTATATTACTTCAAACTGATATACAGCGTTGATGGTATCTATGAAAGCCGATAATGGTATATAACTCGAGAGTGTGATGGGTAGTAACATTCTATAAGTGTTTATAACTGTATCTGCACTAGTCTATTAGTGGCTGTAACAGTCTATAATGATCTGTAACTGTCCGAATCAGTTCATATCAATCTGTTCCAGTCTGTGAGCGTCTATCTGTTTCAGAGCCTATAGAATGCTGTGCATGTCTCTCAGGTTTCACGTGTAAAACCGACAGTCTCAGAGGGACTTTATGTTCTCTCTTTTTCTTTCACTCTTGCTCTTTCTCTCTCTGTTTCCTTTGTGGCGATGGTACATAATTGTTGTTTAGTTTTCTCTTGCTTGCGTGAAGAAGGTGGTTGTGCATTGGAATAAACACAGAGACACTTAACAAATTGCCTGCAAATATCTGAGGTTTGAACAGCTGCTTCCACTCTACTTGACTTCTCTCACTTTCACCGTCTCATTCTGCCAGGACACTGGACCAAATCCCGTTCTGTTCAACTGAAGACAGTCACTGTGCTGAAACATAGCGGCCTTTTGGGGAGTAGTGCAGGGTTGCTAGTTCTTTATAAAGTCAAAACAGGATAAACTTGTAAACATGAGTATAAACCAGAGCGTGATTCACAAAATGTTGAAAGTGGATGAAGAGTCCGGGGATAAACACAGGACCGTCTTTATGATCACAACACCATCTGTACTGGCAGTGATTTGTATGCTCTTAAACATCCAAAGAGTAATAACCAAATCTCACCTGTTTAGAATGTTCAAGGTCACATGGTCGTACAATGGTTGGCACGTCCACATCACAGCAAAAAGGTCAAGCTTCGATTCCCGGGCTTGGGCGTTTCTGTGTTGAGTTTGTGTTCTTTCTGTGCTTGCGTGGGTTTTCTCCGGGTACTCCTTCCACAGTCCAAAAATGTGCACGGTGGCTAACTGGCTGTTCCAAATCAGTCTTAGGTGTGAGAGTGAGAATGGTTGTGTTTGCGATGGTCTGGATAGCTGTCCAGGGTGCACCCTGCCCTTGCCCATAGTTGGTTGAGATGGGTGCTAGCCTCCCCACAATCTTAATTAGGATCAAGTGACGTAGGAAATGAATGACTGAGTGAATATGTACTGTCACTTAAACCTGTGAGTCAAGACTAAACTTTCTTTTTGTGACCAGATGATGTTGAATCTCTTGGCGTGTATGTTTATGATTTCCTGCATTGTGGTGCTCTTCGCGATTGGCTGAATTTATTTTGTGCTGTTGTTTACTTTTATTTATTTATTTATTTATTTTTATAAAAAGCTTTTGTATCACAAGATGCTCTTCATATCAGTGATTAAAATTTTACTTTTGTCCTCATGAACTCTCTGGCACGTTTTCATTGTCACCATCACCTCAAGCTTGCTTATTATTGATATATTTCTATGGATAAATTAATATGTTTAAAATATACATTTGGGATATTAAAATTATATATTCCCTTCAAGCTTTTTAGTGATAAAGTCCATCTGTTTATTATTAGTATTAAGTCATCACTCAGTCACTCACTCATTTATTGTTGAACGAGTTAACCCCACTGGGGTCATGGGAATGCTATAGCCTATCACAGCCGACTCTTGGAAAAGGAGGGGTACGCCCTGAGCAGCTCACCAGACCATTGCAGGCACACAAACACAAAAGCATTCCCACTCACATTTACACCTAGGAGCAATCTGGCACAGTCATGCTCTCTGAGTAACCAGTGAAATCCAATGCAAGCACGAGGAGAGAATACGAACTCCATAGAGCAATGCCCGAGCCTGAGACTTGTACCCAGGGCCTTCTTCCTGTGAGGCAGACATGCTAACCACTGTGCCACTGTGCTGCTCGCAGTAAACCATGTGGAGCAATATTTACACTGTTATACTAACTGCTTATTTTACTTCCTAAAAAAAAGACCCCTCTGGAGTGCATTCTAGCTCCTTATAATCAAACAACATTTTCTGAAGGAAAGAAAAGCTTTTGGTTTGTTTTTCACCCAAAGGTAAATTTATTGAAACTTATGATTGTCAGGTACTCATGTCTGATTGGCTCCCAGGTAAAAGAAATAATCTCTGAAGACATAATTATGTTTTTTTTTCCTGGAATTGAACATTTTCATGAGTTTTCATGGGTTTTCATTGGTTGTAATTTTTCCCATTGGTTTTCATTTGTTTTCATTGGTTTTCATGGGTTTTCATTGGTTTTCATTGGTTTTCATGGGTTTTCATTGGGTTTCATTGGTTTTCATGGATTTTCATGGTTTTCCATTGGTTGGAATTTTTTTTCATTGGATTTCATTTGTTTTTATGGGTTTTCATTTGTTTTCATTTGTTTTCATTGGTTTTCATTGGTTTTCTTGGGTTTTCATTGGTTTTAATTTTTTTCATTGGTTTTCATTGGTTTTTATTGGTTTGCAACAAATCAAAACCAAATGCACGTCTAATATCTTGATTCCACTCCCCAGTATTCTGAAGCTCAACCTTGTGCACAATGCTGTCGGGTTGGCTCTGCATGGTCTGGATTCTCATCATTCTGCTTGCTCTGCTGGTTCCGAGCTCAGCCAATGATGCTGTCTCCGCCCCACGAGTCTACCTCACCTTTAAAGGTAAGTGATGGAGCTTCATCGACTTCGTGTTGTTTTCGGAATCATTCCTGATTCTAATGTGTTTGATGTACTTGTGGTTCTGTCTCTTTGAGGATTTGATGAAAATGACCTCTTGGTCAATGTTTAGAGTTGTATCAGGAATCTGTCTGTGAAGGAATGTTTCAGAATACCATGGGAAACGTTATGCCAGTGAAAATAAGCAGATATAACTCGGACAGTTCGACAACTTGGTACGTGCTTTTCCTGACGAGCTGCTTCTACTTTCATGTTGTGTCGGAGTAATTAAAAACACAATAAAGTAAAATCCAATACTGGAGAAAGAAACCTTAAAAACTTTCCTGAGCTGTTTACACGGATTCAGTCTGAAATAATTTGTTCTTTTTAAAGGCTAAATGTCTTAAAATAATCCCGCCCAGGTACTTCTGTTTTCATTATGCCAGGTCAACCACATGCAAAGATCCATAAAGCCCCCCTCGCTGTGAAACCTTTCCCCTGATTAGTCCAGCATGTCTCCAGGGAGCTAATGGTATTTTCTAGACTCTAAGTTGTCTCGAGCAGTGAAGCAAATCACAAAGCTCAGGGTCCATGCTGGAGCTGATCAGCCCTGTGATTAGACTGAGCAGTCGAGGGAAAAGCCTCCTGTTCTGCTCGCTGGTGCTTCCTTGCAGTTGAGTTAATTGTGTGGGCCAGCGTCGTTCATTATTAGACTCAGGTTTTTTTTTTTTCAGCCTTAATAAAGGCGGATTTAACACACCACTGAGTGCGTATGGAGTCGCTTGTTTTCATTCACAGGCTATCGCTGTGAACACGACCTGATGTTTCCTCATGATGGATTTTTGCCATGCTTATTTCCTTCCTGCTGATCAATACACGTCTGAGTTTCTGCTCTCTGAAGCAGAGAAGTAAAATTTGGACCTATTGAATAAGCATTACCAGGAGGATAGGCTTGAGCTGGCAGTAGCATTTGCAGCAGTTTAGTTGCTACATAGACTGCAACATTTGGGTTCAGTGCTCAGGATTACAGTGGTTCTGATTTTAGTACTTTAGGTTGCACTGATTGAGGCTTGCCGAATTACTGATTGTGGTACTTTGGGTTTGCCGCATTAGTCATTGCAGTACTTTGAGTTGTACCATTATGATTGCGGTACTTTGGGTTGTACCATTATGATTGCAGTACTTTGGGTTGTACCATTATGATTGCAGTACTTTGGGTTGTTGCATTACTGCTTGTGGTACTTTGGGTTGTACCATTACTGATTGTGGTACTTTGGGTTGTACCATCATGATTGTGGTAATTTGTGTTGTTGCATTACTGATTGCAGTACTGCACTTTGAGTTACCACATTATACATTGTGGTACTTTGGGTTGTACCATCATGATTGCGGTACTTTGAGTTGTTGCATTACTGATTGCGGTACTTTGGGTTGTACCATTATGATTGCGGTACTTTGGGTTGTACCATTATGATTGCAGTACTTTGGGTTGTACCATTATGATTGCAGTACTTTGGGTTGTTGCATTACTGCTTGTGGTACTTTGGGTTGTACCATTACTGATTGTGGTACTTTGGGTTGTACCATCATGATTGTGGTAATTTGTGTTGTTGCATTACTGATTGCAGTACTGCACTTTGAGTTACCACATTATACATTGTGGTACTTTGGGTTGTACCATCATGATTGCGGTACTTTGAGTTGTTGCATTACTGATTGCGGTACTTTGGGTTGTACCATTATGATTGCAGTACTTTGGGTTGTTGCATTACTGATTGTGGTACTTTGGGTTGTACCGTCATGAGTGTGGTAATTTGGGTTGTTGCATTACTGATTGCAGTACTGCACTTTGAGTTACCACATTATACATTGTGGTACTTTGGGTTGTACCATCATGATTGTGGTACTTTGGGTTGTTGCATTACTGATTGCAGTACTTTGGGTTTTACACATTACTGATCAGGGTACTTTGGGTTGGACCATGATGATTGCGGTACTTTGGGTTTGCAGCATTACTGTTGGTGGTACTTTGGGTTGTACCATCATGATTGCGGTACTTTGGGTTTGCAGCATTACTGTTGGTGGTATTTTGGCTTCCAGCATGACTAATTTCTGTACTTTGGGTTTGCCATGTTACTGATTGCGGTAGTTTGGGTTGCAGTATTTTCTATGGTTCTGTTTTTTACAATGCAGGCTGAACCAAATGTGCTAACAGAGCTGAGAGTGCTGCAGTAATACCACGAGCTCTGCAGATTTGTCCCAAAAAACAAAATCAAGAACTAAATTTTGGCTATTGCACAAAATATTTCAAGTTTCTAATTGATATAATTATATAATCATTTCTTTATTGCTGACTTGATTTGTTCTGGGATCAGTACAGTACACACTTAGCAAAAGATTGGTTTATGCTTTTCCACGCCACCATTGCTAATCAAAGAGAAAAAGTTTTTTTTGAGAAGGTTTTATATCTTGCATGCCTCTCAGTCAGATATCTGTTAAATTGTTTGTTAAGCAAAGCCAAAGGAACTAAAGGTACCAATTTCACTCTGGATCTGACTCAACCGAAGAACTTAGATGTGGTGTCATTTTTCGATTATTTTTATGCAGCCAATAAGTCAGTTTCTAAGCGAACTGTAAATTCCACGAATCACAATTCAGGATTATGGGATTGAGATGATTAGGTTTTGTCTCAAAGAAGAAACTTTCAAACACATTCTACCTGAACACATTTTCTCTCAGGAGCATCAGAAACATTTACTATTTATGGTGTATGTAATACAGTCCAAGATGAATCTCAAACCATCATATAATATACAGTATGTTTGGCCAAATCGTTAAAAACCTGAACTCAATGAAGTCTCTCCAAATTGGTTTTGGAGCACAGCCACAGAATTCAACACTGAACTGCACCTGCAACTCATCGTGCTGACCCCCCCCCCCCCCCCCCGTCCGCCCCCCAACCTGCTTGAAAGCTAATTAATGCACAATTAATCACAGAGGGTTCTGATGAGACATAATTTCTAACTACAGTTTAATCACGGCTGCTTATTTTACTTTCTAAAACGGTAGTTTCTTGGCAAAGCTTTTGTCGTCTACAGACTGATTAGCTTCACCGCTTTTTTCCTGCTCTTTCTTTCTGCTGATCATGTTTTTTTTTTTTTCTTTCTTTCTTTTTTTTTTTTTCTGTGCCCATATCCTCTGCCCTGTAACATGAGGTGGGGCAGACCAAGCACATGAGACACTGCTTCTCAAATCAAATGGCTCACTCTGTCAGGGGGTTTATGAGGCACGACCCCTTCAAGTGAGAGGCAACCGGCTTCCCGCCTCAGCAGAGAGCAGAGACGCTCTGCACTGAGAGCTAATCAGGAACACCTTAATTGTTCTTCCTTCCCCTCGTGTGCAGCTCGTCAAAAACCCTTCCCTTGAGGTGGGGTGGGGGGTTTGAACGTTCTAAGCAGGGGGACTAAATCAAAGACAGCTGCTGAGCGTACAGGACCTCATCAAGTCTGGAATGATGGATCGGATCTCCAATGTATGTTGAAGTCCTAAAAGATACAAATTTCCAAGCTGTTGTGTTAGATTCTGTTCAATATCCATGGTAAACAAATCACACATCCTGGAGGAATAATATTACATTTCAAAAGCCTCTTCAGGTTTTTTCACTGTGAAGAGTGCTTAACGGCCAAATGAGCTCTAGTAGGAAACCTTTCAGAAAAGAAACACTCCAAAGTCCTTACAGGTTCCCTGAGGGTGACACGTCAACTTCCAGTTTACCTAATGAGTCTGTATTTTGTGGTTAATTATCATTTGTTACTTCAAATCTATGATGTGTGGTTATTCAGCGTTGAGTAAAGTGCACACAGCGAGGGTTTAAAAACCTCAACTGTGTAGACCATTTATACAAATCGCGGATCACTGCAGGAAACTGGAACCATTCCAATTCGTTTCCATGGTTTGCTGGATCAAGTGCTATTTAATTTAATTAATTAATTTTTTTAATTTTCCTTTGGAAATTCCCACCCATCAAGTATGCCTACCTATCTTATTTGATCAACACCACCAGAGAGGGGTGATAGAAAGCAAGTGCTTCCTGTGAGACACATGATTCTTGCCGCTACGCTTTTCTTGAACACTCAGAGGTAAAGCACTATCCACCCCCTGTATGCTCGAGCTCACTGATGCCCATGATTGACTGGTGATCACTTTAACTGACAGAAAGGCGAGTGTATATGGGTATGGCCCTGGATGCAAACCCATGATCTCCAGGTTGATAGCAGTGCAGCTTGTAGATGTCCTCAAGTGCTTTTTATAACCGGTCAGTAATCGGTAATATTTGGGGAAGTAGTGCTTATAAATTAGTACAAATTTGTAGTGATTAATGTGGTAATTTCAGGGAATATTAAATTTAAAACTTATTGCAGGAGCAAAACAAGTTCAGTTCGTTCATCCATACTGTTTTATACTGTACCTGTTTTGTTCGTGCAATAAATTTAAAAGGAAATTTACAGGGGATCATTAAATTTGGTGTATGAGTCCCCCCAGAGGCCAATGGGGTAGGGTTGTATATGGACAGCTTGACCTCACGAGGTCACTTTTTCTGTATTTGGCTTGTCAAGGATTGTTAGGACGATAACTTTAGACGCAAATGACACCGGATCACCGAATTTGCTGGATTTGTTTTCTTCTAGAAGGTCTTCATTCATTTTCTGAACCATTAATCATAATTACGGTGGCAGGAAAGCTGGCGCCCATTTCAGGGGTACACCCTGGATAGCTCACCAGGCCATCGTAGTGCCAACACTCACACAGCCATTCATACTCACACTCACACCTATGGGTGATTTGGAGCAGCGATTAACCTACTGTTCATGTTTTTGGACTGTGGGAGGAGACCTGAGTACCTGGAGGAAACCTATGCAGGCACAGGGGGAGCATGTAAATTCCACCCAGAAACACCCAAACTGGGAATCGAACCCAGGACCTCCTTGCTGTGAGGCAGACAGACGTGCTCACCACTACGCCGCTCAATAAGGTCTTGTTTCAAGGTAACAGCAACAGTTAGTGAATTTTTGTGTGTGTACTACAGTGATCCCTCGCTACTTCCTGCTTCAGTTTCTGCGGCTTCAGTGCATTGTGGGTTTTTCAAAAATATTTATCAAAAAATAAAAATATAAAGAAATTAAGGAAAAATAGAGAAAAAATTAAGGATATTAAGGATAATGCCATAAAACAAGACCAATTATTCAAAAAACATCCAACCCCCCCCCCCAAACCCCCCAAAAAACTACAGTACTTACATTTTTATCTGAGGTGCACAACTGTTTGTGTGTGTATTTATATTTTATTTACATCTTATGCATTATTTTTGAATGTGTAATTGTTATTATAAGCATTTATAGCGTTGAATATGTATTTATTCATATTATATACACATATACTTGTACGTATACATCAATCGGGGGGGGGGGGGGTCGATCCTACTTCATGGAAATCGGCGGTCGCGGGGGTCTAGATTAACCGCAGAAAGTGAGGGATCCCTCTGTGTGTGTCCATATGAGATGAGATTTCCTTTCGGCTTTTTCCCTTTTTCAGGGGTCGCCACAGCGAATCATCTGATTCGCACATTTCATTTGGCATAGGTTTTTACGCCGGATGCCCTTCCTGACACAATCCTTTTAGCAAGGGACAAAAATCAGCAATGGTTCTTTTACATAAACCTCTCACCATAGACAGTGAGAGACATGGTCTGCCTTTGATAACCCAGTTAACTGCACTGGGGGGGACAGTGACAACCTTGTAGAGAGTGGGACTCAAACTCACAACCTTAGGATCAGCAATCCAGAGCCCTTTCCCACTAGACTACCACTGCCCCTTGTGTGTATATATACACACAATAATATATATATATTAGCATTATTGATATAGCGCGTAGCGTAGGCCTCCGTCAGTCCCGAAGGACTATGGCTGCGCTCTGGCCAGTATCCCGACTGGTGATACCCCCCAGTGCACAGAGCCTGGGTAGGGAGCAATGAGGGACAGGCTGTTACCCAAGCAGCAAGTCCCCCCCTGTCTCGGCGCCACCGGAAGGATCCAATGGAAAGGCAAGTGCCGATCCGACTGGGTTCCAGTGCCGCTGCAGGAGAGAAACTATGGTCAATTTAGAACGGCCAATTAACCTACAGTGCACGTCTTTGGATTGCGGGGCAAACCGGAGCACCCGGAGGAAACCCGCACAAGCACGGGGAGAACATGCAAACTCCACACAGAAACGCCCAGGCCGGGAATCGAACCCGGGCCTTCTTGCTGTGAGGCGGACGTGCTAACCACTACGCCACCGTGCCGCCATTATTGATATAATAATAATAAAAAAAAAAAAAAAAATATATATATATATATATATATATATATATATATATATATATATATTAGCATTATTGAAGTTTTAACAATACAATTAAAAATATATATATATAATCTAAACAAGCATAAAGTAAGGAAAATCTAAATAACGTAACACATTTTTAAAGATCAACGACCTGAGTAACTGATACATGGTTGCTCTGTCATGCTGCTCTGGAGAAGACGTAAGGCAAAGCAGCGTGGAGAATCGATTACGGCTTTCAGAAGAGGATCAGCGTATATATATATATATATATATACATATATAATACATATATATTCGCAGCTAGTGCTAGCCCTCTCTCCAGTGGTCCTCTGGGGTTTTGACCCTTACCCCCTCATGTTTAGACGAGGCTAATCATTAAATCCGGCCTCTTAAGCTGATCTGTGAGCCTGCAGCGAGTCTTCTCTTGTTAAGCTTTCGTGTGGGATTCTGAAGCTCCATTAACGAAAATGAAGAAAATGTTGATGTTTGCAGTGTTCGAGGGAATGGAGACAGCGCAACGTCGTGTACAGTGACAACATGACATGCCTGACCAATCCTCAGCTCACCGTCTCCGTTTAAATCAGACGCTTTCCCATTTAAAATCCCGTGAAACTGTTAAAAGCAGGAAGCATGGGGTGATGTAAATAATTCACCGTATATACATATAACCAGGCAGGCTGAGGAAAAGCGTCAAAACACGTGACAGCTGATTATCAGGCTCACTCAGTTCTCAAGCTGCGCCACGAGAGAAAAGGCCATTATGAAATGACAATAGATTCCCCCAACATCCCTGCAGATTACAGCTTTCCATCCCGCAGCTTGTAACGCTGATTAAAACACAACGAGGATGAAAGAAAAGCGCAAATTTTATTGAATTGTTAGCCACAACCGAAGCCTGTTTCCCAGGAGCAGGCCTCCATCCATGTTTTTAATCTGGTGCAGTCATTCTTTCCATGTTAATCCATGCTGATTGTTTTAATCTGCTCAAAAGTCAAAACCTGTAGAAAAGGGAGTTTGGAATTCTGTGGGTGATTAGGAAGTCCGGACTGATTTTTCCAGGTGCAGTAACTTGTATGTTATCACCGCAAGTTAATGTGTCATGAAGGACTTGTTGGGTAAACATGTCGAGATGCATCATGTCTTCGGCTCTCCGCTTAAATTTAAGAAGAACTTTATTCTTCCTGGAGTCTCACAGTAAGAACAAATTCCAGGATCTTTCACGTTTAGGCTTTTCCTGCTCCAGTGTTAGCTTCATTGGAGGAACTTATGCTAACACCTTCCATCCCAAATCTGAAATGATCCTCCAACTTTCTTCAACTAACACCCCATGTATTAACATCGAAATACCTCTGATATACCAACAATGTAAACCTCATTGCCTGATGATCTATGCAGCCTTTTAAACCCTTTCTCTGCAGCATCACGGCTGGACCATACCTTCATCTTCATAGCGTTCGGTACTCAATTTATGCTAATTATCGCTACACTAACTACCTGCATGTGATGGTCCACTGGTCTCACCCTAGGGGTTTGGGGCCAAGGTTTGAGGGTTTATTTGATTGTGGTTAATAAGCAAGCAGACCTGTCATTTACTTCTGAGTTCGGGATATGTTCCACGCCATCGTTTGCTGTCATTTCTGTTTTTGTAATTACTGATATTATGGGCGTAACAAAATGGGGCAATAGTGGCTTAGTGATTAAGTTGATGGGTTACTGATCCAAAGGTCGACATTTCAATTCCTATTATCACCACTGCTGGGCCCTTGAGCTAGGCCCTTAACCCTCAATTGCTCAATTGTATAAAAAAAATCATAATTGCAAGTTGCTCTATATAAGAGTGGCTGCCAAATGCGAAAAACGAAAAATTAAAAAAAAAAAACAAAACAAAAAAAAAAGCCACACATAACCATTGACATTAACGGTCACACTTAGGAATATCAATAAATTGAGGGGCAGTGCTGGCCCAGTGGAAAGGTCCTGGATTACATATCCCAAGGTCGGGGGTTCAAGCCCCACTATCAATGGTTGTCATTGCTGTCTCCAGTGCAGCTAACTGAGTTATCAGAGGCCGGTCATGTCTCTCACTGTCTCTGGTGAGAGGCTGTAAAAGAACCATTGCTTCGTCAAGAGTAGCTGTATAGCTGTCAGTGTGTTTCTGTCCTCCAGATAGCCTGGGGAGCTGTCCAGGGTACACTCAGACAACTCAACAGAGCTGGCTGAGATGGGTGCCAGCCTTCATGCAACCACAATTAGGATTAAGCAGTTCTGAGAATGAATGAATGAATGAATGAATTGACAGAATGGAAGTTAATCTGAGACCACGGATTCTCATCATTCCAGAGGAAGTGGGTGATCGGAGCCCCTTCAGTGACAGGACACCAACAGTGAAAATCTATCTCGATTGGAGAGCAGGTTCGAGCTGTCCTTACATCCTTTACATTTCTCTACCACCTTCTTTCTCTTCCTTACACTTACCGCCGACCCTTATTTATCCCTCCCTGCCTCATCCCTCCTCCCTTCATCTCTTAAACCCCTTCCTTCCCTTTCTCCCTCCTGTCTTCCTCCCGCCATCCATACACCTAACTCTCTCCATCTATTCCTTACTCCCACCTCCCTCCCTTCCTTGCTCTCTTTTACCTTCTTCCCTCCATCATGCCTACCTCATTCTATTCATCCCTTACTCCTCTCACTCTCCCTTCCTCCCGTGCGCCTCCCTCTTTTTATCAAATGCTTCCTAGGTGTGTACTAGAATGTGCAGTGGCCATTAGGTGCCTGTAGCATACTTCAAAATACTTGCGTTTACACTTCCTTGCTATTTCTCATGCTATACGGTTAGCATGAACCTCAATTTTTCAAAATTCGGATTTGCTAGCAGTCTCCTTTTTTCCGTTTTTTTTGTTTTTTCTTTATTCCCCATCTTCCTTTCAGACTTTCCACAAGGCATTGTATAAAGGTTTATCTAGTCTGGGCTAAATGAAGAATATACTGGGCTCATTCTAAGCTTATGAAAACACAATGATTTATAGTAGCGGCTCATTTCTGAAGGAGAAACATTCTGTACTATACTGTAGTTCTTAACTATATTCCATTTCTGCTCAGCTCAATCAGACTCAGATCATCTCAATCCTGAAGACTGCATTTTTAAAACATATTGCACATTAATTTATTTAACTGTCCTCCTAATCAGAGCCCCTGGAGGTTGGGTAATGATTAAGTCATGTACCGACTTGGGTTTCTGAGTTCAGATTATCGCCTCCATTGCATTTTTGCATGTCCATCTCGGGTCTGTGTGAGTTTCCTCTAGTTTCTCCAATTTCCTCCGTGTTCTCTAAATCGTGCCAGTTTCTGTATTGTGTATGCTAAATTGTCTCTCGTTGTGAATGGGAGTGATGACCTCCTACCCAGGGTTTCCAGAACAGACTTTGTAAAGTCTCTGAAGGTTACGTTCAGAGCATAGGTCCAAATTTGTGTGGTTTTCCGAGCTCCAGTCGTGGAAACCGTTTTCAAGAAATCCTTTCCATCGTTCTCACGACTTCTGTTACAAATCGCTGATCCCAGATTCCCACACTGAAGGCACACACTCTTGTGCCACTGTCCACACTTGCTCTGACCTGAATTCTTTATGGCCTACTTTGTCCTATTTCACGTGCGGAGGACAGGAACACCACACACCACCACCGGTTAACGGTTAACGGATTGGAATGACAGAAAGCACTGAAAGATGATTCAAGTGGCTAATCTTGTCTGTTAAAAGTTGACACAGTTGATTTTGAGAGCCAGAAAAAGCAGGAGAACTCTGGGGTCTTCTCTTTCACCTGCCTCACAGTCCATGTCCTACTGTACGTCTTAGTTTTACAGTTCTGCTTATGTTTAAACGATTATCAGTCGTTCGAGCACAAAGAGTTTAGTGTGTATGCTGAGCAGGAAGATCCATTAGCGCACCGAGGAAGCAGATCGCTCTCCTGCTCAAATGATTCTCCTTTTATACGAAGCATTGACTTGGCTAGTGAATGTATCCCATTACGTTTCATGACTGCTGTGAAAGTACACTGCTTGAAAGTTTATCCTCAGATGGGATGGCCCACGGGTTTTCTCAGATGGGATGGCGTGGGGAGATAGTTTTGTCATGATGATGCTAAAGCAGCTAACTGTGGGTGGATGCTAATGGAGTGTTCTCATGGCCTACTAACATTTTATTTGCATTATTAGCATATTTTCACTAACTTTTCTTTCCATTCATATCCGAATATTATTCATTCATTCATTCATTTTCTGTAACCGCTTCATCCTAATTAGGGTCGCGGGGAGGCTGGTGCACATCCCAGCCAACTCAGGGCGAGGGCAGAGTACACCCTGGACAGCTCGCCAGGCCATCGCAGGACGGAAACACGCTGACGGCTTTGCAGCTACTCTTGTGGAAAGTCAGCAATGGTTCTTTTACATGCCTCACACCATAGACAGTGAGAGACATGGCCCGCCTTTGATAACCCAGTTAGCTGTACTGGGAGGACAGTGACAACCTTGTGGAGAGTGGGACTCGAACCCCCAACCTTTGGATCAGCGATCCGGTGCCTTATACCACTTGACCACCACTGCCCTCCGAATATGATGTGTAATGATATGTGGACAAAAAACAGAAATAATAATGAAACAAGCATGAAAACAAAACGAAAACAAACCCAAAACAATGCTTAATCGTTAATCCACATGGCATGTCTGATCTGATTTTGAGATCCATTTAATTGGTTATAGTCCGACAGCCAGCTGATCCTTTGGTTTGACATTCCTTACCCTTACCGAATTACCTGAGTATGGTGCCTAACTGAGTTAAACATGGTGCCCATTTTGTATGAGTAAGGCATGAGTAATGTTATACGAATCTTTATTCATGAAAATATCAAAGATTGCACACTACTTTGCAGATAAATTATTATTTTTGGCAGGATGGAGCTCTGATATGTGTTCCGAATGTGGTAGAAACTATGAATAGAGCAGGAAGTGTGTGTGTGTGTGTGTGTGTGTGTGTGTGTGTGTGTGTGTGTGTGTGTGTGTGTGTGTGCGCGCACGTGCATGTGTGTGAGTGTGCATATGATGTGGAGTAACGTCACCAGTGCTATAGGATGTGGGTTTGGAGGAATGGATTATCCATGACTCCGTCTAGCTTCTGGTTTTCTTTTCACTAATAACTTACACACACTCTCTTAATCACTCAGCCAACACTGAGGCATTTTTATTAGGTGGCAGGATTCCAGTTATGAGTAGTGTGTGTGTGTGTGTGTGTGTGTGTGTGTGTGTGTGTGTGTGTGTGTGTGTGTGTGTGTGTGTGTAAATGTGAATTTTTCAGATTAAGCTTTAGCACCAGCATGCTGCTTTCACCTCCACAGTGAATGGAATGCGTCGTTATCCCATCATCTCCTTTTCATACATGACTGTATTCCAAATGATTTATTTTTTAGTTTTAATAAACTCCACTCTTCTGTGAAGACTTTTCACTAGATTTTGGGACATGGTCATTGGAATGTTAAGCAAGTCTGGAATGAAATCGGTCTCTCAGTTCTTCCCTGAGGTGTTCAGTGGGATTGAGTTCAATGCCCTATACAGGACATTTAGTTTCTTCGACGTTTTCTGATGTTAACGAACCTTGTGTCTTCATGGAACTGGCTATGTGTACAGAGAAATAAACACTGGTCTGATGTTCACATGTGCTTTGATGTGTTGAAGATGTTTTCAGTGGGACAAACAGATGTTTTTCAGAAAAGGAAGCAGCACTACGTTGAGTGAAGGCATCCAAGCTTGAAGCCCTCAGTGGAGCTGAAGACACTTGGGTGGCCTGCATTTGTCACTGACAAGTGTCTGTGTGTAAAGAACCAGATGGGGGAGTTCTACCAGAATTTATGGAGCGTTTGTTCACATCTGCATCCGGGTGCTACAAGAAGGATGTTATGGTTAACACCTGGTTAATATGAACTACACTGTCTTGCTTCCCTCTCCTTTACTTCCAGTTTGTTTCCTGTTCCTTCTAGTTTTTCCCTTCGCATTCTGCTTGGTGACATTGATGAACTTGCCTTGCAAATAAATTTCCTTTCCTTCCCTTCTACTTTATTTCCTTTCCTTTCCTTTTTGTTTTCTTTCACTTCCTTTCTTTTTCTTTTATTCCAGTGCATTTCCTTGTCTTTCCTCATATTCCCTTTGCATTCGATCCTTTTCCGCACCAGTCCTCTCTTTTCCTTTCCTCTGGCATTGACTCATATGATTTGGCACAGAGAAAGAACCTGAAGGTGCTTTTGATGATCTTTCTCCACCATCCTGTCCCTCTTATCCTCAATCGGTTCCTCAACTGAACACATCCTCTGGCTTTGGGTTCCCCTGGTCCATCACGATCTGGCGGCATTGAATTAGATGGAAATGCACCTCCCAGTGGGCCGCCATCACATACATTTTTCACCCCACAGAGCCCATCTGCTCCTTGCATTAGAGCTCATTGGTGGAAAAACACCTCATTATTCATGCGTATAACGTTCATATTCTTGTTCAGTTATCTTTCTTTAACACTCTTTATTAATTATTAAAAGATAAGACAGACATGCAGCTGTCCAGTGTTATTCTCCACCATTCTTTCTCTGTCAGTATCTGACTCCCTTAGAAGATGCAAACTGAGGTTTAAAGTCTGACTTGTACATTAAATTATGTTTTTGAGTCATAGTCATAGCCATTCGTTGAAATTTGTGTTGGCTTACAATTGACTAATTACCGTATTCAACGTAATAAGTGCCCTGTTTCAATAAGCCCCCCACACACACACACACACACACTGTTTTTTATATTACATCTAATAACTGCCCATGTGTACTGGGAGCCAAATGGTTAATCAAACTTACCAATTTATTATTAGATCAGTCTCTGTAACCATAAAATGAGGCGTTCACTGCCTGTAAAAATGAGTTTACATGGTATTTCAAGACCCCCTGCCACTGGGGAATGTCTATAATGTTCATCAGTAACAACACATTTGATTGTTTTGCCGTGCTTTGAAAAACAGGAAAATATTTTGCTGTGTTCTCTTGGTAAATGTCCAACAACCGATGAACCATTAGAAACTGCTACAGCAAAACTATGGGATGCTCTGAATGAATTGAGCGAAGAGCCAGATATGGACCTATTAGAAAGTGATGATGAGTATTTTTCACCCAATTCTCCTACTCACTAACTTCATAAATTTAAAGATGTTCCTGGCCATGTGCTTTTGTTTATGTTCGTGTTGATTGGTTCAACATACCATGTGCTAAAGTTGACATCCGTGTTGATTGGCTCAAATTTATTTTGGGAAAATGTTTTAAGGAATAGCACCGGGAGGGAAAAATAAGGGGTCTTTGTATTTTTTTCATAATGCTGTTTTTTGTTTATTTTCAGCTTTCATGTAAGTAGTTTGGTTGATACTACAAAATGAACAGCACAAATACCAGTAAAACTCTTTTATTGTCCTGTTATTATTCATCTTTTACACCTCGATAGTAAAAAGCTATTACCGTTCCACTCCGCTGGTAACATTTTAATAAGTGCTCACCCACCCCAATTTTTAAGCTCCCTGGGCACTTATCACGTCGAATACGGTAATGAAAATATGCTTAGCTGAATGAGGATTCAGTAAATTATCGTTTACTTTAGCATACTAAGCTAACATGATGGACATAATGTAGTCTCTTCTCACTTGTCATTTAGATTAGCCATAGCTAATGCAAAATTAAAAAAAATCAGTCTAAACACATAAATTTAATCAATTTCAATAATCAATTTCGCTTCAGCCCCAGCTCTGCTTTGCATCGTTGCTCATTTATATTGGATTGAAGAAACGCTCGTATCACATGAACGTAATGCAATGTCCTGAATGTGTTGCTGAATTAAGGTGTCATTGAGTACAACAAAATAAAATGCACAGCTCTGTGTGTGGGAGTCAGCCTGTGGAGCTCTTGATTTAAGACGATTTAAGGATTAATTAAGTATTGACCTCAACATTGCTTCCATCTTTAAAAACAGCTCACAGCTGTGCCAGTCAGTGGACTGTTGTTATAGCTGTCGGTTATTATATAGAGATGTACATGCGTTAAGAAAACATCAAGAAAAATATTAGATAATTGAGGTTTAATTTCTGGTTAGAAAAAAAATCCCAGACATATGTATGAAAACGACACACATCTGTAACTATTCTCAAAGAAAAATATATTGATTTATAAATATATCTCCAGAATAATATTTGATTATATAAAGTAAGAATCTGCCCCTCCTCAACTTTTGGAGAGCTCAGGTCCTGAGAATGGCTGAAAAATATGTGGGTGAAGATTCTCTCCTGAGATTGAAGAGAGGTCATGACCTCTGAGTGAAAAGGGTCAAGAGCGGGCACATGTCTCCACCTACCCGCTGCAACACATTTAATCAAGCACCTGTCAATCATGCTGGAATTTCACTGCAAGGCTATTCAGATGTGAATCGGTTCCTCGGGGTGTGTGTTGTGTGTTGTGTGTGTTGTGTGTTGTGTGTGTTGTGTGTTGTGTTTGTGTGTGTGTATGTGTATGTGTGTGTGTGTGTGTGTGTGTGTGTGTGTGTGTGTGTGTGTGTGTGTTTCAGATCACTGGGCACTGGTGGAGACCATCTTTCCAGATGATGTTTATCTGCTAGCGTGTGTTAAACGTTTACTGCATTACAGAATTGCAGCATGTTGCATCATGGTATCAGGATGGATTTGGGGCAGAATGTGTGTTTTTTTTCTTCACAAATTCTTAAAAACTGGCTTTAACATTTGTACATTCAGTTTTAGATTCAGAGCAATATTATTTTCTGCTTTTGTAGTACAGAAATTTTGCAGAGATTATATACATCATTTTAATCATTAAACTTATACCTATTGCATTTAATGTTAATGGACTGGACTGGTATTAGTTACTAATTCATTCCTTTAAAGTTGACTGATATGACTTGAAAAATAGATTGTAGTGTTTGTACATGTCTTTATGATGGTATTTATCATGATGCACATTTATGCCATGAATATAATTTTCAGAGATAAACAGAAATGATTGCACATTTACATTACTGTTAGTAAGTACGGAGATGCACGGGAGAGATTCAGGGTGTGCTCACGTTCTCTTGTGGACAATTGTGTGCAGCTTGAACTTGCCGGACACCTGTCATAATCAACACCCCGTGCCAAAACTTGTTAACTGGTTAACACGTCCGCCTTATATTAAGAAGATCCTGGGTACGGGTGCCGGGTTCTGGGAGGGTATTTTTTTTAAATGTTTGCAATTTGCTCTGGGTACAACAGACTTCTCTCACCATCCAAAGACATGTACATTATGCTAATTCCACTTTGCCCCTAAGTGTGAGTTTGAATGGTTGTGTGAGTCGTTATCCCTAAGATGGACTATTAGGCTGGTTCAGGTTGTACCCTGAGTTGACTGAGGTAGGCTTAGCCTCTCCGTGACCCTAGGATAATTTGAATGAAGGAATTATTGTTTTGGTCAGTGGGGACAGAGGTGTTCTGGTGGTGGAGTCCTGAATTACTCATACCAAGGCCAGGGTTCAAGACCCACTATGAATAGGGGTTGTCACTACTGTCCCTCCAGTGCAGCTAACTGGGTCTAAAAAGCTGGGCATAGTTCCAAATTGTCCCCTCCTCCCCCCACGCGCGGTAAGATCGTAATTTAACAGGTTTAATAGGTTCAGTTCAGTTCATTTTCTGTAACTGCTTAATCCTAATTAGGGTCACAGTGAGGCTGGAGCCCATCCCGGCCGATTTTGGGCGAGGACAGAGTACACCCTGGACAGCTCACCAGGCCATCGCAGGGCGGAAACACACTGACGGCTTTGCAGCTACTCTTGTTGAAAGTCAGCAATGGTTCTTTTACATGAACCTCACACCACAGACAGTGAGAGACATGGCCGGCCTTTGATAACCCAGTTAGCTGCACTGGGGGGGGCAGTGACAACCTTGTGGAGAGTGGGACTCGAACCCCCAACCTTAGGATCAGCGATCCAGCGCCCTATACCACCAGGCCACCACTGTCTCTAGGTTTAATAGGTATGAAGCGAATTTGACTTATCATGCTGCATTATGTGCTGATCGGGATGAAAACACAGTTTTGAAGGAAAGTTGATATTTTTGCTCAATTCTGATGCTCATGATATTGAAGTGGCTGAGGAGAAGAATGATCATATTGTAATTCGGCATGTTTTGTATATCATGTAGCCCTATGTCTGCTCACCAATTTTTCAGCAACAATTTCACCAAGAATCGGTGACACATTAGACTGAAGACCCTGACGTTCGAGTTTCACGGCGGTACTGTGCGTTTTAATGTAGAAAGCTGTGCTACTATAACAAAACTCCCCCGACCAATCAGGCTCAACATTTCTATTCTCTGGACTGAGACAGTACATTGTCCATAATGATCATCCCTTGTTTTTCACATTCTAAAAAGAAAAGCCTTTTTTT
>CM045732.1:19602974-19620474 GCA_024760905.1 Plotosus lineatus | reverse complement strand
GCCATTCGGTCTGTGTATTACCTCAAGCAGAGCTTGGTCTGCATTGGTAACAAGTCGAATTAGTTTCCAGTGAGGGGTGGAGTCTTCCAAGGCTGTTCTTTGTCGCCGATTCTATTCATAATTTTTAAGGACAGAATTACTGATGGTAATGAATGAATGAATTTTTAGGTACAGCTGTGGCGTTGAAGGGTTCTGGTTTGGTGTCCATAGGATGTTGTCTCTGCTTTTTTGGGGGATGATGCTGTCCTTTTGGCTTCATCAATCTAGGACCATCAGCTCTCCTTGGAGTGATTCACAGTAAGGCTATGGTTCTCAGATGGAAAGGGATGGAATGTAGCCTCCGGATCTCGAATGAGGTCCTGGTCCAAGTGGAGGAATTCAAGTATCTTGGGTTCATGAGTGAGGGAAGGATGGAACAGAAGATATATATATATATATATATATATATATATATATATATATATATATATATATATATATATATATACACAAAAGTGCAATAATCTTGCCTAATGAAACTGTTTGCTCTGTAAATCCACTGAACAGTGTTTTTGCACACACACACACACACACACACACACACACACACACACACACACACACACACACACACACACACACACACATAAACATGACACATAAAAAACACATACAGGAACGTCTGTGTCATGGAGGTCCCCATAGCTGTGTGTTCCTAAAGTTTCTTTTCCTTTTCTGTCACATGTTCCTGTTAATCCATCCATTTCCCAATGACCTGAGACTAAAACCAGCACAGCTCTTGGCAGCATGAGTCCTGCTTCCCTCCTCACACACTTAAGTCGTATCCTTTTGTCTTGTTTTTGCTGAATTGTGCATTTTTAGAAACCTGGAGGCTTCTAGTGTTTCACTGCCTCTATGTTCGAATTTCAATGGAACTTGAATTTCAATTTTTAGATCATTTCAGGGCTAATGGGGCAGTGGTGGTCTAGTGGTGTAGGGCGCTGGATCGCTGATCCAAAGGTTGGGGGTTCGAGTCCCACTCTCCACAAGGTTGTCACTGTCCCCCCAGTGCAGCTAACTGGGTTATCAAAGGCGGGCCATGTCTCTCACTGTCTATGGTGAAAGGTTCATGTAAAAGAACCATTGCTGACTTTCGTAAAGAGTAGCTGCAAAGCCGTCAGCGTGTTTCTATCCCTTGCTAAAGGGTTGTGACAGGAAGGGCATCCGACATAAAAACCTCTGCCAAATCAAACGTGCGAATCAGATGATTCACTGTGGCGACTCCCGAGTAAAAGGGAAAAAGCCGAAAGGAAGACAGACAGACAGATCATTTCAGGGCTCTTCAGTTACTCTGTGTGTGTGTGTGTGTGTGTGTGTGTGTGTGTGTGTGTGTGTGTGTGTGCATGCACACGTGTGTGTGTGTGTGTGTTTGTGAAGGAGAACTTGTGTTCCTGATCTTAATGTACAAATTTAGTTTTGAGTGATTTGTTGTTGCATTAATTGCTGCAGAGATTTAATAATTTCACTTCAGAGTCTTGCGTGTTTTGTCCGCCTGCACCACCGTGAACAGTTTGTGGTTCATATTGCTCAGGATTGCTCAAAGAGTTGAAGGATTTTCACTGAATTATTGCCAGATCGTCTCTTCCTCTACCTTGCACCTCTCTCTTTTACGGAAATTCTGCTCAACAAAATCACAACAAACAGACGTCCGTGATGTGGATCTCTGGCAAATGCCCAGATCAGATTAGCATATTACCCAGTGTTCACAGAGCCAAAAGCTTCTATTTCATCAAGATAAAGACGTCAAAGGTGGAAGTGGCGGGAATTGATGAGAGATCAGAACGCATTGCACGCAGGTCTCAGACTGAACCCTCAGAGGCTTCTCACGCGCAACAACGGACAATCTTGTTTACTTGTTTTGTTTACTTTCTCATCAGGAAACGCTCTGCAGTTTTAGATCAGGATAAATGTATGATATGAAACATCTTGTCGTCCTTAAAGGTTCTTGACATATATTGAAAACACACCAGGTTGTGCAGAGTTTCCTTGAGAAAAAAAATTCTGCATTTATTAATTTTACGCTGAAAAAATTGTCACTTTCGGTCCTGAGACCAGCGAGTTTGATCTCCGCAGACGTCTTACTTCTTACAAAAGGACACCTGACGACTCCAAACAAGATACAATATCAATTTATCTACTGTACCACTGACTGTGCACTGAATCGATATGCAGCTTCTCAGTGTAGTACCAGGTTGAGTGTACGTATGTATGACGTTTTACTTCAAGCAAGTACCGGGATCACTCACTTTCCGCGGTCAATGGGGACCGAGACCCCGCCCACCCGCGACCACTGAATTCCGCGAAGTAGGATTGACCCCTCCCCCGACTGACATATATGTACATGTATATGTGTATATAATATCAATAAATACATATTCAATGCTATAAATGCTTATAATAACAATTAAACATTCAAAAATAATGCATAAGATGTAAATAAAATATAAATACACACACATACAGACACGCACCTCACATTAAAATGTAAGTAGTTTTGTAGGGTTGTTTTTTTTTTGTTTTTGTTTGTTTGGAGCGTTTTGCATATTTGGCCCTGTTTTGTGGCATTTTCCTTAACTTTTTCCCGTAATGCTCCTTAATTTCCTTATTTTTGTATTTTTTGATGAATATTTTTGAAAAACCCGCGATGCACTGAAGCCGCAGAAACTGAAGCAGAAAGTAGCGAGGGATCCCTGTATTACAGGAATAGCTTACAAGAATTTCTTTGTCTTGCAGCAATCGTATTACTTTCGTACACGTATAGACCTGAACTATTCTTCTCACGACAGATGAACGACACATATTTTATATGTGACTGCAACTACTTGGCTTTGAAATCCACCTTGCCCTGCGTCACAGCCCCTTTATTCGTAGCCGTGCTAAATTTGCACAAGAATAGAAATCACAGGTTGTTTGTGAAAGGCATTTATCAAACGCTTTATTTTAAAGCTAACTGCCAAGTTACGTAGCGAGCTATCACAAGCTTTCTAACGCTAAGAGTTTTCCAGTTTCTTTAATAAAATGATGTGTAAAGTAAAGTGGTGGATGGAGATTACAGGATAGACAAGTATGAGTTCTTCATCTTCATCTTCTTAGTCCGGGGTCGGGTCGCGGGGGCAGCAGCCTAAGCAATGCGATTCAGAAGTCCCTGTCCCCAGTCACTTCCTCCAGCTCTTTTTTTTTTTGGGGGGGGGGGTACTGAGCTGTTCCCAGACCAGCCAAGAGGCATAATCCCTGGGTCGACCATGGGGTCTTTTCTCGGTTGGACGTGCGCAAAACACCACACCAGGAAGACGTTCGGGAGTCATTGAAACCAGATGCTCGAATCACTTCAACTGGCTCCTCACAACATGGAGGAGCAGCGGTTCCACGGCGAGCTTCTCCCAGATGGCTGAGCTTCTCACTGGGGGAAGTAGTATGATTTCATAACATTTAATAGCATCGTCAAATACCAAATCACAGGATCTCAGTCATATCATGTGGACGCTGAATGCTTTATGCTTCTCACATGGTCATAGCAAGCCAATAAAGTCTTGACTTCATTTTGGAAGCACAAACTTTGCTAAAATATCCATAACAATTTTGCTCATGTGAATTTTTCTGACATGTAATCAACTGTGGCCTTGTATCTGTCCCCAGAGCCTCTTATAACTCGTTTTATATTTCTGAAATATGAAAATTGTGCATACATTCATCTTGGAAATGCCCCTCGGCTTTTTGAGTCTGATGCTACAGCTTTCCGTTCTTTCCGGATCTGCTTCATGTCCAGCGTTTTATTGGACTGACTGTATATCTATGGCTGTTTATGAGCCTCTCGGTATTTGGATGTCTGAACAGGGCCAACAATAACACGGCATATTAATTGCTAACTCTCCGGCGTGGGGGCTTTGTGTGTGCTTGGCATCGGGTGGGAAGTCCATTAATCTCGTCCGACGAACAAGGGGACGCTCTCAATGGATGCTGTTCCGCCCATTTTATACTTCATTCTCAAAACCTGGAAAGCCAAAACAGAGTGTGAGAAAGAAAGACGTTTCCCTTAACTTGATCTTTCCGAAGCGTGACCGGAGACCCTGATAGAGAGATCTTGGCTTCGGCGAATGAGGGAAGGAGTATATTTTACCCACGACTGAAACCAAATAGGATTTTATAGATTATTTGTGCTTGTTCTTGTACAGTTTGCGCACTGTTTAATTATGTGCCACTTGAAATAACAGCGGAGTCTTACAAAAGCTAATAATAGAGTGTGTTTCATCATCTTTCATACAGACACACTTGGAAGACTGAATATTAAATACAGCTGAAAGAAACATTAGAGAAGTATCTCATGGAACTCTGGCAGTTTGTGCATTTTGGGGAATTGAGTGATGTATATATTTGTGTGGGAAAAGTTGAACTGGCTGACTGCATGGCTTTCAACCTCGGACTCTGGTTTCCTCTCAACTCTCAGACTCATTGGTTGTCATCATCCATTTCATTTTCTGAACCGCTTAATCCTGATTAAGGTCATGGGGAGGCTGGTAGCTATCTCAGCTGATACCTGGCGAGGGCAGAGTACACCCTGGACAACTCACCAGTGCCAGCACTCACACAACCATTCACACCTAGAGGAGATTTGGAACAGCCAATTAACCTACTGTGCATGTTTTTCAATTGTGGGAGGAAACCGGAGTGCCTAGAGGACACCCATGCAAGCACGAGGAGAACATGCAAACTCCACACAGAAACGCCCAGGCTGGGAATTGAACCCACCATGCGTTTTGATGAGTATAACACTCTTTGATGTAAATACAGTATAAGGGTTTCTAGAGAGCATAACATTTTCTCTTTGCTGGAAGTGTTACTCTTTCATTTTCTGTTAAACATACTTTGGTGTCTCCTTTTAAACTTCCTTCTTCTCACATATCTTTGTCTGGAGGGACTGACAGCTTTGGGTCAGAGATCAGCCATGAGGTCACAGTTTAGGATACCTGTCCTGTCAGTCAAGCATGATTGGACAGCGTATCTGCCAATCATGCAACCCAGGAACGAGCTCTGACAGGGTCTCAGGATGGTGATTTTTATTAAGCTGGTCCGTTGCTGGAGAAGATTATCAGTCAGATCTGAAGATCATAAATCTGCAGGTTTGCCTTTTTGTTTATCTTTAACCTGTTATGTGTGAGTGGAGAAGCTGAAGGTAAGAGCAGAGCACCACAATGTTCTCCTGAGTGTAAGAGCTGGGAAGTTTTCAAACTGGTTCTTCCAATCCTTTTGGCTTGCCAGTTCTTCTTAAAAAGTTGTATAGACAGAAGATGGTGATGATGATTTTGAGGAAGGTTTTGCTGGAGCTTTAACCTTTGTAGTTCAGAAGATGAAACCAATTTTAAAAGAGGATTCCTTTGTGAGGAATTTGCAGGGTAAACGCGAGTCGAATAAGAAGCAGACCTCAGAGTGATCATGTGGAAAAATGTTCCTTCCCTACAAAGTCCGATAGCATCGAGTGTCATGTAAGGGTACAACCTGCTTGTGCCCCTGTGCTCACCCCATGGCTCAGTCTGTAGACAGCAGAGGAAAGATATTTCTTCTGCTCGAGAAGCTTTCTTCAGCTTTTGAAGCTGGTTGGGGATTGAGCACAGCGGCATAGAGCAAGTGGTGAAACTTGCCCTCATATTGAACACAGAGACCTAGTACAGAGTTTGCTTAAACCAGGGCTCTTCAATCTTATCCAAAAAGGGCCGGTGTGGGTGCAGGTTTTCACAGTAGCCACACCTTCCACCTGTTTCCACCTGAAGTGGGGCCATCTTGGTGAGATCACCTTGCTTTAAGTCTTAAAGCAAGGTGATCTCACCAAGTTGGCCCCATTTCAGAATTGAAACAGTAATGTCCAATCTAGTTTTTTTTCTTTTCTTTTGATGCTCAGTGATTGGTGGAAACAGATGGAAGGCGTGGCTAATGTTTGGTTGAAGTGAAAACCAGCACCCACACTGGCCCTTTGTGGATAAGATTGAAGACCCCTGGTTTAAATAACATCTCCAACTTGCTAAAAAGGCAACGAAGCTGTAGGGATTACGAAAATAAACGATTATCTTCAATGGATATGAAAGTAACGAAGCGTATAAGTTCTGCTGTGTGGTGTTGGGAGTTTGGTTTAACATTTGGGTTAATCACAAAAAATAACAAGTGTTTCTCAAGGATACTGCAAAGGCTTCTAGACGTGTTCTGTATCAGTTTGGGATGCATTTGGTGTCGAATTCGACACAGAATCTTCATAAGTTCCTGCTGTAGTTACAACCCAAAGGACCCTTTAGTTCCTTTTAAAGACTTCTTAGAACCTTTTATGAGGGAAAATGCGTTGGTTATTGGATTCCGTGTAGAGTTCCCACCAGCACTACCAAATGTAGGACTTTTTTTTTTTTTTTTTTAACAATTGCTAAGGATGTTTTAGAAAGTTTTATGACAGAATCCATTGTTTTTGGGCTCATATACAATCTTTATCATATCTTTTTAAGAGTACAAACTAAATGCCCCCTTATGGCTTCTAAAGGCAGTTTGGAACTTCCAAAATAAAGGAACCCTCTGTTGTAGAATTTTACACTCGAATTTTAATAGTGCTGAGGTATAAGCCAAAGGACCTCTTGGGGCTTTTTTGAAAAGGTGATTTTTTTTGGATATTTTGTGAAAAAGAAACCATCTTTGTAGAGTTTGGCATAGAATCTTTACAGGGTCCCATTAGGGGTACCAACCAGAGGCTCTTTAAAATCATTTATTACGGTTATGACTGAAGGGTTCTTACTGTGGAGGCAAAACAAAGGACAATTTAAATATGATTTAAAGGGAAATGTATTTAAAAAAGGAAACAATATAATCAAGGACGTGTATGTGGGGCTAAATGAGTTTAATTAAGGCACATTAACAGCAGTTCAGTCTGATTTACTTTATTTGATATTATTCTTAAAGGTTTTTCCAAATGCTTGTGTGCATCAGTTGAGGGTTATTCACTTTCTATTAAGGCATTGCAAACAAAGAACATCTCTAATCAGGTTTTTGGGGAACAAAAAGGCTCTTTAAAAATGTTTATCTATACATTTAACTTTAAATTTTATTTATCAAATCATATTTCTTAAAAATAATTTGGAGATTTTAAAACCACTCAGTAGCATGAAACAGATGTGGAGTGGCTGTCTGGAAGAACCTACAAAGAACCCTATTAAAAAGAAAAGAACCCTTGAAGAACACCTTAGTTTCAGAGTTCATCACCTTCAAGATGCATTCAGATCACTCCACTGGTTCTGGATGTATGGTGGAGGATTTTGATGATGAAAGCCTCAGATGGGGTAACAGTGAACTTGCATGCCAATGCGTAAACTGAAAAAAAAAAAAGGGGAGGGGGGCTTAGGAGTTATGGGGCCACTCACTCTAATCTGTGCAGATGTTTAGGAAGATGGATGGAGCTTGTCCAGTCTCATCCATGCCCCGCACAGAACAAGGCCAATGAACTCTTAAGTGCATTTGGGAGTACACATGGGAAGAGAATTATGGTCGGCTGGTGTTTTAATATTCCACTGTGTTCTCACTAAATTCCCAGTGAAGTGCAGAGAGCAGAGCTTAGAGCACTGGGGTGCATCCCATTTTTTAATAGAATACAATAGAATAGAATAGAATAGAATAGAATAGGGTTAAATCTTTAAATTATATACATCACAGTAAATATTGATTTTAATTTAATAAAGTAAAATATGTTTGCCAAAGTTTAGCCTTTATTGGCAAGGGCTACTTACTTTTACAAACATGTCATTTCATATAATTTATTCCATTTTGTTGCAAAGACAATCTGAATTTTAAACATTAAATACAAATAAATTTAAACATGAAAATTATATATTAAAATAAAAAAACCTCATAAATATCAATTTGATATAAATTAGGCCAAAGGTGAAGAACCCAAGATTTCCAGGAAAAAAAGATGCTGCTTTTAGCATCAAGCCAGAGCGCATTGAATAAATTTGCTCCTCTCGGTGTGCTGATGAGAAACAGGCATTAGGCGTATTGAGCGTTTTATGGTTGGACACATGACTGTGGAAACAGGGAGATTTTCTAAATGCCTCTGGGATGCACCGGTTGGTTTGTGTGTTTCTGTCAGTGAACTCGAATGAAGGCAACGTTTCATCAGACAGAGATTACATTTTCTCCAGGTTTTCCATTGAAACTATAAAGCTGTGTTGGAAGTGTGTTTTCCTTTTCCTATCATTGAATGCAATAAAGCCGTTTTTTTTCTCTCCTCCCGTGCCCTAAAACTGCATCCTGGGAGGTTGAACCATTCACAAACATGTCAAGTGATTGATTTGTCCATAGACTCCATTTGTCTGTTTCTCTTTGGCATCTGTGCACATTGTCCAATGCTAGCATTTCAGAGAACTTTGGGTAATGGTCCGTTATCTGGGGCTTTAGTTTCAGCGGTGGAGCCTCATTATCTATCTCAGACGCTGTTGTTAAGTGAGTGACACGAGAGAACGTACGTCTGTGTGCCTCTCGGTTGTCTAATCACGATGACCGATAACCGTAGCTACGATAACAGCAAAGATAACGTCATGACAGATTCTCAAAGTGGCTAATAAGGGTGACTTGTGGTGTCAGGAATAGAAAGACGACCACCAAAGGCATGGTGTCTGTTCGATTTCATGAACAGTAGCAAAACAAATCAAGATGTTGCCGGCTGATACGAAGGGGTTGAGATGAAAGCTTCGGTTGTAACCTCGGTGGTCGAACACAATTTGCTCCAAAGATACGGTCGATTACCGAGTTATTTGAAGATGGTAACATGGGAGTTATTTCCCATAAAAAAATAGTTAAAAGTCGATTAATACATTCAGATGAATGTCTACTTCTGTCAATACAGTTGTTTATAGTTTGAAAACGAGGTGTATTTATGAAACATATTAATATACAATACATATGTTAATGTACAAAAGAGTAAAACATAATAATAACGCATAATGATTAATCTTTCATGATGGATGGGGCGGGAGAGATGGGGGAGGGGGTCTTGCTTTGAGGGGCGTGGCGGTTTTATCCTTCTCAGTCTCTTGATCTCAGTTGATTCTTCACGTTCTCAGGACTTTTCTCTTTTCCTTTCCAGTAGAATTA
The DNA here is from genome assembly GCA_024760905.1 of Plotosus lineatus. Taxonomy (NCBI): domain Eukaryota; kingdom Metazoa; phylum Chordata; class Actinopteri; order Siluriformes; family Plotosidae; genus Plotosus; species Plotosus lineatus. The sequence goes on along the minus strand of CM045732.1, from coordinate 19,611,318 downwards.
CTGCTGCGTTTCTTAGGACCCGGGGTTAAGGGTTAAAGTAGCTGTGATGTAACGAATGAACACAATATGCAGTACAAGACTCTCTCTCAATAGCTGTTCAAAGTACTGTACACTGCGCATGCATTCAACACACTCGGAGCTGCTCCGTTCGAACTCGGATCTTTTGTTCGAACACTAAGGCATATTTTCCTCATATTTTTTGATCAACTCCGATTTGTTCAACTAAGGAGTCGTTCGACCACCGAGGCTCCACTGTATTTCTGGAAAAGCAGATTTCTGGTTGGAGGGTTCAAACTGTGAATATCAGTTCAGTTCATTTTCTGTAACCGCTTAATCCTAATTAGGGTCACGGGGAAGCTGGCGCCCATCCCAGCCAACTTTGGGCGAGGGCAGAGTACACCCTGGACAGCTCGCCAGGCCATCGCAGGGCAGAAACACGCCAACGGCTTTGCAGCCTACTCTTGTCGAAAGTCAGCAATGGTTCTTTTACATGCCTCACACCATAGACAGTGAGAGACACGGTCGGCCTTTGATAACTCAGTTAGCTCCACTGGGGAGGACAGTGACAACCTTGTGGAGAGTGGGACTCGAACCCCCAACCTTTGGATCAGCGATCCAGCGCCCTATACCACTAGACCACCACTGCCCTGCTGTGAATATCCTCTGCAGATATAAACAATAGAAGAAGCATGAGAAACATGAGTGCTGAAATTTTTGGATTCTCGAGAGTTGGTGTGTTTTGGCTGTAGTGGAAGATTCGCCAAAATGAACAAGAACTGCTGTGTATTTCAGCTTGTATTTCACATTTCCTCTCCCATCAATAAAATCACTATTTATACAGAAATAATTATTTGTTGTGTCTTGAGCTGTTGTGAAAACAGTCCAAAGTGATTTAATGCCAGCGTTCAGCATGTGGCTCTTCCTGTCTGGACACCTAGGCTGAACTGTAGTATCTCGGACATGCAGTTGACCATCATTAAAAACAGCTCACTTGGTTCTTGGTTGCTAGTGATCAATCTCTTGAGTGTGTTTATGGAGCACAAACAGAGGTAATGGGCTGGATAAGGCCCACTGGGTGTTTTTTTTTTTTTTTTTTCCCCTGATTCGATCTGAATAAGGATTGAGACAACCGCTTCACTTCTTTCTGCTGACCAGACAAGCTGATGGACGCTCAGGTTTATAGACTGCACATATCAATGCACAGAAAACAACAAAGAAGCGAATTCTCTCCATCTGCAGTCTACAGCACAAAAGAGAATGAAAACCAGTTCTTGTTTGATTGTGTGAATCACCTGAGCCACGAACACCAAAGGCTGAGTAATTGCACCAGTTTGAGGCGTGTTTAAAATTTTAAATGCTCTGAGATCTCCTATTTCTTAAAATAACAGCAATTAACCGATTGAACCCACCCATTTTGATATGGGGCTGTGACAAAAACACATCATTCTATACCTTTGCCTTTTTTCCTGGATTTTAATTAATCTCGCACTTCACACGGAAGATACAGACCTCAGGCTTAAAAGCACCACAGCATGACGTCATCTAACACACGTGCACAAACACTCAGCTTATGGCTCGATTATTAATGACGCCCTATTAAAAACTGATTGTGGCCCAGGTGTACATGCTGTCACGATGTATGTGATGTGACCTGGAGTTAATGTTTTCTCCTTCTGTATCCAGGGCTTTGTTTTTTTTTTTTTTTTTTTTTTTTTATAAGATTGTATAATGAAGCCTACAGGATTGTTAATACTGTTCAAAAACCTGTTAAAGTTTGAATTCGACTGTCAGGGATTTTTCGAGAGCATTCTCACCGAGGTGGAGCACCTGTAAGTTTTGCTGTTGTGTTTATGATATTGGCTCTCTGTATAAAAATTACTACAGGAGAAAAGGAGGAAAATGAGCAGTAGATATTGTGTTTGTTTCTAATAGTGGTTATGAGCCTAAGCTGCAGAATCAAAACTCCAGTGGGAGGAGCTAAATCAGATCCAACTCCATCCACAAGCCAAGGCCTTAAACTTAATCCAGGAAATACAGGAAATACAGAGATCCCTCGCAACTTCGTGCTTCAATTCATGCGGCTTCAGTGCATTGCTTTTTTTAAAATATTCGTCGAATTAAAAAATAAGAAAATTAAGGAAGAATAGGGGAAAAAGTTAAGGAAAATGCCCCAAAAACAAGGCCAATTATGCAAAAAAAACCCACCCAAACAAAGAAAAACAAAAAACAACCCAAAACCTCCAATGAAAACTACTTACATTTTTGTGAGGTGCGCTTCTGCATGCGCGTGTGCCTCTATGTGTATGTATTTATACAGTGGTACATCACCTTACGAAATTAATCCGTTCCAGAAGTGGTTTCTTAACGTGATTTTTTTCGTAAGTTGATTTGCATTTTACATGTAAAAGGCCTGATTCGTTCCAAGGCCCACAATACTACCCCTAAACCCTTTAAAAATTATAAAAGTATACCTTTTAAGGCCTCCTTCTGCTTCAACATTGTACCGATGGTAGACGGGTTTGGCCATATTCATTTGCGATATCATTCAACCGCATGCCACGAGCCCGCTTCTTCTTTTCACTCGCACCGGGAATCACTTTCACCAGGAATCACAGGTGAAATCAAATATGTGCATACGTATGTGTGTTTGTGTGTGTGTGTGTGTGTGTGTGTGTGCGCGCACACGTGTGTGTGTACGCGGTGTGTTGACCATGTCTTCTTAGTAGAGTTATAATCTTACAAATGTTTATGCAAGGTTAAAAGCCTGAGCCAAAAAATACAGTTGCAATGAGTACACTCGAAAAACTCTCGAAACAACAGTAACTCTGTCCTTTACGCGTGTTAGAACTCCATGACGAACAATGGGTCGTAAGCACACGAAAATCATCATGGGTATTATGGAGATGCAGCTCCATAATAGCCAATGGGAGGCCAGCGGAGCGGGATGTTGGGAGATAGCCAATGGGAGAGCAACTCATGCATTGTTTGAATTTTTGAGATGGCGCATTTCGTAACATGATTTTCTTTTCGTATCCAGAGACGGAAATTTTAGGTAAATGCGTTTTGTAACTTGAATTTTTTGTTTGTTGGGTCTTTCGTAAGGTGAGGTACAATGTACTGTATTTTATTTACATCTTATGTATTATTTTTAAATGTTTAATTGTTATTATAAGCATTTGTAGTATTGATCATGTATTCATTGATATTATATACACATATACATGTACGTATACGTCAGTGGGGGGGGGGGGGTGGTCCTACTCTGTGGTAGCGGGAGATCTCAGTCCCAATTAACCGTGGAAAGTGAGGGATCGCTGTACTGTGCAACACAGAACAATACACGCAATGAAACTTTTTGACTTGTTCCTACCCACTGGGCCTTTGGTTGGATTTCACCCAGGTAGAGGGAGCAGAATCAATCAATTGGAGGCAGTGGTGGTCTAGTGGACAAGGCACTGGATCGCTGATCCTAAGGTTGGGGATTCGAGTCTCCACAGGGTTGTCACTGTCCCCCCCAGTGTAGCTAACTGGGTTATCAAAGGCAGGCCATGTCTCTCACTGTCTATGGTGAGACGCATGTAAAAGAGCCATTGCTGACTTTCGTAAAGCGTAGCTGCAAAGCCGTCAGCATGTTTCTGTCCCTTACTAAAGGGTTGTGACAAGAAGGGCATCCGACGTAAAAATCCATGCCAAATCAAACGTGCGAATCAGATGATTCGCTGTGGCGACTCTCGAGAATGGGAAAAAGCCGAAAAGAAAAGAAGAAAGAAGAAGAGGGAGTGGAATCAATTCCAACTCATTTGCACTTACTTTTGGTACACTGCTTGGTGCCAATTTTATTTTGCTAATGTCTGCTAATGTTGTCCAGTTAGCAATGTCACCACCATAAGAATGCCAGATTAATTTATGTATCATTGAATCCTGACACTTCATTGATTTGCTTCAAATTTCCCAAATGTTACGAAGAAAACATTCACTGTGATGGTATCCGTGGTCTCTCAGATTTTCTGATAGACCTGCTCCTCTTTATTCTGTCCTGGTTATTAGGGACACTTTGTCTGAGAGCAGAAACTGGAGATAGACTGGCTTTTGTTCACATGCAGATGATTGCCCTCGTTCTCACTCTGACGCTCGCCTTTGCTGTGGTCATGATGGCAGGAGATTACAGACCACAGACAGTGAGCAGCTAAATCGGCTTGGTGACCCGGGATTCCATCGTGCTTATCATAGCTGCTGTCTGTCCGGCTTCTCGTCCTGTCCTTTCTCTTCTCTTCTTTTCATGTTGTCCCCAACACACTTCTCAGGGATGCTCATGGTATCTCATTGGAAAGTTATTTGAGTTTGAATAAATACTGAGGCTCAGGTGGGTGTCAAGGTTGTGTTTTCTTTTCCTGTCTCCATTTCTCTACACCTGTTCATGCAGGATGTTGTGGACTTCATTTCCCCTTTGAAAGCGTTCTTGAGAACAATGCGATGCTTCTCAAAGCCGACACTAAGCTGAGCAAGATTAGAGATAAAAGACTCCAGTAGGTTCTGCTGCTTCTTGAGTCTTTATGCCGTCCATAGATTGTGTTTTTTTTAAAGGCTAAAGGTCACCAAACATTCATTTGATCACTTTGCTAGCTTAAGAGGGTTCAAATCATTCAGCTGTGGTAATGCAGGCTTTCACGGTGAAGACCAGACAGCAGATGGGGTTGACCACACTGTTTGAAAGGAACAAACATACACTAATATACTTTATTTCAAGGCAGCATGGTAGCAGAGCCATTAGTACGTCCACCTCACTGCAGGAGGGCCTGGGTTTGATTCCCAGCTTGGGTGTTTCTGTGTGGAGTTTGGATGTTCTCGCTATGCTTGCGTAGGTTTACTCCAGTTAGTTTGGTTTCCTCCCACAGTCCAAAAACATCCACATTAGGCCAACCGGCTGTTCAAAATCACCTCTGGGTGGGATTGTGAGTGTGAATGGTTGTGTGCTTGGTTCTGTGAAAGCATGGTGAACTGTTCGGGGTGTACCCCACCCCCGACCCGAGTCAGCTGAGATGGGCTCCAGCCTTCTTGTGACCCTAGTTGGGATTATGTGGCTTAGAAAATTAATGAATGAACTTTATTTCACATTAATAAGCTCACAACGTTGTTTATTTATCATAGACAAAAGCAAGTACAGCACCGTATACACACACCATGATTGCTGTATCTGTTATAAAATATATCAGTCAAGTAAGAATCCCACCACTATTGGATACACTTCAGATTTGAATAACACAAATTTCTACGCAAGTACGTATCAAACCCTCCTTTCACAGCTCAGTGTGTTCACGTTCACTTCGCTTGTGTAGACTGTGATACAGCCCTCACTGGCGTATTCCGTCCGATGCATTTGTAGCTCATACGCAAAATCTAGCAATGTCCAGTAATATCCTCAAAGGCCTGGTGCACGTCATCAACCAAACTAAGATCAGCACATTAGGAGGACATTTCACTCTGAAGACCACTGAAAGAATATACAACACCCAAGTGCCATCTTTCAGGACCTTGACAGAATCAAGCAGAAACATTTCTCACAATTCAGCGCTGATCTGTGTGAGGTAATCCTTCAGAAACGCCAAAGTGTATTAAGGGTCAACAGCAGGCACGCTTTCCGTTCCCATGGGAGCGCTGTGGTGTTACCAAAGGGCTCCGTTTGTTAGCTGCTAATCACCTTTCTCACAGATGAGTAGCTCGTGAAAGAAATTATTGGATGGATGACATTGTTGATATTACCGTGGGAAAAAAAACAAAATAAAATAAGACAAAAGCAGTAATCTCACTTCCTTCCTGTTCGGTTTCAGAAACTGGGTTGACCATTGGTCCTTGTTGGCACATGGCTCATTCCTGATAGGTTAATGGTGCAGTTCGTCTTATCAGCTCAGGCTAAAAAAATGGAAAGAATGTCATGGACACAAAAGCGTTTAAAGCCTACTGCCCATGGGGATGAGAGGAAAAGCTGATGCTGTGATTTCGGAGGAAAGGACTTGCTCAAGCACACAATGGTGACCTAACAGGAAGTAGCAGAACAGTCTTTCGCTCACTTCGGCCATGCCATGACCCCCAGGACTACAGCAGTGATAACCCAGCATTCCTGAAACCTTGGTAGGGAGGATGCTGGGAGTTTTCTCCAGGTCACTAAAGGTCACCATCCTGCTTTTATGGTCGTAAATCAGTTGAAGAAAATTGTATTGTTTTTAATGTTCATCATTTAACAAATATTACTCACTACAACAGGAATGTGTGTGAGACTCTCAGATTTGGACTGGAATTGTACAGAGTTTATGTTCAAAACATATCCAATGTTATGACAGTTTAAAGAATGATTGTGTAAACAACATTTCACAAAAAATATTATGAATATTATTTCTTACACAAGAGTGTTATTGTTTGAAATCTATTAGCGAGCAAATAAGGAAATGGAAACAGTGCTCAGAGCTTTGGACGCTACTGGACATTCACCCCTGGGATGCCACAGAATGCAGTGAAGTCGCAGACCTGCAGTGGTTTTAAAAAAAATATGCTGACCTTTGGAAGTTCCCCCATAACCCATAAACCTTTAAAATGCTTTACCCCGCCCACTCCTGTTCCAGTTTCCGACTCCTGTCTGCCACATCTTTCCCCTCCCACTCGTCCTCGCTGTGTTTATTTGGGGAGTGTATTGTGTGCTTGTTAGCTGTGATGTATTGTCCTCATCCTTCCAAACAACACCGCCGATTGCTTCCTGGGAATTTTTAAAGGATGCGGATACAGGCTTCGTCTTTCTTGGTGTTTCACAATCACAAAATAATTTCGAACTTCTATACTAATAACCAAAAAAGTGGGGCAGTGGTGGTCTAGTGGTATAAGGTGCTGGATCGCTGATCCAAAGGTTGGGGGTTCGAGTCCCACTCTCCACAAGGTTGTCACTGTCCCCCCCCAGTGTGGCTAACTGGGTTATCAAAGGCGGGCCATGTCTCTCACTGTCTATGGTGAGAGGTTCATGTAAAAGAACCATTGCTGACTTTCGTAAAGAGTAGCTGCAAAGTCGTCAGCGTGTTTCTGTCCCTTGCTAAAAAGGCTCTGACAGGAAGGGCATCCGACGTAAAAACCTCTGCCAAATCAAACGTGCAAATCAGATGATTCGCTGTGGCGACTCCCGAGTAAAAGGGAAAAAGCCGAAAGGAAGACAGACAGACTAATAACCAAAAAGGCCCTGGACGTCTGCTTTGTCCTTGAGTTCAGCCGCTCAGGAGGAAATGAGTGGGATTGTTTAAAGGAAATGGACACATACTGCACAGAGGAATAAATGTGGATTTTATGTTAACAGGAAATGATTCAAAACCAGCAATAAATAATTAATTGAAGTTTCTGTGTCATGCTTTTATGGGCGGAAATAAGAAAACAACCAAATGTGCAATCTTAGTGTCGACATGTAAAATACACCATTTAGAAACTGTAGCTTTAGAGAACATTTTAAAAACACTAGCGTATGATTGGTTGTTCATTTATTTCATGTCATTAACAATAACATCAGATTACATAACCCGACTATTATACGTCTCGTCTTCTCTATATTACTCAGGCATCGGTGGCCTGGTGCTATAGGGATCACTGATCCTAAGATTGGGGGTTCAAGTCCCACTGTTCACGAGGTTGTCAACCCCCCCCGTCCTGTCCCGTCCCGTCTATGGTGAGAGGTTCATGTGAAAGAATCATTGCTAACTTTGGTAGAGAAGTCAGCGTGTTTCTGTCCCTTACTAAAGGGTTGTGTCAGGAAGGGCATCTGACGTAAAAACCTACACCAAATCAAATGTGTGAATCAGATGATTCACTGTGGCGACCCATGGAAAAGGGAAAAAGTCGAACGGGAAAGAAGAAGTTCTCTACATTACTCGAGATTATAAAAACTTCACAGGCTAACACCGGGTTGCCATGTGTACACAGAACGTACAGTGCACACTACAGGTCTTCCTTGAAGTTCCAAAAGCAACTCGTTGGTTTGAAGCGTTTTCCTTGTCAATGGCATGCCACGCTGCTATTAAAACCACTTCAAGGATGACAATTCGTATCTTTTAATCTATTTATTTCTCAGGGATGGAAAGGTTCACTAAATGTCACAGTTCGATTTCCACACCCACGATTTAAAGTGCTGACAGGATGCAAATTGGAATGAACTTGCATTGCTTTCTAACATCAGTTCAGTCCATCTTCTGTAACCGTGTAATCCTAATTGGGGTCGCAGGGAGGCTGGCGCTCATTCCAGCTGAGTCCAGGCTAGGGCAGAGTACACCCTGGACAGCTTACCAGGATATTGTAGGGTGACAACACGCTGATGGCT
>CM045732.1:19580474-19592974 GCA_024760905.1 Plotosus lineatus | reverse complement strand
TGCTGTACTGGGATTTCCCGTGAATGAAAGTCTTTTTATCAGTGGGTGGGATCTTTTTCCATGGGTGGGAAATTTCTGGTATGTTTTTCCCTGTGCATATGTTCTATATTCTGGAATCTGGTAGTATGGGGTATTTTGCAGGTGTGTGGGGTGTGAGAGTTCTTTCTGCTAAAAAAAAGGTTAGGTTATTGGTCATGTCTTTTTACTACAGATGGCAGGTGGGTGTGACCTTTTTGCTGTCGGTGGGTTGGATGATGGGTGTGGCTCTTTTGCTACAGATGGGGGGTTAGTGAGGTCTTTTTTTCTACAGGTGCATAGGGGTGAAGTTTTTTTTTTTTACTGTATTTGAGTGTGGGTTGAAGGGCGTGGTCTTTCTTATAACTGCTGATTGGTTGATGGGCATGGCTTTTTGACCACAAATAAGTTGTGGGTGTGTTTTATTGTATTGGTTAGTGGGTTACTGGGTGTGACCTTTTCACCCCTGGTGGGTGAATTCGTGGTTGTTGAATTTTTACTACAGTTGGGCTGGTCAGTGTGGTTCTTTTTCTACAGGTGGGAGGGTTAATGGGTGTGGTGTTTTCACGACAGGTGATTGGGCCGTCTCTTGTGCTACCCTTAGGTGGGTTAAGTCTTTCCATCAATAGAATCCTCATTGTAGTTGATTTAACTGGAGATCTTTTTTTTTTGTTTTGGTTTTCTTTTCCTTCTGTCTCTCACCTCTGTTCTGATTTCCTTTTAATTTTTCACACTGGGTTTCTCTTAGAAAATATTATTTCCAGATACCAATTTAGCATTGTTGCATTCCACAGGAGAGAACAATATTAATAAAACCATAAAATAAGCTAAGACAACATCAAGTAAACAGAAAAGGTAAACAGGTTGTAGAAAGTAAACATCGAGTAAACAGAATGTTACACAACATACAGTGTCTCCTTGTGTGTTTTAGATTCCCCTGCACCTGCAGATGCCCCAGGCCAGAGGGAGGTCAAATAGGGCCGCCGATATTGAGCTTGTGACTGATGAGGCAGGGCTACAGGTATGTAGAAAACAGATCATAGGTTTAACTCCACCCCCTGTGGCTTGTCCTGTTGGAACTTATAAACGTCTTGTCCCTTCCACTTGTTTCTCATGATCCGTTTTATGGTCTGGAATTGCTCTGCTTTTCATGCACATCTGCATGTTGTTCACAGGTTAACACGGCCTCCTGTTCCAGAACAGCACATCTTACACCTTTTTTGCTTATTTAATTTAATTTAATTTAATTTATTTTTATTTTTTTTGCGCGGGGGGGGGGGTAGTTTTCATAATCAAACTTCTGCAGCACAGAACTGTTTACAACTCGTATTTGGTCTGAATCTGAGGCAGATCTTTGGTGAGTGGTGCTTTCAGGGCCTGATTAAGATTACTGTACTCCAACATATAAAGCCAAAACAAGTAATCTGATGAGTGCGTCGATCAGCTAAACTGAGTTCAGTTCTCTCTGAGAAGCTCCATTAACATGGAAACACAACTGGGAAAATTGTCCAATGACTGGGCTATGTGTGTTTGCACAAGGCATCCAGTGACATGTGGGACACGTTTATTTGGTCAGAATGTGCTGGCGAAAATTGTAGTTCTTTTTGTCCCCCATGCCAAGGTATTATGTACAGCAAGCTTGTCTCTGAGGTCCCATTACATCCCAATCTGCCAAAGGAATTTCTAACTGAAATCTCTCTCTCTCACACACACACACACACACACACACACACACACACACACACACACACATGCAGAGAGAGAGAGAGAGAGAGAGAGAGAGAGAGAGAGAGAGAGAGAGAGAGAGAGAGAGGGAGAGAGGGAAAAGGGAAGGAGAGAGAGAGAGAGAGAAAGAGAGAGGGAACATAGAGAGCAAGAGAGAGAAAGAGAGAGAGAGAGAGGGAGAGGAACAGAGAGGGGGACAGAGAGAGCAAGAGAGAGGGGGGGAGAGGGGACAGAGAGAGAGAGAGAGAGAGACAGAGAGAGAGAGGGGGGACAGAGAGAGAGAGAGAGAGAGAGAGAGAGAGAGAGAGAGAGAGAGAGAGAGAGAATATCTCATTCTTGTTGATCCAGCGCAAAACAAAAGGCATCTTAATCCTGTTGTGTTCACAGATTGTGACGCGTGTTTTTTACTCAACAGAGATATAAATACTGCTGAAATACTTCACCTTCCTACAGTTCACATCTGAAGTGAGAAACATGGAACTTATTTTCTGATCACATGGCTTGCGAGGCCAGTGACCTGTACCTGTGGATTCAACAAATCCTGGTTCATTGTATTTGTTCTGATCAACATGAGTATTTGATCATAAAATCCGACGTAACGTTGTCTGATGCAATCAAAGGCTTAGCATCTGGAATGGTTCGGCCTTTAGCTCCACTTCCCATGCGGTTCAGTCATGACAGATTAGTAGCGGTATACAATTTCTGAAATTCCTGATAGACAACTGGTGATCTTTGTAATTCTTAGGACAGAATGTACAGGAAGTCCAGCTGTCAGTCATTGCAAATGCAAATCCTAAAAATGGATTGATAAACTTGACCATCTCTAATAAGAAGATGTTGTGATCCACCACTGCTGAATGTTCGAAAAATAAACAGCTGAAGGAACTTTATTTGTTGTTAGCCGGGGCTCAGTGCCTCGGGGAATTCCTCAACAGCCCAACAGCTTGGGATGGTTAAAAATCCTGAGAACTTTTTATCCCAAAGATCAGAACCAGGAACCTTTGCTGGGCAGCCAGCGATTTCTCCAAATCTGAAATTGGACGGAGTTTTAAATATCTAGAGAGGACTTCGTATGTAATGGCTGAAAGAAGTGCTGTAAACAAGCTAAACATTTTTTGAGTATCCACTGGAAACCTCAAGAGTAAAACACTTTTCACAAAGTCCACCTTCTAAATCCCAGACTGAGTTCTTTACCCTGTTATTCCGGTTTCTTTCAGATCATAAGGAAATGCTCAGAATAAAAGCATCAGATTTCTGATTTCAGACTTGAGGCTCATCAGAGCCAGAGATATTTGGATATCTATGGATTCCTGTCGGGGTCCTTTTGTTTTTAACCAACCAAGAATTTTATTCCTAGATGAAGCATATCTTATACGTAGCATCTGACCAGTTTGGCACGTTTCAGCGTTGAACGAAAATTTCTACTAAAATTTCCCACTCAAAGAGTACGAGCTCATGAGAAGCCATGAAGCTGCCTGATATCCCAGTCTGGAAGTGTTCTAAAGCACAGCGGGATTGGACACCATCCACAAGTTTCTGATGTGTGACATCTTCATAACCTGTGTAGGTCATGTGACACACTGGCAGGACATCGTGACAGAGGAACGTGGAGTTTGGCTCCAAATGGAGCACGGCCATGTGGACGGCCCATTACATGGGACATCCCAGAACAATGCTTTAACTTTACAAACCTTAATTTAACATAGACTTTATTTAACTTTACACGTGGGTGCACGAAGTTCTGGGATCGTTAACTTTTTAGCTTTTACTGAGTTCAATCAGGTTTGTTAGGCACAATGAACCCTCCAGATTTTATTTTATTCACAAAATCTGTTTTACCTTATAAACAACATTCAATTCTTGGCAAGATGGGGAACCATTATTTTACCTCATTATTCTCAGATCCATATCCCGTCAACTTCAAGAAACACTATTTCTGCTGATATAAATACTGTAAGGGATCCGTCGCTACTTCGCGCTTCAATTCATGCAACTTCAGTACATCGGTTTTTTTTTTTTAAATATTCATCTAATTAAAAAAAAATAAAGAAATTAAGGAAGAATTAGGGAAAATTTTGAGGAAAATGCAACAAAAACAAGGCCAATTATGCAAAAAAAAAAAAAAACCTAAACAAACAAAAAACAACCCAAAACCTCCCAGCAAAACTATTTACATTGTTGTGAAGTGCGCATCTCAGTGCTTGCACACACACACACCTGCTTGTGCGCACACATATGGATGTGTTTCTATTTATATTTTTTTGCATCTTATGCATTATTTTGTAATGTTTAATTGTTATTATAAGCATTTATAGCATTGAATATGTATTTATTGATATTATATATACATGTAGGTTTACCTCATTTAGGGGGAGATTGGAGAGGGGGGGGTGATCCTACTTCACGGATTTTGATGGTCGCGTGGGGATCTCGATCCCAATTAACCACGGAAAGTGAGGGATCCCTGTACCTCATTTTAACATTTTCAGATTTTTCCTCCTTTGTGGGTTTAAAGTTGAAAGGTTTGCATGACCTGTTTCCTTTGTATGATTTTTTTTTATCTTGATGCCATAACTGTATTAAGGACGATTATCATTTTGTTTTTTGTGGAAGGAGTACATCTTCCGCTTGGAGCCCGGTAACGAGGATTCTGGGAAAGGAAAGTGTCCTTATGACCCCAAACTGAACAGCGTCTCTGCTTTGATCAGTGAGTATCGTGAGAGGTTGGTTGCAGCTTCGATTTTAAGTGCATTACGTGTATTCTAGTATCTTTCTCCCTCTGCTTTTCTGCTAAAGATGATAAAAACAACTGTCCGTCCCCTCTCCCAATGGAACTCATTTCTAAAGTTCCTTTGGATCAGTCTTGCTTTATGTTTTATCTTTTATTGCCGATCTGTGGTGAGGGGATGCCGGATGGTGATTTTTTTCCCAGTGCAGTGTCCATGGCTGTTTTCCTCATGAGACCTGATGTTCTTATTGCTGACACGAAGCTGGAGATGGAAAAGACGAAATGAACTCTCATTTGTTTCCATTTGCTGCACTTTTGATTGTATCGATCCATGTTATGGTGTCTCAGTGACTCGTAACTGAAATTTAAATGTTAAAAGGGCAAAGTGATAAAAACAGGGTAGCCATTGATCCAGATCCCTCTCAGACCAGTAACGGTATGTGTGAGACTTTCAGATGAGTCATGGCTATGATCTGTGTAATGTGTAATCTGTGTTTTATTAAAAAATAAAATAATAAAATAAATATATATATATATATATATATATATATATATATATATATATATATATATATATATATATATATATATATATAAATGAATAATTTTTATGAAAATTGCATTACAGAGTAGTAATTAAATCAAATGTACCTCATACAAAAAGTAAAATATATTTGATTTCCAGTCATGACGTGTTTAACCTATAAGTCTGAGCTTCAGTTGAACAACTGCAGAGTCATGTAGACAGGGAGCGTGGAGACAGAAGCAACATGTGGTACTTAGCTTTCATTTTACTGGACAGGAGAGACAGTTAAAGTTGGGAGACTCACGTGAGCTGAATGTAAATAATCATATCGTGAGATGGGTTTTCATTTCGGTTCTTCCCGGGCTTGTCTAGGATTTTTTGTAGTTTCCCTAAGACGCATCTCGATCGTCACCGTTTGTCTTAACAAATATTCTAACTGATTTAAGCAGGTCCAACGACGTTTATTTTTTTTATTCATCAAAGTAATAGCACAAAGTGATTATCTTCGAATAGAAATCGATATCAAACTGAAATTACAGACTGATGGGTAATGTTCTCAAAGAAGATTGCTTTATCTGTCTTGGTCTTGACTTTCTCACTTTCATTTTCAGTTAATTTTCTGTAACCGCTTAACCCTAATTAGGGTCGCGGGGAGGCTGGCGCCCATCCCAGCTGACTCCAGGCGAGGGCAGAGTAAACCCTGGACAACTCACCAAGCCATCACAGGGCGGGAACACGCTGACGGCCATACAGCTGCTCTTTACGAAAGTCAGCAATGGTTCTTTTACAGCTTCTCACCATAGACAGTGAGGGACTCGAACCCCCAACCTTAGGATCAGCGATCCAGAGCCCTATACCACTAGGATGCCATTGCCCAGTCACTTTCATTTTGACTCAGAAATTTTTGGAAACAGTCTTAACTCGGACCCCAAACTTGCAAACTTGAATTTGATCTCGACTTGAACTCGCTCTTCACTTGGACTTGAAACTCTTTGGACTTTTCCTTGACTTGGACTTAAAACTATATGCATTTGTTCTTGACCTGGACTTGGTATTAACTTTAGCTGCAGCTCTTTGTGCTTTGTTTTCTTTTGGAATTGTACTTTGTTATCACTCCATCTCATCTATTCCTCATCTTAGACTTGTTAAAGGTCTTGGACTTTTTTGACAATGGTCCTTAGCGATGGTAAACTATCACTGTTGCTTGAAATAACTGAACATTTACACAGCGTGTGTGTGTGTGTGTGTGTATATATATATATATATATATATATATATATATATATATATTGTCAAAGTGCATTGAAATTTGATTTGTCAGCACTGTGCAGCACCAGTTATTGCATTGTTCTATCCTTTCATGCTGAGTGCCAAGCAGGAACAACAACTGCCAAATTTTAACATCTTATGGTATGACGTAGCTGGGATTCGAACTCCGACCTTCGGAATTCGAACTCCAACCTTCCGGAGGATAAAGCGGATGCTCTACCATCCGAGCTAAATCCACGGTGTATGTATATATTACATTTTAGGTAAAAGTAACTGATGCTAAATCAGTAACCCAAACTAAATGTACAAGAACAACTTCTGTGCCCAGGATATGCAGGACCTCCCCCAAAAATATTTACTACCAACACCGACTATGTTTTGGGTTGTGGTGGGGTTGTTTGTCTCTCTGATGCTTACACTTACGAATGATATCCATTTGCATTCAACAACTCTACTACATTATGAAACTAGACCAATTCTGTACCAAAGCGATCACGCTACCAACACGTGTTCTTTGTACATACCATCTGAATTAACTCTGTCTCACCCGGTCTCCCCAGACCCAAGTGTGCATGTATAGGGGAAAGCTCATGCTTGGCGTTCCACTAAGATAAGCTTAATCATTAGAGCTGGAGTAGGCAGTTTCTTGGCCATGTATTAAACCACTCCCCCATGAAAAAGTGCCAGCTACAGGCGAGGACGCTTCTCAAATATCACGCACAGATTTCACATACTTGCAAATTCTAAGGCTCGTGTGTACGGTATACGCACCCACATGCACAGGTATGCCTGTAGGTAAATAAAATCGAACATCTCATGATGATACAGAGTTATTCTCTTTGCCTAGGCGATGAAATGTTGATTAAAGTTGTCACTTTGTTTTTCGTGCCAGAAAGAGGAGGGGTTAAAGGTCAGGCAAGGGAAGGCGACCCCCTCCGGCTTCCTGCCAGAGGGTGTGGTTGGCATCTTGTCTCAGCGAGACAGCAAGCATGACTAAACCTATCAATTTTCTCTCTCTCTCTCTCTCTCTCTCTCTCTCTCTCAGATGGAGAGTTGTATGCAGGCCTGTACATTGACTTCATGGGAACAGACTCCTCTATTTTCCGAACACTGGGGAAAAACACAGCCATGCGCACAGACCAGTATAACTCCAGATGGCTGAATGGTACAAACACTATCCAGGCTACTAGGAATTGTATTTGTTTTTGTTTTCATGCTTTAGTATTAATTAAAGGCTCAACTCATTATCTCTTATGAGGTTTTTTGTTTGTGTTTGTGATTTTCTTTAACTTAAAAACCTTCCAAACACACATTTCACATTTCGAATACACCCTCATCCATAGGATTTACATCTTTATCAAATTCAAACAGTTGATGATCTTGCTGAAGGCCTTTGCCTTGCTTCAGGGACCAACAGTGGCAGATTGATGGTACCGGGGCTGGAAACCCCGGATCTTATTAGTAACACAGAGCCTTAACCCGTGGGCCACTGCACTTATTTAAATGAATAACCTTATTTACAAGCTAAAGCTCTTAACAAGCCAAGACGATTTTGGGCTGTAGGTAATGAATAATTTTCATTCTGTCTTGGCCAGACCCCTCATTTGTGCACGTGCACCTCATCCCAGACAGTGCAGAGAAAAACGACGACAAACTCTACTTCTTCTTTCGCGAAAAGTCTTTGGAGATGGGCCAGAGTCCTAAATCAGAGGCTCGCATAGGACGTATCTGCCTGGTGAGTCAGACCTCCTCATAAATGTTCATGTGCTTCCTACTCCCTAAAGACCAAATGGTCATATATAGTGAGAAGATACTCTGCTTATTTACTCTCTAAAAGTACACAGACAGGGGACAGATTAAAGGAAAAGCCCAACCTCAGTGTGATAGTGATGTGTTGCACCACTGTGGACCACAAAACATTCACCTGCAATGCTTCGTTTTAGATTCTACAAGTTTCTGAAATTGCATTTGAAGACGGGAACTTGGTTTTTCAAAAGGATATTACAGTAATCGTTTTTGTTTTATTTCACTATACCCCATGGGGGCAGGGGGGGTATGAGGGATAACAAACTTGCTTCAAAGTTAGGGTGAAGTTTTTGGGAAGTGGCAGTACACTGGTTTGATCTGAACATTACACTCACTTTGGTCATGTTGGTGTAAGTGTTGTTTACTGTTTATCGCTGCAATTGTATAATTGTTAATCGGAGAGATCACATGTCTCTAATTAGGGCTTTGGGCTTTTTACACCTGAGCCTAGCGGCTCATCAGGCCGGTGCTCATCCCCGGTTTCTGTAGCGTGAAACAACCAGGAGTCCAACTCCTCCTGGATGGGATGCTAGTCCATCGCAGGTTACCTTCCCAGTATATTTTACTGGTACCCATTTATTCCGGTGGGTGAACAGAGGCACACTTGAGGTTGAGACCTTGCCCAAGGGTCTTAGCACAGTGGGGGTTTAACTGAGAACACACAACCTCCTGATCATGAGCCCAGCACCCTAACCACTACACCACCGGCCCCACCAGCTACATTCTCCTCACCTCCTCTTTTGGATCAGAGCACTGTCTGTCTATCTCAGCCCTAAGATCATGCCCTTTTTTTTGGATTTCCTCCCCATTTCTCTCCCTAATTTAAACACATTGGCTTCCGTAGCACACGAATACCACCAGCCAGAAAGGGAGGAAGGGCTGAATGCATGCACACGCCCTCTCCATGACATGCAATGCTAGCCACCCACCTCTTTTCAAACGGAGGCGCAGGCATATTTGCGGGCGGTCTAACACATTCACAGGGAAAGATCTATTTATTCTCTTATATGAATGAGCTCACCGACGCCCATGATTTGCTGATGATCGCTCTGAGTAACAGGTAAGTGAGCGTATGCCATGCTCCCATCGACTCCGGGTCACAGATGGCTGTGGCATTAACCCAGATTTGAATTTGCAATCTCTGGGTTAATAGTCACGCACCTTGTCGAAGCACCACTCTGGAGCGCAAGATCATGCCCTTTTGACCTTTCAGGTTAATCGTCCTCACCCTGCCACGCAGAAACATTAAGAAGGGCATGCAAATAGATGGGCTTTAATTTAACGCCACTCTAGCAGGTCATCTCAAAAGTAAATTTGTCCACAGCATCTTAATGAAACAGCTGCATGCTGGGTAAAAAAATGAGCATAAAAGTAAAAACAAGTGCAGTGAGTGCTTTTGAGCCACAAGGCACCACCAAGAGCCTTTTTTATATGAGTATCAGTATATGAATGCTGTTCGTATTTAAAAAGAGAGAGAGATAGAGAGAGATAGAGAGAGAGAGAGAGAGAAAATCTCATTCTTGTTGATCCAGATCGTGATGAATGTGTACGAGTTAATGCATTAGTGAGTATGCATAACGTGCAGGACCTTGGATTTGCGAGCGTTCTAAATTTTGTTTATAAGTGAAGGTCAGTCAGCGACCCTCTCTCCCAAATGGAAACACACACACACACACACACACACACACACACACACACACACACACACACACACACACACACACACACACAGTCTTTTACTCTGTGCTTTATTATTACTCCCCAGAGACTCTCTCCCTCTCACATCTGCTTCCCTTTGCCTCCATTCTTCTCTCGGCTCAGTTCTTATTCACGCAGAACTTTAAACCGAGCTCAAGAGCGGTGTGAAGTCCAAGAAAAAATACTCGGCCTCATATTGCATATTAAATATTAACAATATCCATTCATTAATTTCCTGAACCACTCAGTCCCAATTAGGGACGCAGGAGGCTGGCGCCGATATCAGCCGACTCTGGGCCAGTCAAGCTGGTCATTTCTGAAGAATAAACTCAGACAGGGTGATGCAGGACTGACGTGAAGTCCTGACTCACCCTTAAGATGTTTATTTCACAATAACGTTTTCCTGCATGTACACTCTACAGTGTCCCGCATGTTTCATATCAACATTTAGATCAATAATGAGATGAGTTTATTAATCTTAAAATTATTTTATTCGTTTAAAAATGGGTGGCACGATAGCATAGTGGTCAGCATGTCCGCCTCACAGCAGTAAGGTTCTGGGTTCGAGTCCTGGGCTGGGGTGTTAAGTTTACACGTGCTTTCTGTGCTCACATGGGTTTTCTCTGGGTAATCTGGTTCCGTTCCACAATCCACCAACATGCACATAATAGCTGTTCTAGATTGCCCCTAGGCATGGATGTGAGTGTGAATGGTTGTGCATATGTAGGCCCTGCGATGGTCTGGCGAACTGCTCAGGGTGTACCCCGCCTTTGCTCAGTCTTGGTTGATCTGTATATATACACAGATACATTTGCCATGCATCTACAAAATACCATAAGTGACCAATCAGAATTAAGTATCCACATGAGCTGTGTGCCCTTTCTATCAATTTGCATAAATCCTGAATGTGATTTTTACTCTCTGTGTGAATTATGCTTGAGTCCAGCTGTTATCATGATTTGTGCTCAGTCTGATTACCCAGGATCGTATATATATCTTTGGTATGTGACCCAGAGCCGTGCTCGCAGTCCATCAGGGCTTAGGACAACATTATGGAGAAGAATTTTTTAAAGGGTTACAGGACACTCACGTGATTGACCAGTTTCTGTGAATCCTTTTTTTTTTTTCCTTAGCCATTCTACCAGGCTTTTCTTTGCCTTTATTCTCTCTCTCTCTCTCTCTCTCTCTCTCTCTCTCTCTCTCTCTCTCTCTCTCTCTCTCTCTTTTCTTTTTTGTTGCATTTCTTGCTCCCCTACCCCCTGGGGATTTGGTTGACTCTGGAAGCAGATGGAAGTTTTTTGCAGTTAAAGTGGACAGTGTGTTTATAGCCGCATCCTACCAGACCTCACTAACCCTTTCGCCTTGTCCCCTTTCTCTCGAGACACAAGGCAGTGTTTGTGGTTTGTATGTGGAACCGTGATGTATACAACACACCGACCTGTGTTTACATTCGGAGGAGATTGCTGCTGAAGGCCTAAATCGATCTTGTGTGGGTGTGTGTATGTGTGTTCTCAGAACGATGATGGTGGTCACTGCTGCCTGGTGAACAAGTGGAGCACGTTCCTCAAAGCTCGCCTCATCTGCTCTGTCCCAGGGGTTGATGGGATTGAAACCCACTTCGATGAGCTCAGTATGTCTCGTTCTTTTGGTCTCTGTTCCGCTTCTATTTTCATTGCTATTTCTTTTGCTGGTTATTTTGTTGTGCTTTTTCTTTATAATGATATATGTCCATTCAATCAAAGACATCATCAAAAAAGCCAAACTTTAGTGAAGGTAAAATAGACCCCCATTTTTCACGATGGTTCGGTTCCGGCCCTTCCTGTGGATCAAGAAAATCTGCGAGTTATTGAGGCGGTTTTAAAACCCTATCTCTGATATTACATGCGCCAAAATATGCTTCTAGAACACATTCTATCGACAGTCTTACTCATTAATACAGTAATAATGCAGTAAAATGTAATAATGATTAAATAAAAACTTTAATTTTGCACTGTGATAATATTTATTAATGAATAAAGCGCTTCAGCTCCTTACCAGAAACTAGAGAAGATGCAGGGCGTTTGAGTGACATCATAGGGCTTAAATAATCATTAAAAACACACTAAAAAAAACATGAATTTACAATTCAAGCAATCACGTTGATGACATGTGTGCGAAGGAGAAAAAAGGAGGTGTATACATCATCTGCAACCAATCAGCTGGAGGGAGAAACAAAAGCTCTCAGCCATTGGCTAAATTTGAATCACATGCCAGTTACTTCCTGGTTTGTCACCAATCCGCGAGTATGCGGGGCTGTGAGCGCTGAACTGCGAATGGTCACGGGCCTACTGTAGTAAGAAAGGTAATAAATCAGCTGTCGACCAATTTATTTTATACTAAGCCACATAATGGCAAGCAGATTGGTAGCAGACATAAATGAGGCGTATAGGGTAATGACCGAGGGGAAGCAAATCCGGTAAGCAGTGCTGAAGTTGCAGCTAAAAGCATAGAGCATGCATGTCAGTGAGGAGGTCGAGGAGGGAGCTTGAATAAGGACAAAGAATAGGGACACTGAGGAGAACATTTTGGGTAAATGTGCAGGTGTAGATTGGGGAAGGAGTTCAGGTGAGGGCACTGAAAAAGGAAGGAGCGGAGATCGGGTGAGGGCATGGAAGGGCACATTAGATAAGTGCACTCAGAAACAGATTGGGTAAGTACACTAAGGAGCAGATTAGGTTGGGGCATGGAGGAATC
>CM045732.1:19522974-19575474 GCA_024760905.1 Plotosus lineatus | reverse complement strand
GCAAGAGGAAAAGTTGAAGGAGAGGAAGACCCATTTGAAAGCCTTACTCAAGAGAGGATCAGAATAGTCTGACTTTGGAGCTGCCACAGTTTCGGTTTGCAGTTTTACAAGGCACTCAGCTGCACAGAGAAAAAGGGAAAAGGCTAATAGGGGAGATAATAATAACTAAAAGGGTCTTAGAAGGAGTTTACCTTAAGGGTCCTGACTTCCCCTGTTGATTTCAATGAAGTGAGACAGCAAGGATGTTAAAAGTTTCCGTTTAACAGTCAGGCATCTTGCGCATTTACAAAACTTCTCCATTCTGAAAGGAAGACAGACAGTAGTAGTTCTGTTACATTTCAGTAGGAGAGTGCTGTTCCATGTCAATCAGTAGTAGTTCTGTTACATTTCAGTCAGTAGGGAGTTCTGTTCTATTTCAGTCAGTAGAGGAGTACAGTTCTATTTCAATCAGTAGGGAGTGATGTTCCATTTCAGTCAGTAGTAGAGTGCTGTTCTATTTCAGTCAGTAGTGGAGAGCTATTCCATTTCTGTCAGTAGTAGTTCTGTTACATTTCAGTCAGTAGTGGAGTGCTCTTCCATTGCAGTCAGCAGTAGTTCTGTTCCATTTCAGTCAGTAGAAGAGTGCTGTTAGCATTTCAGTCAGTAGTATAGTGTTGTTCCATTTCAGTCAGTAGTAGAGTGCTGTTCTATTTTAGTCAGTAGTAGAGTACTGTTCCATTTCAGTCAGTAGTAGTACTGTTCCTTTTCAGTCAGTAGTAGAGTACTGTTCCATTTCAGTCAGTAGTAGTACTGTTCCATTTCAGTCAGTAGTAGAGTGCTGTTACATTTCAGTCAGTAGTAGAGTGCTGTTACATTTCAGTCAGTAGTAGAGTGCTGTTCCATTTCAGTTAGTAGTAGAGTGATGTTCCATTTCAGTTAGTAGTAGAGTGATGTTCCATTTCAGTCAGTAGTAGAGTGATGTTCCATTTCAGTTAGTAGTAGAGTGATGTTCCATTTCAGTCAGTAGTATAGTTCTGTACCATTTCAGTCTGTAGTAGAGTGCTGTTCTATTTCAGTCAGTAGTGGAGAGCTATTCCATTTCTGTCAGTAGTAGTTCTGTTACATTTCAGTCAGTAGTGGAGTGCTCTTCCATTGCAGTCAGTAGTAGTTCTGTTCCATTTCAGTCAGTAGAAGAGTGCTGTTAGCATTTCAGTCAGTAGTAGAGTACTGTTCCATTTCAGTCAGTAGTAGAGTGCTGTTCCATTTCAGTTAGTAGTAGAGTGATGTTCCATGTCAGTTAGTAGTAGAGTGATGTTCCATTTCAGTCAGTAGTATAGTTCTGTACCATTTCAGTCTGTAGTAGAGTGCTGTTCTAGTTCAGTCAGTAGTGGAGAGCTATTCCATTTCTGTCAGTAGTAGTTCTGTTACATTTCAGTCAGTAGTGGAGTGCTCTTCCATTGCAGTCAGTAGTAGTTCTGTTCCATTTCAGTCAGTAGAAGAGTGCTGTTAGCATTTCAGTCAGTAGTATAGTGTTGTTCCATTTCAGTCAGTAGTAGAGTCCTGTTCTATTTTAGTCAGTAGTAGAGTACTGTTCCATTTCAGTCAGTAGTAGTACTGTTCCTTTTCAGTCAGTAGTAGAGTGCTGTTCCATTTCAGTCAGTAGTAGTACTGTTCCATTTCAGTCAGTAGTAGAGTGCTGTTACATTTCAGTCAGTAGTAGAGTGCTGTTACATTTCAGTCAGTAGTAGAGTGCTGTTCCATTTCAGTTAGTAGTAGAGTGATGTTCCATTTCAGTTAGTAGTAGAGTGATGTTCCATTTCAGTTAGTAGTAGAGTGATGTTCCATTTTGGTCAGTAGTAGAGTGCTGTTCCATTTCAGTCAGTATTAGAGTATTGTACTATTTCAGCCACTAGTAGGGTGCTGTTCCATTTCAGTCAGTAGTAGAGTGCTGTTCTATTTCAGTCAGTAGTGGAATGCTGTTTTATTTCAGCCAGTAGTGAACTGCTGTTCCATTTCAGTCAGTAGTAGAGTGCTGTTCCATTTCAGTCAGTAGCAGAGTGCTGTTCCATTTCAGTCAGTAGTAGAGTGATGTTCTATTTCAGTCAGTAGCAGAGTGCTGTTCTATTTCAGTCAGTAGTGGAGTGCTGTTCTATTTCAGTCAGTAGTGGAGTGCTGTTCTATTTCAGTCAGTAGTAGAGTGCTGTTCTATTTCAGTCAGTAGCAGAGTGCTGTTCTATTTCAGTCAGTAGTGGAGTGCTGTTCTATTTCAGTCAGTAGTGGAGTGCTGTTCTATTTCAGTCAGTAGTAGAGTGCTGTTCCATTTCAGTCAGTAGTGGAGTGCTGTTCTATTTCAGTCAGTATCAGAGTGCTGTTCTATTTCAGTCAGTAGTGGAGTGCTGTTCTATTTCAGTCAGTAGTAGAGTGCTGTTCTATTTCAGTCAGTAGTGAACTGCTGTTCCATTTCAGTCAGTAGTAGAGTGCTGTTCTATTTCAGTCAGTAGTAGAGTGCTGTTCTATTTCAGTCAGTAGGAGAGTGCTGTTCTATTTCAGTCAGCAGTGGAGTGCTCTTCCATTTCAGTCAGTAGAAGTTCTGTTCCATTTCAGTTGGTGATAGTGTAGTAGTACAGTCAGTAATAGTGCTGTTACACTTTGGTGAGTAGTAATGCTCTCACTTCTTGATCAGTTGTCCTACTGGCCTCCTCTGTTACACTTCCAAGCTTTATGTTGAGTGTTTGGACCCCTAATGACAAATTGTCATAAAGGGGAAATACTGATGGCTGATCTGAGAGTAGTTATGATCCAGCCATAGTGAAGATTGCATTGAGTGAGCGTGATCCGAGATAAGCGCTAGTACTGTTTGCAGGGGTGTGTTGTAATGAGTGTGTGTTGCATATAGCGTAGTGTATGTAGCTGTTCTGATGATGTTGTGTTCCAGACAAAGGAACAGTGCAGAAGGTGATAGTTTTGCCCAGAGATGACCTGCAGACGGAGGAGCTTATCCTCGAGGAGGTGGAAGTGTTCAAGGTGAACTTTTTTATTATTTCCTTTTTTCTTTATTTACTCATTCTTTCCCTTTCTTTTATCTTGTCTTGTTTTTCTTCCTTTCGTGGTTCTTTTGATATTCTGATGTTTTATGATTTTTATAAATAGCTGTCGGTATGTCTGTTTATTTATCTGTCTTCTTCTCTCATTCTCTTTTTCTTTCTGTCCCCCACTACTTCCTACACAACACTTTTCTCTAAATTTAAAATATAATCTCTCTCTCTCTCTCTCTCTCTCTCTCTCTCTCTCTCTCTCTCTCTCGCTCTCTCTCTCTCTGTCTCTCAGGTCCAGACTCCTATAACGACCATGAAGATTTCATCTAAAAGGGTAAGGTTCACACCCCTCTCTCCCCTGTACTGCTCTTAAACCCTCAGTGTTCCCATGTTTAAGAGTTACTATGTAGAGCAGAGAGTGGACATGAACACATGCGGAACAGATTTATCGAGACCTTGAGCTCAGGGCTTACACTCGATCTATCTTCTGTGTGTAGCCATAATTCAGAACCCCCTGTGGTGTGTTAGAGTAACGATACCGAGCCACATCACTGACAGTACACATTCATAAACCTGTGATGAGTTCCCCGAGCATGTCCTCCGCTTGCTCTTATATTGTTCTTTAAAAAAAAAAAAATCTTGACGCCTCGCCAAATTAGAGCACGCTGGGATATGAAGAGATTCTGAGAAGAATGAAATGTAATCTCTAGTCCCTGGTGTTCTGTTTGTGACTGTTTTTTCTTTGTCACTTATGCTTATAGCAACAGTTGTATGTGACATCAGTGGTGGGCGTGACCCAGCTTGCACTGCACAGGTGTGATGTGTACGGCGAGGTGTGTGCTGACTGCTGCCTGGCCCGTGACCCCTACTGCGCCTGGGACGGCAAATCTTGCTCCCGCTATTCAGCGTCGCACAAGAGGTGAGTGGTGAGACACTTCATAACACAGCACACAGAAATCACGGTGAAACCATCACCTGTCTATTTCAATTTTTTTTAACATTAACATATTTTCAAAAGCACTCACACAATCATTTATTGTTTGTTTGTTTGTTTGTTTTTTCCCTGATTATTTGTTTCACTTCATGGAAAACAGAACACAATAACTGCTGGCTCATGCTAAACTTTTAACTCCACTTAAGTCTTAAAGATTCCTGACATTTTTATTTGACTTAAGATTTTCTTTCTTTTACGAACTGGCTGTCTTTCAGACGCAGTCGGAGACAGGACGTTAAGTACGGGAACCCAATGCGGCAGTGCCGGGGCTACAACTCCAACGGTGAGTCCCCACAACATCACAATGAACATACACAGCACTGTTCAGTCCTCATAACCGAGCTGTTCACACTCACCTTCTGTTTATTAATCCATCAATCCTTTCACCGAATCACTGAGCGCTGAGTCCCAAGGTACTGTGGTGATGGGGAAGCTGCTGACTTTGGGTGAAGGTGGGGTGCATCCTGTACAGCTCCTCAGACCATCGTAGGGCCAACACCCACACACACGAATTAACAATTCCGAACGCACAACTGCACAATTCCAAACAGCCAATAAGGCCATTGCCACAATATCACCTTACAGTGTACTAAGGGCAGTGGTGGCCTGGTGGTAAAGGGTGCTGGATCGCTGATCCTAAGGTTGGGGGTTCGAGTCCCACTCTCCACGAGGTTGTCACTGTCCCCCCCAGTGCAGCTAACTGGGTTATCAAAGGCCGACCTTGTCTCTCACTGACTATCGTAAAGAGGAGCTGCATAGCTGTCAGTGTGTTTCTGATCCTTGCTAAAGGGTTGGGTCAGGAAGGACATCTGACGTAAAAACCTACGCCAAATCAAACGTGAGAATCAGATGATTCAATATGGCGACCACTGAAAAAGGGAAAAAGCCAAAAGGAAAAGAAGAAGAAGAAGAAGAATTACCTTAAAGTGTATGTGGGAGAACACAATAGCATCGTATTAAACAAACCCAAACACATGGATAACATACAAGCTTAGCCCAAATTAGCCTCATTAAGCTGGGGATTCGTACCCTGAAACTTTCTGCTGTGAGGCAGATGTGCTAACCACTATCACAGCGTCACCACCTTCTGTTTATATTCAACCGTCTTAAGCACTGAAAATTGATGCATCGCTTATGTAGTTTGTGTGTGTGTGTGTTTGTGCGTGTGTGTATATGTGTGTGTGCGTGTGTGTGTGTGTGTGTGTGTGTGTGCGTGAGTGTGTGTGTGTGTGTGTGTGTGTGTGTGTGTGCATGCGTGCATGTGTGTGTGTGTGTGTGCGTGTGTGTGTGTGTGTACGCGTGCGTGTGCGTGTGTGTGTGTGTGTGTGTGTGTGTGTGTAGTCAACAAGAATACTCTGGAGACTGTACAGTATGGTGTGGAGAGCAGCAGCACATTTCTGGAATGTCAGGCCAGATCTCCACATGCCACCATCAAATGGCACTTTCACAAAGACAACAGTGACCGGAGGAGAGAGGTACACACACACACACACACACACACACACACACACACACACACACACTCACTCACTCACTCACTGTCATTACATGAAAAATGTTGCAAAATGATTTATTTCTGTCTCACAGTCTCGCTCTCACTCTCAGGTCCGTTCGGACGGTCGTGTGCTGAAGACGGATCAGGGTTTGCTGCTGCGATCTCTCCAGCCTGCTGACTCAGGCGTGTACATCTGCACAGCCACTGAGAATAATTTTAAGCACGTGCTGATGAAGCTGCAGCTGGTGGTGCTCTCAAGCCAGGCAGTTAACAGCGTGCTTTTGGAGAGCGGCTCTAGGCCTCAGACAAGCGCATGGACGCCCAGCGTTGGCCAGTACCGGGAGCTTCTCAGCATCCTGAGCCAACCTGAGATGGGTCTCATTAATCAGTACTGCCATGACTACTGGCAGCTTGGGGACACGCACCGGGATGGCGGCAGCATCAAGCCCAGTGAACTTAATGAGCAGAAGAAACCACGCAGCCGCCGACATCACGGTGAAGCACACAAGGATGAGGATGAGACATGAGGACCCCGAGTTACACTTTCAGAGACTTGATTGTGAGTGTGACAGGAAAGAAAAAAACAACACGTTTCCGAACTTTTGCCAGAACGAACAGATGTCCCAGATGTTATAACGCATAAAGAATATCATACACAGTATTTATTGTAGGTTGTAAATAGTATAATTCTGTGGATTTCTTTGTACTTAAATAGAAAAAAAGAAAAAAGAAGATTGCTCTTTGTGTACAAGGCGGATATTACTGTATTGTTATATCATTTTTATTGTCATCAACGAGGAACAAAAAACTATCGGGCATTGATGGGCGTTTTTATCTCGACTCGAGTGTGTGGATTTTCTAAAAAAAATAAATAAAAAACAAAGAGGCGGGACTGTACTGTCTGCAGGAACATGAGAAGAGACTTTATTTCTGACAAACCGAGGGGGAAGACGTCGTTCCAAAGCCCGGTGCATTTTGGGCCGGCTCATCAGCACATCATTCATACAGTCTTCCCTTCTTTATATATATATATATATATATATATATATATATACACACATACCCTTCTTTATATATAAAGTACATGATTGCACAAAGGTATGAACTGAAAGAAAAAAGAAAAAGAGCAGTGTGTGATGGATGATTGATGATCGCACTGCACATTAGTTGTTTTGTGGACGGCAGCGTGGACTGTGAGATGCTATTAGGTTTGCTGAGCTCCTGATGAAATAGATAGCAATTCATACAGATGTTTGAAACCACTGCAGAATGACTTTGGGGAACTTCTCCTCTCACTTTTATCACTTTTTTAAAAAAGAAAGAAAGCACAAAGTGACCCGATACGTCACATGACAGTGAAGCACATATCATTACAGATCTGTTCCCATCCGATTATACAAGACAATTCAAAAGATGCTCTATACTCAACTACGCATTGTTATGTCCCATGTCCCGTGTTTTCCGGACTGCGCGAGCATAACTGTTTCATGCCTGTTTGGTACCGGTATTACAATAGGATTTGTACTCCAGCGTTTACGGAAATACATTTTAGAACTCACAAAAAAAAAAAAAAAAAAAAAAAAAAAAGAAAAAAAAAATCAATGTATTATACTACACTATTTGTGCTATTATCAGTGATTATCATTCGCGGTGCAGGGTGTTATTTTTAAAGTGTTCCTAAACATATAAAAGTTCTACACTTCCGAACTGTACCTGGAAGTTCTGGGATGTGAGTTTGCTGTGCAATATACCTTTACAGTGTCTTCATGTCAGGCCTTGGCCCTGCTGAAGCCGAAACTTTACTGTTTTATTGTTTTGTTTTGTTTTGTTTTGGTTTTTTTTCCCTAACCAGCAGCTCGTGGTGTTGTCAGAAATGTGGTGGAGTCTACAGTGTGGAGGCGAAACTGTGCCCTCGTCATCTCCGGTGTAGTTCACCTGCAGGCACTAGAAGGCTCTAAGGATTCTACACAGCCCCCTTTATTTCCTACTGCAAGATAAATGCCCCAATTTTCTTTCGAGTTTTGACAGGCAGATTCAGTGCAGCCTCTGCTGTAAAGTGGAACTTGTACTGGTCCTTCATGATGAAGAGAGAGCTGAGCCAAAATGCAAAGCTCTCAGTTTACCAGTTGATCTATGTTCCTACCCTCACTGTAGCCTTTGCTCGTGGCCTAAAGAAGAAGATCGTGATCGTGAGCCTTTGCAGGCTGGCTGAGATAGGGTGAGGAGCTTGGCCGTCCCGGAGGAGCTTGGAGTAGAACCGTGTTAAGAGGTGGTTTGGGCATCTGATGAGAATGTCTTCTGAATACCACCCTGGTGTTGTGTTTTAGGCATGTCCAACCGTCAAGAGACCGCAGGGTCAGTCAAAAACATGCTGGGCTATGTCTCTCAGCTGGTCTGGGAATTGTTCCCCGAAGACCTGGAGGAAGTTAGTGGAGAGAGGGACATCTGGACCCCAGTCGACCATGGATCAAGAGGAAGAAGAAGTTGACTGTACAAAAGTTTACAAAATAAGCTTAATTTTTGGGAACAGAAAAAGCATACAGTAAAAGAGAAATACAGAGTGGCAGGACAAACGGAAAATAAAATGTGTGATTTCATCAACAAGGCAGCAGAATTAACTGTGCTGTTTGGTCCGAAAAACACAGTACTCTTCAGGAAGTTGGCTTTCACTGTGTGCATGACTAATGTCTTTGTAATACTGTAATTTTAAACATGAAAAATCCCTGTAACCCCGCCCCCTTACACGCCCCTTTATTCCAGCAAAGCAGGACATTGGAGTAATTACCCAGGAGTGATGAGACACTCCATATATATATATATATATATTTTTTTTTTTTTTCCAACTTCTGAAACTTTCCTTCCTGCTACAGCCAGAGTAAAAACTCTTGAACAATTTCTTGCTCTTATTGTTGTTCATCATCATTTTTTAAGACTAAATGCACAGCTGATGTGATTGTAATGATTCGTGTAAATGACCGCACTCCTCTCTTCTTGTTGGTGTTGCTGACTAATAAATTAAAGCTATATATTTTATAGTAATTCAATCTCCACTTTATTTTTACTGAAATCTTAATACACTCATGATGTATGAATGTCACAGAATGTTGACGGCACAACACATACACTGTGGTTATCGTTTCTTTTTCGTTTTTATGCTAGAGAACACGTTTACACTACTTCTTCTTCTTCTGCTTCTTCTTCTTCTTCTTCTTCTTCTTCTTCTTTTACTTTCGGCTGCTCCCTTCAGGGGTCGCCACAGCAAATCATCCGCCTCTATCTCACCCTGTCCTCTGCATTTTCTTTTCTGACTCCAACGACCTTCATGTCTTCCTTCACCACATCCATAAATCTCTTCTTTGGTCTTCCTCGAGGCCTTCTGCCTGGTAGTTCCAACCTCAGCATCCTACTGCCAATATACTCACTATCCCTCCTCTGTACATGTCCAAACCATCTCAATCTAGCCTCTCTGACTTTGTCTCCAAAACATCTTACATGGGCTGTCCCTCTGATATACTCATTTCTGATCCTATCCATCCTCGTTACTCCCAGAGAGAACCTCAACATTTTCATCGCCGCTACCTCCAGCTCTGCCTCCTGCCTTTTCCTCAGTGCCACTGTTTCTAAGCCATACAACATCGCTGGCCTCACCACCGTCTTGTACACTTTTCCCTTCATTCTTGCTGACACTCTCCTATCACACATCACACCGGAAACTTTTCTCCAACCATTCCAGCCTGCCTGCACATGCTTCTTCACCTCTTTTCCACACTCTCCATTGCTCTGGATTGTTGAGTCTAAGTACTTAAAATCCTCCACCTTGGTTATCTCTGCTCCCTGTAACCTCACCGTTCCTCCTGGGTCCTTCTCATTCACACACATGTATTCTGATTTTCTGAGGCTAACCTTCATTCCTCTCCTTTCCAGGGCATACCTCCACCTCTCTAGATTTTCCTGCACTTGTTCTCTGCTCTCACTACAGATCACAATGTCATCTGCAAACATCATAGTCCATGGAGATTCTTGTCTAACCTCGTCTTGTCAGCCTGTCCATCACCATAGCAAACAAGAAGGGGCTCAGAGTTGACCCTTGATGCAGTCCCACCTCCACCTTGAACTCTTCTGTCACACCGACAGCACACCTCACCACTGTCTTGCATCTCTCATACATGTCCTGCACCACTCTAACATACTTCTCTGCCACTCCAGACTTCCTCATGCAATACCACAGTTCTTCTCTTGGCACCCTGTCATATGCTTTTTCCAGATCCACAAAGGCACAATGTAGTTCCCTCTGACCTTCTCTGTACTTCTCTATTAACATCCTCAAAGCAAACATTGCATCTGTGGTGCTCTTTCTTGGCATGAAACCAAACTGTTGTTCACAAATGCTGACCTCTGCCCTTAGTCTAGCTTCCACTATTCTTTCCCATAACTTCATCGTATGGCTCATCAACTTTATCCCTCTGTAGTTGCCACAACTCTGCACGTCTCCATTGTTCTTAAAAATGGGCACCAGCACACTACTCCTCCGGCATCTGCTCACTCTCTAGGACCTTGTTGAATGTTCTTGTCAGAAAATCTACTGGTACAGGTATGTCATCAGGACCAACTGCCTTTCCATTCTTCATCCTCTTCAATGCCCTCCTCACTTCACCCTTACTGATCTTTGCTACATCCTGCTCCTCAATGGTCACCTCTTCTACTCTTTTTTTCTCTCTCATTTTCCTCATTCATCAGCTCTTCAAAGTACTCTTTCCATCTTCCCAGCATACTTCTGTCATCAGTCAATACATTTCCCTCTCTGTCCTTTATCAATCTAACTTGCTGCACGTCCTTCCCATCTCTATTTCTCTGCTGTGCCAACCTTTATAGATCATTTTCTCCCTCTTTACTGTCCAACCTATCATACAAGTCATCATACGCCATCTGTTTGGCCTTAGCCACTGCTACTTTCACCTTACGCTGTGTCTCCCTGTACTCCTGTTTACTCTCTTCGGTCCTCTCTATGTCCCACTTTTTCTTAGCTAACCTCTTCCTTTGTACACACTCCTGCACTTCCTCATTCCACCACCAAGTCTCCTTATCCACTTTCCTTCCAGAGGACACACCAAGTACTCTCCTACCTGTGTCCCTGATCACATTTGCTGTGGTTGTCCAGTCATTTGGAAGCACTTCCTGGCCACCCAAAGCCTGTTTCAACTCCTCTTTGAAGACAACACGACACTCTTCCTTTTTCAATTTCCACCACTTTGTCTTCTGCTCTGCCTTTGCCTTCTTCACCTTCCTCACCATCAGCGTCATCCTGCATACCACCATCCTATGCTGTTTGGCAACACTCTCACCCACTACTACTTTGCAGTCACTGACTTCCTTCAAATTACATCGCCTACACAAGATGTAGTCTACCTGTGTGCTCCTACCTCCACTTTTATAAGTCACCCTATGCTCCTGTTTCTTCTGGAAGAAAGTATTCACCACAGCCATTTCCATCCTTTTTGCAAAATCTATCAACATCTGTCCTTCTGCGTTCCTGTTCTGGATACCAAACCTGCCCATCACTTCCTCGTCCCCTCTGTTGCCTGCACCAACATGTCCATTGAAGTCTGCACCAATGACCACTCTTTCACCTCTGGGGGTACTCTGCATCACTTCATCTAAGTCACTCCAGAATCTCTCCTTCTCTTCTAGCTCACATCCTACCTGTGGGGCATAAGCACTAACAACATTGAGCATTACACTTTCAATTTCTAACTTGAGACTCATCACTCTGTCTGACACTCTTTTCACTTTTAGAACATTCCTGACTAACCCCTCCTTCAAGATGGCTCCTACTCCATTTTTCTTCCCATCCACACCATGATAAAATAGCTTAAACCCTGCTCCTAAGCTTTTAGCTTTGCTACCTTTCCACCTGGTCTCCTGAACACACAGTATGTCCACCTTCCTCCTCTGCATCATGTCAGCCAGCTCTCTACCTTTTCTTTGCATAGTTCCAACATTCAAAGTCCCCACTCTCAGTCCTACACTCATGCCTTTCCTCTTCTCTCTCTGCCTACGGACACGACTCCCACCTCTCCTTCTTCGACGTCTTTGACCAACAGTAGTCCAATTTCCATCAGCACCCTGTTGATTGACAGCACGACCGATCCGGTATGGGGTAATAGACTGATTTGCATCATAAAAGTTTGGCATTGGTTTTACGTCGGATGCCCTTCCTGACACAACCCTCTGCATTCGTCCGGGCTTGGGACCGGCATGAGGGGGAGAGACACTGGTTATTGCCCCCCCCACACACACACACACACCTCATGGCTGCAGTTTACACTACACATTAATAACGTGTTCAGGGAAACTTGGTGTTGGTGTAAAAACAGGCCCGGTGAACTGATGTTGTCTCCGCTTAACCTGGACTCACAGTCATTTTACAGTATGCAAAGGTAAAGTGTGTTGGGCTTGTTACTACACCCAAGCCTAGTGGCTCATCGGGTCGGTGCTTATTCCTGGGTTCTGTCCAATGAATCAACCAGGAGCTCAACTCCTCCTGGATGGGACGCTAGTCCATTGCCGGTTACCTTCCCAGGTACCCATTTATAATGCTGGGTGAACAGAGGCAACAGTGGTTGAGACATTGCCCAGGGGTCTTAGCACAGTGGGGGTCCAACTGGGATTTGAACACACAACTTCCCGAGCATGAGCACAGCTCCCTAACCACTACACCACCGGCCCCACACGATATGCAAAGCTTCGGCTTAAATGCAGGGTTGGTCATATTATGCGAGCCCGGGAAATTTGGAGCCTTTTACCAGAGTCTTCTGCCTAAAATCTGTCTTTGGTTCTTTAGCCCAAGAAAGTGATAAAGCTTAGAATTGAGCTCAGAATTTTTTTTAAAAAAAATCCAGGAATCCCTTGGGCAAACCCGGAGTCCAGAAACCTTTGCCAAAGTATCAGATGCTAAGCTTAAGAATTTTATCCCAATAACTTTAGAGTCAAGTGAATTCGAATGTATTTAAAGTTAAAAATCATAAAAATTCAGGAACTTTTTAAGCAAAGCATTGAGTCCAGGAACTTTAGCCCGAGGATCAAACACA
This sequence comes from Plotosus lineatus, assembly GCA_024760905.1. Lineage (NCBI taxonomy): Eukaryota > Metazoa > Chordata > Actinopteri > Siluriformes > Plotosidae > Plotosus > Plotosus lineatus. The sequence goes on along the minus strand of CM045732.1, from coordinate 19,562,883 downwards.
AAGTAGTGTACAGTAACTTGTTTTCAGGAGCTTGAGACCATAAAATTTCAGAAACTCAGAAGTTTTGGTTGAAAGAACAAATTTAGTTCGTCATTTTTTTAAGTTGAGTCCAGGAACTTTAGTCTAAACATCAAACTCATAGCCCTGGTACTTTTACACAGTATTTTCAGCCCACAGCGCCTCAGGAACCACAGCCCATTGAAAAGACTCAGGAATTGAAACATTTTCTGAGAGTCCAGGAGCTTCAGTCAGAAACCCGAGTCCGGTAACTCCAACACAAAGATCAAACAACAAGAGCTGAAATCTCATCTTGGGAACTTCAGGCTGTGAAACCTCACGATCTTTAGTCATAGAATCTTCAGTCCAGACACTTGAGGTCAGGAATTCTGGAATAGTAAGATCATTGTCGTTCGTTCATTTGTTTTCTGAACCGGATAATCCTGATTAGTGTCATGGGGAGGCTGGTGTCCATCTCAGCCACTTCTGGGCGAGGGCAGAGTCGCCTGGACAGCTCACCAGGCCATCACAGGTCTGCAGCAACTTTAGGTTAGAAATTATCCACCATTTTCAAGACCGAAATCTAAAACATTACAAGAGGAGCTTTTTTAAACACCAACATTTCCCTGCTGACTGTTACTATAGAAACTGCAAAGCTCCCAGAAACACTAAAATCAAGTTCAAGCATCAAATCTGGCCCACAGTCTGGCTTTTCAGAATTTATTTCGAGACGAGTCTTTCGCATTGCACTGATCCAAACTGGTATTTTCAAAGATTCAGTGACGCATCAAAGGGAACCCACACCATATCTTCTGAGTACAAGACACGTTTGTGTCGTTATCCATTGTTTTATTATCTGATCTGAGGCATGAACTTTAATCTGGAGCCACAGTGTGACTTAACTGTTTTATCCAGAATGCTACTCTGTCCGTAAAGAACGCGGAAGTGCGAGCCTACACAGACTCAGGACGCTTATCTTATTGAGAGATCGCATTCTCTAACAGGCCTTCATTTTCCTGTCACGCCTTCAGTCCTGTCCTCTTTATCTGGAAGAGACGTCCATTGTAAAGTCTTCTTCTTTTTCTCATGTTGCAGGATTGTTTGCATGTTTATGAAATCAGATCCTTCAGCTCCCCTGCTGGAAAAACCTCCACAACACTGACAGAAGCAAGGTGAGTCAGAGCACACCTATATGTTATAATATCTTTTAAATGTTACTCATATGACTATGAAGCTGTTTTTTTTTGTTTTTGTTTTTGTTTGTGTGTGTGTGTGTGTGTGTGTGTGTGTGTGTGTGTGTGTGTGTGTGTGTGTGTTTGGTGTTGTGTCAGATCACAGATTGTGTGATGCATCTATGGTGGTTTCTCTTTGAATGCATGATGAACATGATAAGAACGAGGTCTGCTTGATGTGCCTTCAGGTCACATCATGTCCGGCGGAGCCTTCATGTGGAAGGTCATGAGCAATTGATGATGCCTTCTGAGAGCTTCTGATTGGACCTACAGCCTTTCAAGTAGTGTAATGGTGAGTCAATTTCAAAACAGTGTAATGTACAGGTTAGACCACTAGAGGCCAGCCTTTATTAAATACTGTACAGTATATAATTTTACCATCCACAAGTTTATTTGCGACAGTGTTTTATTAATAAAAGAATTTCTTTTATATCCTACTGAATACACTCCTTTTTATTATGGTGGATTAATGTCATTGGCCACATGACCACTGATATTCACGTGCTACTGATGAAGTATAATGATAATATGTCACAGATTTTCTTTGAAGTAGGCCATCAGAGGGCGGAAACACCCTGACGGCCTTGCAGCCTACTCTTGTCGAAAGTCAGCAATGGTTCTTTTACGTGAACCTCTCACCATAGACAGTGAGAGACATGGCTGGCCTTTGATAACCCAGTTATCTGCACTGGGGGGACAGTGACAACCCGTGGAGAGTGGGGCTCAAACCCCCAACATTCGGATCAGTTATCCAGCACCTATACCACTAGGCCACCACTTCCCTATCATTATACTTCTTCTTCTTTTCCTTTCGGCTTTTTCCCGTCGGATGCCCTTCCTGTCACAACCCTTTTTAGCAAGGGACAGAAACATGCTGACGGCTTTGCAGCTACTCTTTACGAAAGCCAGCAATGGCTCTTTTACATGCCTCTCACCGTAGACAGTGAGAGACATGGCCGGCCTTTGATAACCCAGTTAGCTGCACTGGGGGGGGGGGGGGGGGGTGCAGTGTCAACCCTGTGGGGACTCAAACCCCCAACCTTAGGATCAGCGATCCTGCGCCCTATCCACTAGACCACCACTGCCCACTTCCCTATCATTATACTATTATATGTTATTGGTGTGGGCGTGTGATGGTGCTGGTGTAGTGGTTAACAATTCAGCCTCTCAAGTTCATTTCTGTGTGGAGATTGCATGTTCTCCTATTCTTGCCTGGTTTCCTCAGTGTATACACTAGTTTCCTCCAACAGTTCAAAGACATGCACATTAGACCAACTGGTTGTTCAAAATTGTTGGTTTGAATGGTTGTCTGTGTTGGCATTGCAGTGGACTGGCAAGCTGTTCAGGAAGTGTATCCTTCCGAAAGTGGGTTATGATAGGCTCCAGCACCCTAGTGACACTAATATGATTATGAAACAACAATAACAACAATAATGGTGCAGGTGTGTGTGTGTGTGCGAGAGAGAGCGAGAGAGAGAGAGAGAGAGAGAGAGAGAGAGTGTGTACACATAGGTGACTGTAAGCTTGACTGTAGTGCATTTCTGACTTGCTTCATTCATTTATTTTAAACATTTCTTTAAAGAACTGTGAAGGTGTGAATCTCGTCCCATCAGAAAACAGCAATAATACAAACCCACACAACACTGACTCAATTTTTCCTTTAATATTTTAGCATCACTGTGGTTATTTATAATTTATTACCATCAAATGGATGAAACTGAGAGGAATACATATTACAAAGGAGATAGAGATAGAGAGAGAGAGAGAGAGAGAGAGAGAGACAGAGAGAGAGAGCTCATCAACAATCACGGTATTGGCTACAACAAGAAAACCTTGAACAACTCAACAACGAACACACAATGAGGCCGATGTTTTTCACTAAAAAAGCATTGCTTTGAGTCGTATTAACACAGTATTTAATCGCGGTCTAAGTGTGTACATGTAGTCGGTAAAACATTTTATTCAACACGTAAAGTAAGAATTTTTACTCTCACCCTCTTGGGTAGCGCTTTTAAATAAAATAAAATAATACAAGGATTTATTGATTTGATAAAAATCTCAAAATATACAACAGCAAAAAAGATACATGAAAACAATCAATAAAATCAATTTATTATGAAGAAACACAGCACTGGTTTCATTATATATAGACACATAATTCCCTTTTTGTGTAAAAATGGATGAAAAATACATGAAAACCAGATTTCAGCACAAACATACACTTTCTTCATGAAATCCATAAATATAACCTTCGCACAAAACATCTGGAACCGCTTTCATTCGTTTTGCTACGTTTCTGTCCACATGGCTGCGATGCAACTGGAAAAGGACCCAAGTACTTGGATATGGCAAATAAATAAATTAATAAATAAATAAATAAAGATACTTGATAATTTTTCTCTGGATAATCCTTTAACAATGTTTTGACAAATATTGCAATGATTTTAATAATAAAGTGCCTGATTCAGGATTTGAAAAAAAAAAATCTGTTGAAAAAAAAAACATTTTTCTTGCTAATATGCTAAAAATAAAAGGCATCACTGAGTTCAGCCTTTTTACAGCAAAGCTACAGAGATGAAACATGAGGAAACGTCTGAAGTTTCTCTTACTTCCTCCTGCTATTTGTGGGGGTCTATCTCAACCATCACAGAGAAAAGGTAGGGTACTCCGAACAACTTGCCAGACCATAGCATGGCAAACACGCACACAACCATTCACACTCACATCCATACATAGTGGCTCTGGGATAGTCAAGTCTTCTACTGTGTATGTCTGTGGACTGTATCAAGCAAGCAAAGAACCCAGAGGAACCCCACGTTGGCATACGGAAAACATGCAAACTCCACAGAGATTCCCCCAAGCCCGGGACTCGAACCCAGGACCTTCTTGCAGAGAAGCGAATGACTACGCAATCATGCTGCCCGCCTGAATCTTGGTGAGAAAGTGGAATTTTTTTTCAATGGGGGTTTTCAGTAATCTTTGAATTCACTAGCAAACATTTTTCGTTAATTAAATAAAGGTTAAAAGTAAAATATTGAACTTGATTTTATTTTATTTTGTTAATTTATTGGGTTTTATTCAAGAAAAAAAACACAAGAAAAGAACAGCAATTCGTATATGTTTAAAACTCAAAGTCCATTTTTCATCTCAGCTGACGGCTGCTCGAAGGTAGCGCTCAGCATTGGCTGAATTTATTTCCTATTTCAGCATTGGCTGTTCAACTCTGGAACCATCACAAGCATCAAGACCCTTAACACTCCCTAAAGTTACAACACAGGAAGTACAGTTGACGGATACGCAATGTGAAGCCACGCGCTACATTCCAGAGCTGTTTTCAAGTTTCCCTCATCAAGCTGAGACGTCAAAAAAAAAAAGTGCAAGCATGTAGAGTATGCAATTAGTGTAGACATGGCATTTTCAAATCAGTAGTGAAAGTCTTCTTTGGCCAAGAGACAAACAATATTAATCCCTTTGCATTATTAGCCAGCTAACTACGTCGCTTTCTGACAAATCAGCAGAATAAAGTGCTGAAGGCCCATCCATGGTCGGTCGGCTACATGAATCATTCCTTTCAATGCAGCGAATTGATAGTTAGCTTGTATTTCTTTACACACGAGGCTCATTATTGCTTTTTTTTTTTTTTTACATTTCCTTTTGGAATTGCATGGAGTCCTACATAACATCTACACAGTGAAGTACACAATGCATTCACGCTAACATGCTCGCAAGGGATCAAACAAAAAGTGAGTGGGGCAGTGGTGGTTTGGGGGTAAAGGTGCTGGATCACTGATCCTAAGGTTCAGGGTTCAAGTCCCACTCTCCACGGATTGTCACTGTCCCCCCCAGTGCAGCTAACTGGGTTAACAACGGCCGGCCATGTCTCTCACTGTCTCTGATGTGAGGTTCATGTAAAAGAACCATTGCTGACTTTCGTAAAGAGGAGCTGCAAAGCCGTCAGTGTGTTTCTAGCCTGCGATGGCCTGGCGAACTGTCCAGGAGGGAGTCTGCCCTTGCTAAGATAGCGGTTACATATAAGAGCCAGTGATGCCAGAAGCATGTCAACACACCAGTAACAAACGTGAGTGTTAATTTCCTACAAATGTTCAAGTCATAACAAATGACAGATTTAAAAATAAATAGTTTTCACATCGTTTTGTCTCATCCAACAAGCTAATATCTGTGAACTAGTTTCAGCGCTAGCTATAGCTACTACAGCTTCTTGTCAAAATATTATAAAAGCACTGGACAGGTCATGACCCCAAAAGCAACAAGATGTGTCAGTTGTTACATGCCCACAAGAAACATGATTGGCTGGTCACTTGGCAGTCTTTATGTAGCTACGGATTCCACGGGGTGAAACATTATGCGCTGATTTCGGCAGTGTGATCATGCTTTGTCATGTTGCATTTACCACGACACTGTAGCGGTTGATGAGGGCTTCCTGAAACAGGCCTGAGATGCAGTCACATTCGACCTCCTGGTATCCCAATCATAACACAAGCACATTTAAACCGTTGAAACAACGCAACAGAGCGAACAGCAGGAACACGCGTCACAGTATCGCAGTAGGTCAACTATTGCTCTGGTTTATGCTGAATACACTCCTACACCGGTCACTTTACCACACACACACACACACACTTCTGCCTCCTCGGCCAGGCCCAGAGTTCTCTTGTGTACTTCATGCTAAAATGCATGGAATGTCTAAATATGTATGTTTATATGGAAAATATATAATTAAACATGTATTAAAATACATAAAACAGAATCCTGTACAATGGATTAATAAAGTTTCGTAAGTTATTATGGTTCAAAATACAGAATTGCACACATGTAAAGAATGTTATATTATGTAATTAGATAACTTATGATAAAATATAATATTTGTTTTTATTGTATAATAAAAACAATACTGTAAAATTATATATTTGTTTTGTCTGTGTTAGAATTTCAAAGTTTAAACAGAATATGAATTTATAAACCACGTTTATAAGCGTGGATTAAATAATTAATTCTAAACAAATAAACAGGCAACTAAATAAATAAATAAACAACACGACATTGTGTAAATGCAGCTGTGCAACAAAGATGTTTTCGGAGCTACTCTCTTCAACGCTGATGTTGATAAGCAGCGTATCGTTATTTCCGAATCTACAAGTTTTAAGACTTAATTTCATCTATAAGCAAACAAAGCCTCACTATGCAGCAGAACATTGCAAACATGATATTTGCACATCCATAATTTTCTAAAAAGCTAATTGTTTCCAACACCAAACCCCCCTCAGTCTCCGCCTCCCAAAGTGGAAAGTGTAGCTACTCTAAGATTCTTGGTTAATGTTAAAAGCTTAAAGAACTTCGAATTCAAAAAATGATTTCCGCTGCGTTTGATTTGTAGCTAAAAACAAACACTCCCCTAAACATGTCCTTGCTGGAACATTTGTCATGAAATGTGAAAATTTACTAAATATAAATGTGTCTGACATCACATTTTGTTTCATGGACATAAACTGCTGACATCGATTACATAATCACTAAAACTCTGAACGCACAGAACTGTAAGAGTATCGTGTTATTAGCAAAACATGACTTCAAGCGATCGAGTCCAAACAATGACTGACGTGCAGCTTTCGTTTAAAATAAAATTAAAGTGTTTCTTTTACGATGTAAAAACAACAACCTGTGAATACCGTGTTTTCATTTGCTGAGCTACCATGCAGATGTGAAGCTGGCGGTGCATCGTCTTCCTTTTGCATACTTCAGTTTCTCTTAGTTATCAAACAGACTGCAGCCTAGATAGCTGGAGTATAGTATGTTGTACGTTTAAGATAGAGATCCTACGTTATTTCATGTATTTAAATATAACATAGACATGGCTGAACCCTGGAGGGACAAAACTCCCGTAAGGCCGATATCCAGACATCTTCGTCGACGCACAGGTTGGCAGGACTTGTATGAAATAAACAGTAATCAGAAAACGCATGCTGTTTTTTTGGCTACGTCTTTCTGGAGTTTCATATTTACAGAAATTTTACAACTCTATCGCTAACGAGCCATGGCGAGCCAGGAACGAAGCTGTACCCAGAGGCGCCAACATTGCTAATAACAACATGCAAATTTGGTTGTTTATTATTAATAATCAGGAGCTCCTGGACCTTGAACCAGACAAATAGGCCACAATCCTGCAGACTTGTTTTTCTTGGAAATTCCCAGATTGAGTTTTTTTAACCTCCGATAAAAAGAATTCCCTTGATCTGTCTTCAGCGACATTTCAGTACTTTTCCATTCAGTAAATTCTTTCGTTCTTTCTTTTCAAAGTCAAAAAGCTTGGTCTTTAGGGTATTTTTATATCTCCAGTCTCAGCGATTCTAATTACTACAACTATACTAATAACTAATAGTGAATCTTAGCACCTCTGAGTAGCAATACAAAGAAAAATTCCAATGAAACCTTCAAAATTTATAAGTAAATATTCTAAGTAAAATTCTATTCTTTTTATTTCCTAAAAATTTAATCTATGTGTGTATAACGCAATTACTGCAAAGCAAATCCTGGTGTTTTGTGACTTATATACCTATTTTAAAAGAGTCTGTGGTCGTATGGCTTTGAAGATTAGCAAGTACAAGAAAAGACAAAGCTCAGGAAAAAGCGTTGACAGGGCTCTGCGAGACGACTCTGGCGCTGCTAATGTGACCGTGTGAGCAAAGCAGGCTCTGGGTGACCATGCTAGATGCAAATTTACAAGGCTAAGGGTTTGCTGTGAGGAATGTGAAAAAGGAAGGATAAAACGATGGGCTTTAACCATTCTGCTCATCTCCGGTCTGTGTAGTGAAAGGCGAGGGGACGGGAGATTCGCCATTGCACCGTGATGAGGAAGCTTCTGGGTTAGACGCTTCTAGGCCAGCAGGGGGCTCTGTGCCTGCAGGGGATGTGGAGGCCTCAGCTGGAGCTTGGGGGTTTTCCTGTGCTCCTCCTGCAGGGTTTGTGGATCCAGCAGCAGCAGTTTGGTGGTGCTCGGGAGCTCTTAGCCTCTTCATGATGGTTGTGACTCGCACAGCTTTCTGACGAGGAAAAAATAAAGTTTGCAGTAAGACCATCCATCTTTATAGGAATGCAGGACAGGGATTTTCAACTGTTCAAAAGGTTTTCATTTCAATACTAAAGTTTAAAACTTGAAGTGATGCCGGGGATTTCTAAATGTACAATGAACATCACAGGTAAATAATTGCAAATATTTATAATATGCTTATAATCACAAATGTTATCTGAAAGAAGTGAATAGTGAACATCAACATAACAGAGAAACAGGTCTGCACTGGCCTGCCGAGCTGTCCAGGGTGTACTCTGCCCTTGCTCAACTGAGTCAACTGAGATTTCTGCCAGGACCCCCCAACCCTAATTCGGATTAAGCAGTTCAGAAAATAAATGAATGAATAATGGAGAAACAGTTGAAGATTTTGAAACCTGATTTTAAATTTGCTGAAAAAGAAAATTATAACTTCATATAATGTCAATACAGGAAGAAAATTGTAACCCTAACTGTTGACACATGCCAGTGAAGGAATGAACTCTGAGTAGCATGGTGTTACAAATAAATGTAAAAAATCTTTGGGTTGATAATAATAATAATAATAATAATAATAATAATAATAATAATCTTTAATTTCCGACTTAAGCATTTAGCAAAGAGTGTTTCCTGAAATTTCAGACTTTCACCAAGCCCTGTAATCCCCATACAAACCACAATGTCAAAAATCATCTTGCACTGGTAAACATTCCTTTGAAAAATTCCTGGATCTTGGGCTCCTGAGTGGTGCATCAACAAGGTGCATGACTATTAATTCGGAGATCGCAAGTTTGAATCTGAGTTTACTGCCATATCTACTGTCACAGCCAACCGTGACCAGGAATACATGGGAGCTAATTGGCTCTCATGGGAAGGAGGGATGGCATACGCTCACTTCCCTGTCACTCACAGCAATCGACATCCAATCATGGGCCCAATCTCTGAGCTCATTCCTACAAGGGAGTGGACAGTGCTTTCCCTCCAAGCATGTTAATGCATGACACTGCAGTTTGAAAAGAGGTGGGTGGCTAGTATTGCGTGTCACGAAGGGGGCATGTGCATGCTTTTGCCCCTCCATGGCTGGTAGTGGTTGTGTAATAGGGAAGGCAATATCTGATGGGTGGGAATTGGCTACGACTAAATTAGGGAGAAAAATGGAGTGAAATCCAAATAAATAAATAAATAAATTCCGGGATCCTGAGATTGATGTCCAAATTCCAATGCTGTCTTGCTTTTCCAAAACCCCAACTCTGGTAGAAATTTCACAAAAATCGTAATGTATAATTGTACTAAACAAAAAAAACAAATGAACTGAGGGTGAAATAGAACTTCCTTGGCAGAGATAATCAATCAGTATAGCTTTCACAGTATCATCTCCCAAACAGAAAAAACATCATCCAATCAGATGTCAGATAAATGTCAGATTCATCTCGCTTTGTTCCTTATTAAACAGAAAAGCAATCCACTCCCAGAGTCTCCAATAATAAAGGATTGGAAAGAAAGAGAAATAATCTACTGAAGTCTAATGTAGTATGACTTGGACATCAATTATTACCTTCCACTTGGCTCTTGCAAAATTCTTCTCCATCTGCGCGCACACATTTTCCTTAATGTTTTTATCTGATGCAGCATTTCCAGATATCCTGCAGAATATTAAACAAATTCAGATATGGCCAAGAAAAGCTTTGAATCATATTAATTACCGACAAAATAAAAGTATGACTCAGCAAAACATGAGCAGAAATTTAAAGATAATAAAATGTCAGTACCAGTCATGGTTGATGGCTTCCTGCGCCGTGAGTCTCTGGTCCTGGTCGACCTCCATGAGACGCGCTACTAAACTTTTAGCTGAAAACAAATGAGAGGGTGCATGTTCCTGTGACTCATGGCAGGGAAGATAAAAATGAATGAAATGTTTGTGATGTAAAGGAGGCTTGGTAAATCACCAGAGTCTGAGATTTCATCCCAGTATGGTGAATCAAACTCATAATCTCCTGCCAGAATTTTGCGAAAGAGGTTCTTGTCATGGTTTTCATAATCGTCATCATCTGCTTCGTCGTAGAACGGAGGATTGCCAGAAAGTCTGAGGAGAAGAACAGTGAGAGAGATAAATCTCACCATCAAACAGGAAAAATTCTGTAAATGTTTTTGTTGTTTATGGTATTTCTATGTCCGGCCTCTTTCCCTTTCACGACATTTACAGTGTTTGGTTCTCTTGTTTTCTCATTTCCATAAACTTATGACCCTCAGGTTTTCAATCAGACTGCACAACTTTCCGACCTGAAACTCTACGTCATCGTCGTTATTTATTACTGTTACCGGATTAATGGAGTCATGGTAGAGATGTTGTAACCCCCACAGTTTCACTCAGTTTATTTGCGAACAAAGTCCCAGAGATGATCGGATTGTAGAAGGTCTGGGTCAAGGCAAGCTCATAAAGCAGTGGCGGGCTGTGCATTTGGTACCTGAGCCTTCAATGGGACTAAACAAACTTAATCCATCTCTTAATCCCCCCACGATCATGTTGCAATTATACAAACCATCAATAATATACAAAAACACAATTTAACAAGGCGTGGCATTGCAGCGAGAGGCATTTTGTGCATTTGTGCTAGGTAACGCTGAGCATTACATAACTTTTCATCAGCATTTACCGCCAGAAACTGCTGGCAAAAGTTAAAATCTTAAACTTTACCTTTCCTTCAGATGTCTTAGCTTTTCTGAATAAGTTCACCTTTAAAACAGATTTTAAGAATGCCGTTTGGGACGAATCTGATTGGTTAAAGAAACAACCCCAGCGCTAATGTAGTTTAAGTGCCATCGGCCAGCACTGCTGATTTTGATTTCTGTGCAGATTAGATTGACATGGCAGCACATAGAAGCTGAAATCTGATTGGTCAAAGAAAAATTAAAATCTAGCATCCACATACAGGCTGAAAGCAGTGAAGCCGAGAGACACACTACAAAATGAAGAGAATAAACTGCTGGGAATAAAATAATACTATTTAATAGAACAAATCCTGGAATTTAAATTGTAAATGTAGCTCAGTGCTTCTGACAGTGTTCAGGCCAACAGAGAAGGCTTTGCTGGCCCTTGACGACCCTCCACTGTTATAACTTTTTGGAGCATCTATAGCTTTTCAATGTGTCCCATTAGATCTGCCATTACTATGGAACGCTAATAGAAAAACGTTCACATCAGACAGTCACCTTTGGTCTTGGGTGACCCTGAAACGTCAGACTTCAGCCATTTTGTAAATCCTTTAAACAGAAGTATTCTCTTTTTGTTTGTTTGTTTTTTTTTGTTTTTTGTTTTGTTTTGTTTGGTTTATTTGGGTTCTTTTGCAATTTGGTTGCCTCCATGTGCTACAGAACATTTAAACATCAAGAACATGTACAAAGAGCTCGTGGGTAATTGGTGGGTAAAAAGGTCTTTTACACCCAAGCCATAGTGGCTCATCAGGCTGGTGCTTATCCCCGGTTTCCATAGCGTGAAGCGACCAGGAGTTTAACTCCTCCTGGATGGGACGCTAGTCCATCGCAGGTTACCTTCCCAGTATATTTTACTGGTACCCATTTATACTGCTGGGTGAACAGAGGCTTGTGGTTGAGACCTTGCCCAGGGGTCTTAGCACAGTGAGGGTCTTGGTGGGATTTGAACTCACAACCTCCTGATCATGAGCACAGCACCCTAACCACTATGCTACCGGCCCCGGGTAATTAAAAGCAGAACCACATTTTATCTAACAGGGTTCATTCTAGTAGCTGCATTTGCCATGAGTGCTACCAAGTAGGTTTTATTGTTCACTCAAAAAAGTGGTATTTTTAGGGTTGATACAGTCTTCTGTAGAATCTGACTCTGTATTGTATGACATTTCACTGCTAGTCGTAAAACTTTTATTTCCAGTGCTCCAGTGCACATGAGACTGACTCAAGGATTCTCGGGCTCGGTTTTTACTTTGATACTCACAGTATGTACATGATCACTCCAAGAGCCCAGCAGTCTACAGGTCGGCCGTATCGCTGTCTCCCAACAACTTCTGGTGCTAAGTGAGACACAACAATGGCCACCAGATAATTCAATGAAAACTTACGTTTCCTGTTGAACAGAATTTCTACCCTTTCCTTAAACGTTAAACTTTAACTACTACAGTTTCTACTGTAGCACTACAGTTCCTTTTACTATCAACACCACAGAGAGCTGCATAATTATCTGGTAGACATGTAAAGGTTACAACAAAAACACTTTTAAAGGCTGTTTCTGGTAAGAAAAAAATGATGTAAGCTCCTTCATATAACTTTTAATGCTTCTCCCAAAGAAACAGCTAAAGAAGCCTTAAAGTGTAACTTCACCCCGGCTTTGAGACCAAGTCCACCCATTGCATCATTAACACAAATCTTGATCTGCATATATCTAAAAATAAGCGAGGTTTTACAGCCTAAAATGTAGGTGCTGAGGAAGTTGGGACCCGCCCAACTCTAATTAGAGGCATTAATATTCGTACATCTCATTATTTAGAGATGCATCAAATGGCTGCCGCTATGTCAGCGTGGGCCTTGTAAGGTTCATCATCATCATCATCTTCTTCCGCTTAGTCCAGGGTCGGGTCGCGGGGGCAGCAACCTTAGCAAAAAGGTCCAGACATCCCTCTCCCGAGCTACTTCCTCCAACTCTCCCGGGGGGACACCAAGGCGGTCCCAGACAAGCCGAGAGACATAGTCCCTCCAGCGTGTTCTAGGTCGACCCCGGGGTCTCTTCCCGGTTGGACATGCCCGAAACACCACACCAGGGAGGCGTCCGGGGGGCATGCTGACCAGATGCCCGAGCCACCTCAACTGGCCCCTCTCAATGCGGAGGAGCAGCGGATCTACTCCGAGCTCTCCCCGGATGGCGGAGCTTCTCACCCTATCTCTAAGGGAGAACCCCGCCACCCGGCGAAGAAAGCTCATTTCAGCCGCTTGTATCCGTGATCTTGTTCTTTCGGTCATTACCCAAAGCTCGTGACCATAGGTGAGGGTTGGAACGTAGATCGACTGGTAAATTGAGAGCTTCGCCTTGCGGCTCAGCTCCTTTTTCACCACAACGGACCGGTACAGGCACCGCTTAATAGCAGAGGCTGCAGCGATCCGTCTGTCGATCTCTCGCTCCATCCTTCCCTCACTCGTAAACAAGACCCCAAGATACTTAAACTCCTCCACTTGGGGCAGGACCTCATTCCCGACCCGGAGGGTGCATTCCACCATTGTCCGACTGAGAACCATGGCCTCGGACTTGGAGGTACTGATCTTCATCCCGGCTGCTTCGCACTCGGCTGCGAATCGCTCCAATGAGAGCTGGAGGGCCCGATTTGATGAAGCCAAAAGGACAACATCATCCGCAAAAAGCAGAGACGATATCCGATGGCCACCAAACCAGAACCCCTCATCGCCTCGACTGCGCCTAGAAATTCTGTCCATAAAAATTATGAACAGAATCGGTGACAAAGGACAGCCTTGGCGGACTCCAACTCCCACTGGAAACGAATCCGACCTGCTGTTACCAATACGGACCAAACTCTGGCTCCGGTGATACAGCGACCGAATCGCTCGTAGCAACAGATCCAGAACGCCGTATTCTCGGAGCACGCCCCACAAGATCTTTCGAGGGACACGGTCGAAAGCCTTCTCCAAATCCACAAAGCACATGTGGACAGATTGGGCAAACTCCCATGCCCCCTCCAGAATCCTGTGGAGCGTATAGAGTTGGTCAAGAGTGCTGCGGCCAGGGCGAAAACCACATTGTTCCTCCTGAATCCGAGGTTCGACTATCGGTCGGATCCTCCTCTCTAGTACCCCTGCATAGACTTTCCCAGGTAGGCTGAGGAGTGTAATTCCCGATAATTGGAACACACCCTCCGTTCCCCTTCTTAAAAATTGGGACCACCACCCCAGTTTGCCAATCCAGAGGTACAGCCCCGATGACCACGCGATGTTGCAGAGGCGTGTCAACCAAGACAGTCCTACAACATCCAGAGCCCTGAGATATTCTGGGCGGATCTCGTCCAACCCCGGAGCTCGACCACCGAGGAGCTTTTTACAACCTCAGTGACCTCCACTCCAGTGATGGGCGGACCCTCACCCGAACCCCAGGGTCTTCCTCTTCCACGGAGGGCGTGTTGGTGGGATTGAGAAGGTCCTCAAAGTATTCCCTCCACCTCTCAACAACATCCCCAGTCAAGGTAAGCAGCTCCCCACCTCCACCGTAAACAGTGTTTGTGAAGAACTGCCTCCCCTCCTGAGGCGTCGGATGGTGGCCCAGAACCTTTTTGAGGCCAACCGATAATCACTCTCCAGGCCCTCACCGAACTCCTCCCACGCCCGAGATTTTGCATCTGCGACAGCCTCGGCTGCAGCACGTTTGGCCTGCCGGTACCCGTTTGCTGCCTCAGGAGTCCCACAGGCTAATAAAACCCAATAGGCCTCCTTCTTCAGCTGGACGGCCCCCTTCACCGCAGGTGTCCACCACCGGGTTCGGGGATTACCGCCACGACAAGCACCGACGACCTTACGGCCACAGCTATGGGCTGCCGCCTCAGCAATGGAGGCACGAAACATGGCCCATTCGGATTCCATGTCCCCCGCCTCCTCCGGAACGTGGTTGTAGCTCTGCCGGAGGTGGGAGTTAAAGGCCTCTCGGACAGGGGGCTCCGCCAAACGTTCCCAGCAGACCCTGATTACACGCTTGGGCCTGCCAGGTCTGGAAGGCAACCTCCCACACCACGGAAGCCAACTCACCACCAGGTAGTGATCGGTAGACAGCTCAGCTCCTCGCTTCACCCGAGTGTCCAGAACATATGGTCGCAAGTCCGATGACACGACTACAAAGTCAATCATCGAACTGCGACCTAGGGTGTCCTGGTGCCAAGTGCACTTATGGACACCCTTATGTTCGAACATGGTGTTCGTGATAGACAAACTATGACGAGCACAGAAGTCCAACAATGACACACCATTCGGATTCAGACTGGAGAGGCCGTACCTACCGATCACACCCTTCCAGGTCACACTATCGTTGCCCACATGGGCGTTGAAGTCTCCCAAGACAACGAGCGAGTCTCCCGAGGGAGCGTTCTCCAACACCCCCCCCAAAGACTCCAAAAAGGGTGGGTACTCTGAACTGTCATTTGGTGCATAAGCACAAATAACAGTCAGGACCCGCCCCCCCCACCCGAAGACGGAGGGAAGCTACCCTTTCGTCAACCGGGGAGACCCCCAACATTTGGGCACCGAGACGGGGGGCAACAAGAATACCCACACCGGCTCGCCGCCTCTCCCCATGAGCAACTCTAGAATAGAAGAAGGTCCAGCCTCTTTCGAGATGGATGGTTCCAGAGCCCAAGCTATGCGTTGAGGTGAGCCCGACTATATCTAGTCGGTATCTCTCCACCTCACGCACCAAATCAGGCTCCTTTCCCGCCAGAGAGGTGACATTCCATGTCCCGAAGGTCAGAGTAAGCAGCCGAGGATCAGTCCGACAGAACCCATGCCTTTGGCTGCCACCCAACTCACACTGCACCCGACCCCTAAAACTCCTCCCACGGGTGGTGGGTCCATGGGAGGGATGCATCAAATGGCTGCCGCTATGTCAGCGTGGGCCTTGTAAGGTTCAGGAGGTTTGTATTCCACTCGATGAGTATCAACTCATCATTTTTTCCATTAGTTTCTTTCCTTCTTTCTTTCTTTTTGTTTGTCTGTCTGTCTGTCTGTCTATTTGTTACAACCTTTATCCAAAAATTATGAATGGGTTTTGATAAAAAAAAAAAAATTGAGGGGTGGAGAAAGGCCCAAGTATACCGATGATCCAGGAATTTTATTTATAATACTGTGTTTCCCTGAAAATAAGACCTAACCACAAAATAAGACCTAACATGATTTTACAAGATGATTTTAATATCGGCCCGCCCCTTAAAATAAGCCCTAGTTGAGAGCGGCAGCAATTCATTGGCCTGCTACTCGCTCAATCTTCGGCTCTAGGTGAAAGCGCTGACACATCTATTATGCAGCTTTACCTAAGCTACGCTGTCAAGGTATCAATCCTTGCGCGTTGAGGCTCAGTCGATGACGTCAGCGACTGCTTTAAAACAAGGACATACACTTGTGTCCATAAAAATAACTAAAATCGCTCGATTTGGTTCTGGTTAAAATATTAAAAAAAATAAATAAATACAACGGAATAAGAATATAAAAAGACAAAGATATATTATAAGACATGTAATAGAGACAAATGTAAAATACATCATCACCTAAAAATAAGCCCAAGTATCATATTTTGGCGGCATGGTGGCGTAGTGGTTAGCACGTCTGCCTCACAGCAAGAAGGCCTGGGTTCGATTCCCGAGCTGGGTGTTTCTGTGTGGAGTTTGCATGCTTTCCCTGTGCTTGTGTGGGTTTCCTCCGGGTGCTCCGGTTTCCTCCCACAATCCAAAGACATGCACAGTAGATTAATTGCCTGTAGGTTCGCAATTTTGCAGAAGGCAATGGCAAACCACTGCACTAATCCTGCCAAGAAAACCTCCATGAAGATGATAACCAGGGCGTTCTCCTTCATGGCGGGTCGCCAATGGTCGTCCTACGACTCAGGCACTAGATAGATCGATAGATCATATTTCGGTATGAAAATTGATATAAGCCCTGTCTTATTTTTTGGGGAAACACGGTATTTTGAAGATTCTTTAACATTGGGAAATCGTGTGTAATTAAGGTCTCATACCCAGGTACTCCGGAGTCCCACATGGCTCTTTAATAAGGCCATTCTCAAGCTTGGCCAAGTGGAAATCACTGATAACTATTTTGGAGTGCTTCAGCCGATTGTAATACACCAGATTCTCCAACTGAAACAAGAAGCAGGTTTATTAACATTAAAACAAAACATTTTCATGAGCCAAGATAGTTTTTTCAACATAAAATATGCCATAACAAGTGAAGGATCTGTACTTTTTAAATTGCAAATTACAAATGTGACGCACATGATTAGCAGGGAAGCAGCGCTATGTACCTTTAGATTGCGATGGACGATATTAAGAGAGTGCAGGTATGCCACAGCCTCTAAAACCTGCCGAATCACATTGCTGGTGTCTTTCTCAGAGTAGTACCCTTGGTCCAGGATCCAGTCAAACACCTCTCTACCTGTAGCACTGCAATGGGATTAGAAACAACAAACATCTACAGCATGTTGTCATCTGAGCAGGAAATACGTCCTTGTCGTTGGTTCACAGGGTGCAGTGCCTGTTTTTAGTGCACAGCTGTAATTCAGATCTTACAGTTATAATTAAAAATAAATAAATAAACACGAGTGTGATTTTTAAATTTTTTGTTCTGAGGGCACACCGTTGAATACAACACATTAAACACACTCAATGAAAATAAAAGTAAATCCTTGAATCACAGCCGAATCATGCAAATAAAGATCAGCTTTAAGGACTTTAAGCACCAGTAAGTTTTTGATCACTCTGGGATGAATGCAAATCTGAACCTGAACAAACAGAAAATAATATGGTGGAAGTGTCCTGGGTGAGACAGCGAGAGAGAGACATGGAGACATTCAAGTATAGTATAGTATTTATATTTGACATCCTCAGGCTATATGAGCTCAGGTTCCTGGAGACATGTCTCAGCGCCACAGGCTCTGCTGGATAAAAAGCCAGCAGCAAGGGATTAAAAAGAAAAACTTGTAGCACCTTCACGAAGCAAGTTCCAATTAATATACCCATTATTCCTTGGTTTTGTAAACACACCCCCTCTCTCTCTCCTCTCACATTTTAGTTGTATCCAATTTTGACCCATCACACGACCACCACTGATCAGGTGGCCAACAGCACTTTTAATAAAAATGAGCTCACAGATGCCTGTGATTGGCTGATGATTGCTGTGAGTGACAGGGAAGTGAGCATATGCCACGCTCCCATGGACTCCCATTCACGGATGACTGTGACATTAACCCAGATTTGAACTTACAGGCACCGAGTTCATAGTGACACACCTTGTCAATGCGCCACTTGGGAGCCCTTGATTTTGTGTTTCTTGCAATTGTTTAATAAGTAATTGTCCACACCATCCATTAATTTATTCATATTTTTCTTTTAGTGTCCAGTGCAAAGTTGTTGGATCTTGATAGTTTCCTTAGGTTACTTTTCCAACATTTTTATTTTATGAAAACGTAGCTGCCAATATGACACAGTCAGAACCTGATCGCTCAATCGCTTTTCGGTAATTATCTGAGAAACTTAAAGGAAAAAAAATCAGATATGCAGGCTGGCATCACCTTTCCTTTTGACTGAGATTTAGTTGCAGTGTGCCAAGAAAAAATCGAAACATTTACAGATTGACCGGCTGGTGTAAAATAGCCTGGTGAGGTTTCTGGTGCTGTGCCGTTGCAGACGCAAATGATTCAACCTCAAGAAAAATTTGCATCCTTCTGAAACCAAATGTTTTTTCAAACGCATGCTGATCTCTGATTAACGAAAATTTGTTGTGTTAGTGCAGAAGTTTCCATAACTTACAGTTCCAGGAAGAGGAAATATTCTTTTCTTGTCTCATAGACGTCCACCAGCTGGAGAATGTTTGGATGCTTCACCCTAAAACGAAAACATGAAATGAGCCAAAGCATGTTTCATCTTTTTTTTTTTTTTACTATCTTGTAATCAGTGATAACCCTTCAGGTCTTGCATGACAATCTGGTCTTCACACTTTCAGTGACGTGAAATTTGGGCGTGGCCTCTGTGTCAGACAGTCCCAATGGAAGAGGTGGAAGAGGTTCATGGATCTGTCAGTCCCAGTGGAAGTCGTGTGGCCTATGTGGGTATGAATGGAGGCGCCAGTATTTTTGAGTCATAAGGATGAAATTGTGACTTCTCAGAGAAATGGGTGGGGTTTCAATTTTCTTGCAGGAGGCGTGGTCTTTTGTTCCTTCAACTTCTTTCTATCACCATTTAAACTGTTTATACGTGGACTAACTGAACTGTTTTGCATCAGATCTCATGTTAAAAACATTGAGTCAGGCTATACAGCTGAAAACAATTCATTTTTCATGTGTCATATTGTCTGAGGAACAGAGTGACACCCATCCAGTTCCACATGAGATGATGGTCCCCGAAAGCTTTTCATCATTATATCTTTAGTCTTCCACTATATCAGTCATTCTGGAATAGCGGTGTTAAGCCTTCTGCCAGCCCTGTGGTTTATTCCGTAGGCTTTGCTGCAGATGCTCATCAATGTGTTATTATTAAACCCAAAGAGTAAAGCTTTTAGGAGATTGCTAATGAAACTACACAAAGGACACATTACAGAGGAGAGGGACGGGCTTTTAGGGATCTCAGCCTGTTGTTTTGGCTGTTTGGAGTGCAGTGACGTCAGTGTGCTTCATCACAGGAATAGCTGAGAAACATCTGCTACGTCTTTACGTTCCTCCCCACCCTGTCTAGTGAAAAGTGCTGTGCCTGTATAAAAACATTCTCACACACATTCGGCAAACACTGTATTCTTTCTAGGGTCGCAAGAAGGCTGGGCATAGGCATGGTACACCTTGAACGGTTTGCCAGACCATTACAGGGCTAACACACACACACACACACACACACACACACACACACACACACACACACATGGGTAATTTGTAGCAGCCAATTAGTCTAATATCCATATCTTTGGATGGGGAGGAAACCAGAGGACAGTGAGGACATGCCGACTCCACACAGAAGGCTGGGAGTTGAACCCAAGGCCTTCTTGATATGTGGAAAATGTCTCACCCCTGCAAGTAAACAACTAAAGAAAAGACATTTCTTCCATTCATCAGCGTGAGCCGTGTTAAAATTAAAAAAAATATCATAACTTCTTTTTAAAAAAAGGCTGAAACACAAACTTTATCACGGTGCACTCTGAACTCACATCTTCAGAATGAAAATCTCGTTCTTCGCAGCCTTGCGCACTTTCCTCCCGTCTTTCTTCAGAAACTTTTTGCAGGTGTACATTTTTGAAGTTGTTTTATCCTTGGCTCGAAAGATCTCGCAGAACTCTTCCCTTTAAAAAAGAGCAAACGTATGCTGATGGTTATTATTCTTTACAGTCTCAGAAAATTGGTTTTAAGATGCAAATCTTTGAATACAGGGTTCAACACTGGGCTCCCGAGTAGCACATCAAGGCGCGTGATTATCAACCTGGAGATTCCTATTGCCAATTTCCAATCCAGGTTGATGCCACAGCCATTTGTGACCTGGAGTAGATGAGCGAGCTCTCATGGGAGGAAGGCATGGCATACGCTCACTTCCCTGTCACTCACAGCGGTCGCCAGCCAATCATGGGCCCAATCTCAGATCTCATTCATACGAGAGGGTGACTAGCGCTTTCCCTCTGATGGGGTTAGACTGCAACCAAATACGCATTAGCAACGGTTCAAAAAAGAGGGAGCGTATGCATGCTTTTCCCCTCCCTGGTCGGTGGTAGTCATGTGATAGGAAAGGCTTGATGGGTAGGAATTGAATATGACTACATTACTGACAAAAATTGGGGACACACACGAGAAACAATAGTCTCAGGTTTACATCTTTACATTTGGAGCTCATGACATTCATTTAACTGATCAACAGTGGAGGTCAAAGGGCAATTCTGCCCATAACCTTTTCCTTCTTTCATTTTTTGACATTATAAGGTGTAAAGAACCTTACAGCATTTGGGTGCAACAGTGAAGCTGATTAAACTTGGACTTGCCCCATAATGTCACACCCATTCAGAACCGGGAGATAGAAAGAGACATAAACGAGTACAAAAAAAATATGATCTCTGGGTGGGAGAGACTACATTACTCTCACCTGTCAATCAGAACAACACCAGCCAATCATGATCATCTGTGATTTAGCATATGTGTAAAGCACAAGACACACTATTTAACATGAACAGGAAAAGTTGCGTGTATCATCGATCCCGTTTTAAGTGTGGTGCGTATTCACCTCTTTTGAGACACAGGTGTGAATTCCGTGGTTAATTGTGCACCTGTGCTCCGATCCATGTGGTTATTGGACCTGTGGAGTCCCGAGCAAAGGCCCGACTGGAGGTGAACATGAGGTCTTGTCTTGTCATAAAATTGAGCATGAAAAGGGTGTAAATTAGGAAGTACTGGGATCCCGCGCTACTTTACGTTTCATGCGGCTTGAGTGCATCGCTCTTTTTTTTTTAAATATTCATCGAATTAAAAAAAGAAAGAAATTAAGGAAGAATAGGGGGAAAAGTTAAGGAAAATGCCACAAAATAAGGCCAACTATGCAAAAGAAAAAAGAAAAAAAACCCTACAAACAAACAAAAACAAGAAAACAACCCAAAACCTCCCATCAAAACTACTTACATTTTTATGTGACGGGAGCATCTGAGTGTGTGTTTTTCTATTTTATTTACATCTTATGCATTATTTTTGAATGTTAAATTGTTATTATAAGCATTTATAGCATTGAATATGTATTTATTGATATTATATACACACATACATGTACGTATACGTCAGCGGGGGGGGGGGGGGCCTGATCCTACTTCATGGAATTCGACGGTCGCGGGGGGATCTCAGTCCCAATTAACCATAATAAGTGAGGGATCCCTGTAGTATATGAATTATTTCAAAAACCATGTTCACGATACGTACATATTTTGGTATGATTTGCTCTCCCAGGGATGTACTAAAGATTTTGATGTATTGATTCACAAATAAATTTGGACATGGGGATATTTATTCAAGTTTGAAGTCGGGTAGTTTGGAAAATGTGCCAGGTTTTATATATAATGTAGGATGTTTATTGTTTTTCGGGTGGGGTGTGGGGTGGGGGTGGGGGGTAGTGTTGCTTTAAATGGTGCTTACGATTTAACAATCTGGCCGAGATCATATCTGTCTGTGATGTCTGTGGGACTGTTGTAGTCCTTCTTCTCCCCGAGTGTTAAACAGCCAAATGGCATTGTGTCCCTGGAAAGAAAAACAGAGAGACAGAGGCATTAAAAAAAGAATTGAGGTGTCCATAAAGAAAAAAATATATAGAGAGACATAAAAGCAAGGTGGAGAAAAAGAAAAGATATCTGAGTTCTAATGAAACGTAAATTGAGCTCCAGCAGTGTTCAAAGCAAAGCCTGAATCGAATATCACGAACAGGCCCTGAAACAACCAATCAATCAAATACTAGGAATGATTTGTACCATAATCCCCATCAGTGTGAGTGATGCGCTCAGTGTCAGTCTGAGGCTCAGCTCCACGACCGTCCCGTCCTCTCCGTGCAGTAAACACGACGCCTGAATGCAGTTCACCATCAACGCTTCCAAATCTCGGAGTCTAAGGAACAGTGTGCGGTACTGAGCGACTCGGACATGCCGGCAATATTCATTTAGCTCCAGTTGCATAGAGATGGGAAAACCGATGGTTTGTGTTTGACCGGCGGAGAGAAAAAAATGAGACAGGACTCCAGGGACAGGAGGAAGATGAAGACAAAGAAGTGGTGAAACACTCGTGAATCCCTGAGATGAATTCTGGAAGGAACTGCAATTTCTTAAAACCCCAAAGAATTAAAGACAGCCAAAGGAGATTTTGAAAATGCAGCAGGTTGGGCATTTCAAAGCAAAAAATAAATAAATAAATAAATAAAAGAATAGAAGAAACATAAAAAGAAAGATCCTCAACTTTCATGATCACCACAGCAGACGGAAGAGAACGTTTGAAGTAAAGAACACGATGGAGTGTTCAGCAGGTTCTGGGAAGGTTTTGGAATAAAAATATTCCCAAAATAACTTTTCTCCAACGTTCTAAAATCTTCTGCTCAAAAATTCAGCTTCAGTTAAATTTCAGAAGAAATAACGAAGAAAGAAACTTTACTATCGTAAAATCGGAGAAACTACTTCGCTCTCATTCTCATCTGCATTACCGCGGAAACAAAGTGGTTTCACAGATGCTTTCTGACATTCACGTGGAACTATAAACTGATAAAAAAAAAAGAAGAAAAAAAAAAACATGTTTATCAGAAAAACAATGACATGTTGAAGTGACTGACTGGTTTATTTTCATCCCTCTCATGAGCTTCTGCAGAAACAACGACAATTCTTGAAAAGTGATACACACACACGCGCGCAAACACACACACACACACACACACGATGGCATCATACTCTCTCTCTCTCTCGCTCGCTCTCTCTCTCTCTCTCTCTGTGTGCGTGTGTGTGCGTGTGTGTGTGTGTGTGAAAGATCTAGTGTTGTCTTCTTAGTGCTACTTGAGTTGGATGAGAGCAGAGAAGGGATGTTGAGGTTCCTGAGGACTCTGTGAAGAACCCTTCAGTGAAGTGTCCAGGGCTGTAGTGCTCCAGTGTCTCAGAGCCTCAGGACGGCCTGGTTATAGAAGAAGAGGACAGAGCAGACCAGACAGGAAGAGACAGAAATTGGCTGAAAAAGTAAGAGTAACTCTGGTCAGTCTGAGTGGATTAAATCGGATTACAGTCATCTGTCTGCTGCATGCAGAAATCTGTTTGGTTTTCCCGGTGCTGATGGTGCACTTCCTCAAATGATCCCAAACGAGCAGAGACTTTCTGAGGAAAAACTTTCCCTGAGTACGAATTAAAAATCAATCTCGAGAATGCAGATGAGAATGAGTCAGGGTTCAACAGGTCACCGATCAGATTATTTCTCATATGCACTGATTTCACCCAGATTCTTAAAGGGTGCCAATAATCTCTTGCAATTACCTCATGTACCCCCCCCTCTCTCTCTCTGTCTCTCTCTCTCTCTCTCTCTCTCCCCTCCTGCTCTCTCTCTCTCTCTCTCTCCCCTCCTGCTCTCCCCTCCTGCTCTCTCTCTATTTCTTTTTCTCTCCCCCCACTCTTTCTCTCTCTCTCTCCCTCTCCCGCTCTCTCTCTCTCTCTCTCTCCCCTCCCTCTCTCTCCCCTTCTCTCTGTCTCCACCCCCTCTCTATGTCTCTCTCCCCTAACTCTCTCTCCCTCCCCTCTCTCCCCACTCACCCCCTCTCTATCTGTCTCCCCCTCTCTCCCTCTTTCTCTGTCCCCCTCTCTAGCTGTCTCCCCCTCTCTCCCTCTTTCTCTGTCCCCCTCTCTCTGTCTCCCCTCTGTCTCCCCCACCTCTCTCTCTCCCCCCTCTCTCTCTCCCCCTCTCTCTCTGTCTCCCCCTCCCTCTCTCTCTCTCTCTCTGTCTCTCTCTGTCTGTCTCTTTCTCCACCCCCCCCTCTCTATCGCACACCCTCCAGCATAATAAAAGTGTGCAGGGCTGACTTGTTGAGAATCCATATCCTTCTTTCCTCTCTCTCTCTCTCTCTCTCTCTCTCTCTTTGTGTCTTTCCATCAAAGCTTAAGCAGTTGGGTTTTTTTTGTATGTTCAGGTACTTGATGCAGGTTGTTATTTTGGCCTGTGGTCTGAGGAGCTCCATCAGCTCTGCAGGTTTCAGATGGTGAGCGCTTTTAACTTTACATCACATACGGGTTACATCATGGAGGTGCAACATTTGAGTGTGTAGTCCAGGTCGAGTTCCCTCAACGCCATCTCACAGTCTCATTGATCTTCTCTCGTAGTTTCTCTTCGATATTTGGTAAAACTCATGTGAGCTTGGTGTAAAGTCACAACCTGCACTAATCACACTGAGTTAATTTTACAATAAACCAATCGTCAACACTCCACACACTCAGAGGAGGCGGAGCTGAACACTGCTCAAATGTGTTAGGGGTGTGTCCAGAGTGTATGACGTGTCCAGAGTGTATGACTGCCTGTCCGATTCTGGTTTGATATGATGACAAGTTAAAAGTAAATGCATAAAACAAGACAAGACTAAAATATCAATTTCGACCATAGTGTAAAAACCTTAAGGAGTAGCAGGCCACGCCCCCTTTTATTGTCAGTGACTGAGTGAAAAAGCTATACCTCCTTCACTAAGACTGGCATATATAGAGACCTCACCTCCTTCACTGAGTCTGACATTTACAATAGCCACACCCCCTTCACTGAGACGGGCATATACTGAGGCTACACCTTCTTGAATGAGACTGGTATGTCCTGAGCTCACGTCTATTTTACTGTCTTTTTTCTAAGACTGAGGGACATAGAGATCACACCTCCCTCACTGAGACGAACATATACAGAGAACGCATTTATTTCACTGAGATTGACATGAATAAAGATCACACCTCTTTGACTGAGACATATTCTGGGGCCACATCTATTTCCTCGGAACTGACATATACAGAGGCCACACCTCCTTCACTGAGACTGACAGATATAGAGGTCACACCTCCTTCACTGACAGTGACCAATACAAATGCTACACCCCCTTCACTGAGACTGGCAGATATAGAGGCAATTTTTCTGAGAGTGACAGATAGAGAAGCCACACCCCCTCAACAAAAACTACTCAGTTCAGAGGGAACACCTGCTTCAGAGAGACTGACAGATAAAGAAGCCACACCCCCTCATCAAAAACTGTCTCAGTTCAGAGGGAACACCTGCTTCAGAGAGACTGACAGATAAAGAAGCCACACCCCCTCATCAAAAACTACTCAGTTCAGAGGGAACACCTCCTTCAGAGAGACTGACAGCTTCATAAAAATGATAGTCCAAGATCATTAACGTTTCAGAAATGTATTTAATCTACATAAGTTGGCTAATTTTTTTAACAATGTTGAACAAATAAATATTTAAACAAATATCATTGATATGATGCACCTGGTTAGGAAATGAATCCCTTTCGCTTGTTGAGTTATTTAGTTGGGTGAGTTACAGAGCAGTGCATCTCGAACACTGAAGGCTGGTCCAGGGCTATTTAATAATACATAGAAACTACAGATGTGTGTGTGTGTGTGTGTGTGTGTGAATGTGTGCTTGTGTGTGTGCGCGTGTGCACACACACAAGCACACATTCACACACACGCGCACACACACAAGCACACATTTACACACACACACACACACACACGAGCGCACACACACACACATCTGTGTGTGTGCGCGTGTGCGCGTGTGCTCGTGTGTGTGTGTGTGTGTGCATGTGTGTGTATGTATGTGCGGTTGTGTGCGCTTGTGTGTGTGTGTGTGTGTGTATGTGTGCTTGTGCGTGCGCGCGTGTGCTCTTGTGTGTGTGTATGTGCGGTTGTGTGTGTGTGTGTGTGTGTGTGTTTGAGTGTGTGTGTGTTCACTCCGTGCTGCATAGACATGCTGCTATTGCTATCTTTCTCTCTTTCTTTTTCCTTTTTTTTTCTTTTTCTGTTCAATCCCCTTTTCTCTTCTTTCATTAGCCATGAAACCGTATTAGCATGACTCCTCCAGACGCGTTCTAAAGCAGATCTGCTGGAACAGAAAATAATGGGTGCAACCATAATCATCATTCCCTTTGGCTTGGAGTGCAGGGTATACACACACACACACACACACACACACACACACACACACACACTTTATTTGAGAGTGAGCACAACGGTGGCTATTTTAAAAAGGCAATGAAAGAGTTTGGCATGGAAATGAAGTGTGTCGAGCTTTTGTGGCACTTCATTTGTAAGAGTGCAAGAGGCATTGATCCCCTTTTGTATTAGTTTCGTTTCACAAAGCGCGCACAGCCACACACGCACAGCCACACAGACACAGATACAACATGCTTGAGTCAGAACACAGACGAACGTTCCTCGTGCTCAGTAACCTCATGGCAGAAGTACACTCTTCCTCTTCTACACATTTTTCTCTGAGCATCTGAGGGCATGATTTCATCACCAAGTTCAGACTTATAATAGAGTCAGTTTTTTCCCAGAAACTGTGTCGGGAGATGCTCATCATCTCACCAGTGATCCATAAAAAACACAGCTGCCATAAATCCGCTTTGATATATCATGACAGAATTTTGGATATTTTATTTTTAGTATAAAGTTTATCTTGGACGTGTCACCACTATAGTTTCCATATCTATGACACAACCACAGATCTATTCAGTGTTCGACTCAGAAATAAAATGTCTGAACTTGGAATGATCTCATTTCCGTTCTTGTCAGAAACCTTTCAGCGAGCAAGTGGGGTGAAAAGTACAAATATCTCCATGGCAACCTGTGGCTGGCTAGCTAACATTAATGATTGTGACTTTATTTCATTGACTGTTATGGCGTGAATAGCAATGTTGATTTGAGCTCTAAACAGTCCAATGGGACGAATCTGTGGTCACTTGGGTTTTATTGGGTTTTTCCGAGTAGGAAATGTAAATTTATGAGTCATACTTGAAGTCCTTGTTGATTCTGCTCCTTGTAGCCGAACAATTGTTGTTGACCAAAATGAATCCAGTTGTTTCTTCTAATTGTGCATCCATACAGGTCTTGAGCTCGCAATATTATACAGCGTCACTACATATACGCCATGATGCTCCAGAAGCTGCAGTTGATTTTATGACTTCATCGTCTTTATGTATCTGTTTTGCTGCCTCAGCCATCGCACCCGATAAAACTGAATTCATTGCATGAATTATCTGAAGCTGTGGAAGAGGATCAATAATGACAGTGTGGGACGTTAGTACAGCACAAACGCTAATTGATGGCCGTGTTAGACTGCTGACTCAGAGATGGACCCCGAAGAAGCAATTACTGACAGCAAATTCAATCAGCTGTCACAGGGAATGGGCTGAAATATAGGCAATAAGATTGTCTTCAAACTCAAACACACAGACAGCTGCGTTATGCTGTCACGTCGCGTATCAAATGGATCGTCATTTGGATTGAAATACAGAAGTGCAATATTTGATAACGGTACATCAATTGTTTTTCTTTGTGCATCTCATATATTTTATGGTCTTTTACATGGCCACTTAATAAATAGTATAAAAATAGATCAGTGCTTGGTCATCATGGACTCCGGCCAGGGCCGTAAAATGAAAAATAGATCTTCCATCAGCCAACGTGTTAAAAGTCCTGATGGTTCTGAGAAACGGCGTCGTCTTCTCCTCTTCTGCAGTTCTATCGTTCTTTCTGCAAATAAATCTTCGGTTACAGAACACCAGTCCGACAGTTATGAAGTCTCATGTCAGGAAAAATAGAGCTCATTCAAAAAAATAAATAAATAAATAAATACAAAAAATAAATAAATAAATAGTAATGAAAAAAAAAGATCTGATTGCTGAGATTTCAAGTTTTCTCCAAAGACTTCAAAAGATTCACGAGTGCAGCAGTGTCAGCTGAATGGTCATAGAGTTGCAAGAGGACCCCCCCCAACACCACACACACACCACACACACAAACGCACAAAAAAATAAAAAACGCAAACAAAT
Organism: Plotosus lineatus; assembly: GCA_024760905.1. Lineage (NCBI taxonomy): Eukaryota > Metazoa > Chordata > Actinopteri > Siluriformes > Plotosidae > Plotosus > Plotosus lineatus. Next base: position 19,534,303 of record CM045732.1, on the reverse strand, counting down.
TACAATGTTGAGAATACATTCAGGTAATTGAAATCAGACAACCTTGTGGAGAGTGGGACTCGAACTCCCAACCTTTGGATCAGCGAGCCAGCGCCCTATACCACTAGACCACCACTGCCCCACAAATGGGCTGTTCGAACTGATTGATAATAATTCAGGAATTCACAATTCAGAAAAGTTCATTCAAGGGATCAGAGTAAAAAAGAAGGTGGGCAGCAAAGGCCTGGTTTTAAAGGGCGCTGGATCATTGATCCTAAGGTTGGGGGTTTGAGTCCCACGCTCCACAACGTTGACCCCCCCCCAGTGCAGCTAACTGGGTTATCAAAGGTGGGCCATATCTCTCACTGTCTATGGTGAGAGGTTCATGTAAAAGAACCATTGCTGACTTTCGTATAGAGGAGCTGCAAAGCCGTCAGCGTGTTTCTGTCCCTTGCTGAAGTGTTGTGTCAGGAAGGGCATGCGACATAAAAACCTCTGCCAAATCAAACCTGCGAATCAGATGATTCACTGTGGCGATCCCTGAAAAAAAAAGGGAAAAAGCCAAAGGGAAAAAAGAAGAATAAAAAGAAGGTCACATTTTGGAAACAAACATGTTTATGGTACCAAGTCACAATAAAAAGTAAAGATGTTGCTTTGTTTTTAATCGTTCATTTTGTTAATAACTATACTATGTAATTAGCCAAAGCCAGTGCTTTTCAAATAGTGGGGGGTGTGAGTCCCTGGGGAACATGCTTTTCTGGAATAGAGTGCAAGAATTAAGTGTAACTGCACCTCCACTCCAGTAGTTGACAGTGGTGTGCTCATTGTCGCGCTATGACATAGCAGTTTTTCGTATGAGAAAATGATATGAAGTGGTAAACAACCCCGCAAAAAACAACACAGGGAAATTTCTAAATTCAAGCTTTTTTTTTTTTTTTAACTTTCAAATCAACACTTCATTATTTTGTGTATGTTTGTTTTCATCGCTTGGGAAATAATGAACAGCGAACTGCAAATGTAACCATGTAACAGTAATTCCACGAAATGAATCAGGTGAAATTGTAGGATGTTTTCTCAGAGATCAGCGTTCTCCCGATCCTCGAGCCACGGCGCTGTGAGATAATGCTAACTCTCAGACTCGGAGCTCCTGCCTGAAGCTTCCCAGTGGGAGTTGCCTGTTGTTTTTAACTCATTTAACCTTAAAGTGGCCAACATGCCATAATTTATTTAAATTGTTTCCAAATTAATGAAAAATAAGCGCTATAATAATTAATACAAAAATCAAGCCGCAGCCAAGCTAGAAATGTTCATCTTCTGTCAAAATAAATCTGCCTCATTTAAACATTAGCCCAGTTTTTAAGAAGGTAGAGTGGGAATAAACGCCCCCTCCTGTTTTTCCCAAAATAAGCACGATACACAGTGCACAGTCAGATATAGCTATTGACTGAGAAGCTTACAGTGAGAGTTTAATTCAAAAAACAAAAGAAAATGTATTCATTTTAAAACAATGTTTTCGGGGGGGGGGGGGGGGGGTTTGTTTGTTTTTTGGTCGGATATAACAGTGTTATCTGGGATTTGTGTACAGCGAGTCCAGTTGACAGTGAGCTCATCTTATCAATAGGAATCACGTTTACTGTATAATTTTGTCAGCAGGTGAGTAAAATGTTTGAGGTAAACAAAGTGAGAATAAGGTGATAAAATGGAAATGCATTATTTTGGAAGTGTTGCTTCTGGTGCAGTTGCTGGTAAACCTTTGGGATGAACTGGAACCTAAGACTCATTTATTTCACTTTTTTGACCTTTTGGACCCAAGAGGAGATGAGGGCTAAGCATGTGATGATGACTATTCGGGTGAACAGCAAAGTGTGAACCATTTATATTGCGCTTGTGTGTGTTTATGTGTTTGGAAGACTATTTCTGAATTAGCCTGAATTAACTTTAGCTCAATCTATACAACACTTTTAACAGTGGACACGATCACAGCTACACAGAATTCTCTTTTCGGTATATAATTTTTAAATCGATCATAAATGTATACATTTTTTCCTAGGAGTACCAGAAGATGCCACCCCATAAATAAATAAATAAATAAATAAACAAAATAAAATAAATAGAGTCAACAGTGTGAGTCTTATTCTTTTGGTAGTAAAAGATATGTCGCCCATGTGTGAGGTTGTGGGTTCACATCTTACATGGCCTGGGAAGGAGGAAGAGGGGAGAGAAAGAAGTGATGGTATGGAGGAGGATGGGAGGGAGGAATAGAAATAAGAGGTGGGTGGAAGTAGGCTTTTAAAAAGCAATTTTCTGCCAGGTACACAATAGTAGTCTTCAATCTGGTGCTTTCATTTTCTGCCAATCAGGTTGACTCATTTTGCACTCGTACGAGCCCACCGCCTGTCACAGTTCTTTGCATGGCCCGCTGTCCGCCCCTCTCAGTGCACTAGCACTCCCGGTCCAAGCTTTTGTTGGCCTCGGACCATCCCTTTCAGTGGGACTTTTCAGACCATGCCTTGTCACCAGTAATGTCACACCCATATTTTCTCCATTACTTTGAACATCTTTCATTTATTTCATTCATCTGGGATTTTATCTCACAACTTCTAGTTTCAGAGATAAATATCCATCAATTGAGTGCTGTTTTTAAAGCATTTATCTTTGATAATCTGCTTGTTAGTGGAAAGCTGAGTAAAACGAGACTTGACCTGAAACAATTCAGCAGCAGAAACCAGTGATACTGTCCACTGTCCTAAACCAAAGCTTGTGTTTCGCAAGTTTGTCGACCTTTGACAGGGACACATAACAGGACACATTTTTATGAATAACAAGACTGGAGTGGATTTCTCACTCACTCACACATCGATCTGCTTGATCGCACTTCTAGGATCACATGGATGCTGTGCTTACTTTAGCCAAGACTGGGTAAAGGTGGGATACACCCTGAAGAGCTTGTCAGACCATTGCAGATCTGGAGTAGATTAGAATCTGTAATATGCCGTATTAGTGAGTTATTCTAACCATCAGTCTCCTCATAACTGACAATAAACAGCAGCACAGGTTCTTATAAAACTTCTTCTGTTTCAGATGACTGGCATTGGTATAAACCTGAAGAAATACAGATTTAAACATCGAAGTCTCACCATCGTGAATTATTATAGCATTGTGCTCTGAAAAAGTTTCCCAACAAGATCACCATTAAAATAACCCTCCTCCGATTAAGATTACTCATTCATTCAACTGTTGAAAAGCAGATCCGAACCCTTTAATATGATATCTCTAGGATTTAGGTTACGAATAAGAAGCAGATTAAAAGCAGGCTTGAACCTGGAGCATCAGGGATCATTACTCTAATCACTGTCCTACAGAAGAGCGATACTATTATTGAAACACAAGACTTTTGTTCAACTTCATCATCAACCACAAGATGCCATTATCCAAGATCAACAGAGTCTATTAGACTGAGGTTTTTAATACAGTAGATAACTGGTGAAAACCAGATTTGAACCTACACCCTCAGGGAATATTGCATTAGCCACTGTACAGCGGAGTGATTCTGAGGATAAAACATTGGACTTGTGGTGTGCGAAAAACACAGTATGACTGTAAATGTAGTGTTGGGATTTACATTAGTTACAGTCAGTAACAGGAAGCTGTAAGTGAGGCTTCCACACCAACACCATTCCAAACACAAACAATACCAGTCGAAACCCAAGTAATACCAGTTTGTACACAAACAACACCAGTCCGAACCCAAACAATATGTGTGAACCCAAATGGCACCACTCCAAGTCCAAATAATATCAATCAAAACCCAAACGCCACCGGTTCAAGCCCAACCAACACCAATCTAAACCCAAACAATACCAGTCCAACCCAAAAAACACCAGTCCAAACCAGAATAATTGCAGCAGCAGTAGCATAATGGTTAGAGAAGCAGCTTTGGGAACAAAACGTGCTGATTCAATTCCCAAACCAGCAAGAAAGAAGTGTGCTGATGGAGGAATGAGCTGCGTTTGATTAATACAGTACATATATATATATATATATATATATATATATAGAGGATTTTCTGAGTAGATCCTTCCGTAGGAGAGTGCTCAATACTTTTTGGTAGAGCAAATAAACAAAAATAAAAGGAGAGGACAAAGACTTTCTATTGAAACTCCATTTATCACTACAGATCTGTTTCGAGGGGTGGTGAAACCATCCTTCTATAATCACCTGAAGAGAGAGGATGGTTTCACCACCCCTCGAAACAGATCTGTAGTGATAAATGGAGTTTCAATAGAAAGTCTTTGTCCTGTCCTTTTATTTTTGTATATATATATATATATATATATAGGAATTTGGTGAATATTACACTTATCTTCTTACTGGGGCAGTGGTGGTCTAGTGGTATAGGGCGCTGGATCGCTGATACAAAGGTTGGGAGTTCAAGTCCCACCCTCCACAAGGTTGTCACTGCCCCCCCCAGTGCGGCTAACTGGGTTATCAAAGGTGGGCCATGTCTCTCACTGTCTCTGATGAGAGGCATGTAAAAGAACCATTGCTGACTTTCGTAAAGAGTAGCTGCAAAGTCGTCAGCGTGTTTCTGTCCCTTGCTAAAAAGGGTTGTGACAGGAAGGGCATCCGACGTAAAAACCTCTGCCAAATCAAAGATGCGAATCAAATGATTCGCTGTAGCAACTCCCGAGTAAAAGGGAAAAAGCCGAAAGGAAGACAGACTTAGCTTCTTACTGACACACACACACACACACACACACAGTTCCACTCAAGTGATGACACACTTTCAAATCAAGTGTTTTCTTGACAGTGTTGTTCTCAGTAGATCCTGAGATATTTCCTACTCCGTGAAAAATAAATCACGTAGAATTTGGCAATTCAGCTAATAACCAATTCCAGTGAGAGTCTCCAGGATGGGATGGAGTTCTTTCCATTTCCCATAAACCCTTTGGAACTATGCAAATGATAGCACGCCCAAGTTCAACCATTCAAATCTATGGCTTAGATACGATTCATTTCTCAGTTACACCATAAGAAATTAACATGATTTTCTATACAACCCAGTTGCAAAATGATTACTACCTTTTCCTCCAAAAGAAAAGATCTGGGGTTCAAATTCTGGGCAGGAGCCAATCTTTGTGGAGTTAACATTAGTGGATTTCCTCCCTTCATGCTTTGGTTTAGGGCTACCAGTTATGGTTCAGATTGAATGTAAATACAAAGAAATAATAATATTATGATAAAATTGTATTAAGTTACACTTTTACACAAAAATAGATGGATGTCCACCATCCACTTTTCTAGACTTCTGTAGAACTGGCTTCACAGCCGGTTTTCATCTTCCTCGTTGTTTCATACGTAGGAAACGATACATCTCTTTATTCATTTTCCCACCAATTTCTAAGCAACCGGAAGTAATTTGCAAATAAAATCAATAGCACAACCAATCAAAGGTAATTCAGAAGAACATTTCAAGCTAACTGCTCCCTGATTGCAGGCGGTAATATTCTTCAGTAGTCTTCTCAAAGTTTTATGAAGCTCAAAGGGCCGATTAGAATCAATAACGTTCATTAGAACAACATTACATTCATTAGGGTATGTTCACAAAAGAATCCTATCGAGTAATAGGATGTGTAGTGACGGATGTTCAGAGGCTCAGGAATCTTAAAGTTGGAGAAGGAGTGTGAGTCAGAGGTCAGCAGGCCTGCTGTGGAGGCGTTTATCTGCTCTTTCACTTTTTCCAGAGGGCTTTGAGCTGCTTTATTTACTGTGAGAACGAAGGTGTACGGTGACCTGCGGCTCAGAACACCTGCACAGACACCACGTTCACTTTAGCTTACACAAGTCCAGAACAAACTTTTTCCAAGTTTTTCCCCCATGTCTGATGGTCTAGATAAGATCATTCTACATGAAACAGATGAATTATTTACATTAACGTGATAATTTATTAAGCCAATCAGCCACAAAAGGAGGGGCAAGATACCAGAGTTATGCTTTGAGCAAAGTGTAATGTAACTAATGCAGTGTTTCTCAAATAATGGGGCGCACCCTCCTTGGGGGGCGAGGTATGATGCCAGGGGCGCACGGTATGATGCCGGGGGTCGTGTATCACCCTGGAGAACATGCTTTTCTGGAATTGTGCACGAGATTTCAGTGTAATTGCACCTACACTCCACTAATTGGCAGTGGCGCTCTCATTGTCCATATGGTGTAGCGGTTTTTCGCACGAGCAAACGATATGAAGTGCAGTAAACAATCCCTCATGAAACAACAAAGAAACATTTCTCACAGGAATGAAGAGAAAGGTGGAGAGAGACGGAGATGATAAGACATAAATAAGTTTAATAATAGTTCATAGTTAAAATAAGTTAAATGAGGTTAAATAAGGATGTATTTTTTAATATTTCAGGCACGTTGGTGCACTTTATTGTAAGTTGAACTATTTCTTTTTTGTTTTTAATGATAATAAAGAACGATGCACTCTTATGCAGAGGTGTACTAATAATTTCATAGACAAACAATACAGTACTATTTGTAGTCTCTCACGGTGCAGTGGGTTGAAACGTTTTTTTTCTTCCTATAGGGGGCGCCACAGAAAATAATTGAGACGCACTGAACTAATGGCATCTGATAGTGTACTCATCCAGTTCAGGAACAACAACAAACCATGTCCATCAAAAGTTTTTTAAGTCAGTAATAATTGTTACAGTATTTTCCTGACTATAAGTAGCACTTTTTTCATACTTTAGTTGAAGGTGCGACTTATACTCCAGAGCAACTTATATGTGAAATTATTACATATAGTTCTGTTCGTCATAATAATAAGACATAATTTCACATGTTTGTTATTTTTACACTCACAACCACAAGAGGGCACTCAAGGCTTGGGTACCAGTATCTGCTCATCCACAACTGAAGAAATGGCTTCAAAAAGAAAGTCCTATTCTGCTGATTACACGCTGCATATAGAACATACACATAATATTTAGTATTCTATATACAGTGGTACCTTGGTATTCGAACTTAATCCGTTCTAGAACGCTGTTCGAATTCCGATTTTTTTGAATTCCAAATCTGCTTTTCCCATTACAAATAATGTAAACGGTTTCAAATCCGTTCCAAGATGCGAGAAAACTACTTTTTTTAAACATAATGTTATTTCATAATGTTGTTTATATATCAAAATAGTATATTAAATGTGAAACAACAGGACAAACACACAAAATTCTTCATAGATTAATTTATTTTGTGTCTTTTTTGTTTGCTTTTTGTTTATTTTCGAACCAGCCTCGACTTGCTTTAAAGCGGAACCTTTCAGGATTCGAGCTAGAGCCTTTTTTCACCAAATCATTGTAGATTTCACGAGCTTTGCAGCAGATCACATCCTCGCTCACACTATCTCATGCTAACTGCTGCTCGTTTATGTATAGGAGCAGTAATTTTTCCTCCTCCTCCAGCACTTGCGGTCTTTGTTTCCTGAAAACCTTTGAACCTTTCGCCACATCACTGGTTTTAACACTTTCTTTGTTCTTCAGAATGCGCATATCGTTGATTTAGCCATGCCATATTCCTTAGCAAGATCAGTAGTGATTCATGCTTAGCTATCAACTCTTTCTTAAAGGCAACAGTCTTCCTCACAACTGACCTTTTCACAGTAGCTTTCTTTGGAAACATGTTTATTAGCTAATCTAATTAAGTAAACAAAAAAACACGGTATACTGTACTTTGTAGAACAGGAGCAAGCACATCCACACGCACACAGTGGTCGAGTAGAGTCAAAAGAGACTGATTTCTGGAAGTCGCGCACTTTTCCTCATTCTCGCTCTCGTTTTTTCTCGCCCATTTTTCGAGTTCGACTTCCGAATTTTGTTCGACTTCAAAGACAAAAAAAATCCTGGATTTTTTGTTCAATTCCGATTTGTTCAACCTCCAAAGTGTTTGAGAACCGAGGTACCACTGTATATATAATATAATATATCAATATAATGACGTAAACTTTATTTATTTATTTATTTTTCCTTTTTTTTTTTTTGAAAACCGACGTGTAATCGAGAACGACTTAACTCGAAGTGACTTAAGTCGAGGTATACCTGTATAAACGTCACAGTTCATGTTACTCATATCTTCTGGATAGATTTGGATTGTCTGCAAAGACAAAGAAAGCACTACAGCTTAATTTCAAATCGGTGTGGTGAACATTAACTTCTTGTGCTATTAAATCGGAATCAATCATCTCATTGGTAATTATTGGGCAGCTTTGCCGTGCCCTTCGGGTAGTGATATGTTATCTCTGTTGGCTCTGCTGGTGAAAGTGAGCGCTCTCCAGATCTGCACCTGGAGGCTTGTGCAAACTAATGCTGGGCTTAAAGCGAATAGGAATTGTTTATTACAGGAAATTGAATTCAAGTTTAAATCCAATAGCATACTTGCGTTGTGGTCTAGTATTTAAAATAAACAAGTGTAAATACCTCCATACCAAAAATGTAGAACTTTGCCTTTGATTGTTAGAAAGTGCTGAAACTAGAGACTCCTTCCACTGATGCTTTAGAAATATCTCTATACAGAAAACCTCATCACATCAGACTGATCCTTCGTGAGCTTTCATCCATCCATCGTTCATCCATCACCAGTCACTCTCTCTTCCTCTAGTGCTGTTTATCAGACTAAAACAAGTGTCAGCCCGTATTTCATGGAATTAAATATATTTTGATATAACACTCCTTTTTGTACTTTTTTTAATTATCAAACAGAGTTTATTCAGTTACAGAGGTAAAACAGGCCAGATCCAAAGTGCTCACTTTATGGGTAGCTTACAAGAAGCGGGAGCTGCTGTAATTAGATTAGCTGTAACTTCCAAACACATTAGCCTACAGTGAGGTGGCCAAAGTCATCAATTTCACAGGACTTCTTGAAATATATCCTTGGCCCATGGTGCCACTGCAGTGCCAATCGAAAATAAGCAAGCCAAAGCCTTGTTCATCTCCACAGTTTCCTTCGTCAGCTACCGCCTTTTTAACCTTCAGATATCAAACTTTGAGCAGCGCTAATTAATTTCACTTTTGACAAGTGTTGAGAAATTTTCTAATAAAGGGTTTTATGGTGTTATACAATCCGCAAAGAACATCAGAACTTCACACAGGAACAAAGTCAAACTCAAATAACTCTTATGCCTTGTTAGAATTATATAATATTCAATAATATAATGTTTGCTTTAAAGAGTGTCTGAAGTACATTTTTCTGATGTTCACTCTGAAGTTGAAGTGGGAAAGATTTTTTTTAATGCATTTCATCTACTGGATCAGCGGAAAACACTTCAAAAAAATTACAGTGATTATCACAGCTCAGAGACCTGCATGACAGATTATAAATAATTTTAAGTAAAGATGTCAGTTTTGGATAAAATGAGCGAGTACTGAAGGCCTGCGTTTTCAAAGAGGCCCAGAAGCCAACCATAACATATTCAGCTCATAAATTTCAATCATAAAAGAAATGACTGGTATTATGGTTACGCTGACACACGCATGCTCTGTCTCACTTGAAAGCAAAGTTCAAGTTGAATTATCTAATTAGATTCTGGTGTTAGACCTATTGCAAACTTCCTGTCCCTGTAAAGATCATAATATGACTTTACTTTAGTACAATTTCCATTAGCCCTCAAATGTCTAGCAATAACAACATAAACAATACACACGGACTGTGCACGGACAAACAAGCATGCTCTTCCTGCAGAACATAAATCAACACATCAGAGTACCTTCTGCTCAGAAAGGTAAAGACTGCTCAGACAACATAACGTTCCAAACCGAATGTCCACAAGAATGGATTTTAAGGCGCAGGCTGTCCCATTGTCAGGACATCATGTCTGATGACTCTTACAGTAATTTTGAGAGATTTATTTACACTTTCCACATTAAGTGCACATTTATCCATATTTTGTCTATTTGCCTGAGAGAATTACCCACAGTTCATTGCATTGTGACAGGAACCACAGGGTTACCAGGGAAAGAAAAGATAAACGCATGCTATAAATGGGAACCTTTAAACAAATTGCTGAGGTCGCCATATTGGATTTTATCAATGATGCTGTTCTGACAATAATAGTAATTATTTGACAATCAGCTTATGTCCATTCTGCAAGGTGAGCACCTCTGGGAAGTTGGCGGGGTTGGGCTCTGTAATGCTTTGAATTTGAAGGAAGTGCAAAAGCTGAAATTAAAAGTCCCAAACTCACAATGGTATGCAACACGTTTCTATGTAATGCAGTGCTTCTCAATTATTTTCTGTGTGCCCCCCCCCCCCAGAAGAAAAAAAAATGTTCATGGCACCCCCCGCAACCGCCCCACGAGTGACTATAAATAGTATTTGTCTATAAAATTGTTATTAGTACACCGCTGCATAACATTGCATCTTTATTAACCTTAAAAACAAAAAAAAAGAAAGAAACATAGTTCAACTTGCGATAGAGATAAACTTCATTAACATTGTTTGTTAATCTGTAATAGAAAAGATTTAAAGTGCACCAATGTGCCTGAAATAAAAAAAATACACCCTTATTTAAACTCATTCAACTTATTTATGTCTTAATATCGCCATCTCTCTCCACCTTTCTCTTCGTTCCTGTTAGAAATGTTTCCATGTTGTTTCTTGAAGGGTTGTTTACTGCACTTCATATCGTTTGCTCATGCGAAAAACTGTTACACCACAGCATGACAATGAGAGCACCACTGTCAACTAGTGGAGCGGAGGTGCAATTACACTTAATTCTTGTACACAATTCCAGAAAAGCATGCTCCCCAGGGTCATACGCGTTCCTCTCGGCATCACACCGCGCACCTCACTATTTGAGAAGCACTGATCTAATGTGATTTGACACAATGTGCTGTATTGTTGCCATTTTAAGTGTTTCTAGCCTCTCTCACACAATTATTTACCAGGTGACATCAATTAATCCTATAAGGATTCAGGGCTTAGATTTAAATCTGAACGAGGATATTAAAATTGGGTTGATATCAACAGCAGCATTTGGAGCCACTTTGAGACAATAAAATGCAGATTTATTATATACTGTATGTCCTTATCCATCAAGGTTACAGGGGAAGCCAGAGTCAATCCAAACTGACTTTATACAAGAGGAGAGTTACACCCTGAACAGGTGATTCGTCTATTGTTGGACAAACAAGCAACCATTTACACTCACGGCCAGATAAGTATAGTCTGTTGACCTAATGTGCTTGTCTTTGGATTTTGGGAGAAAACTGAAGCACTTGGAAGAAACCCATGCAGAACATGCAAACTCCACTTAGAAACTCCCTTTGAGCCTCAAACCTTCTCGCTGTGAAACGACAGTGCT
>CM045732.1:19502974-19520474 GCA_024760905.1 Plotosus lineatus | reverse complement strand
CACCTCACTGTTTTAGCAGTGGTGTGAAATCTCCAGCTCTGCATTTTTCATATGATAATCAGAGCATCCTGCTTTAAGGACTGTTGTATGTCTGGGTTTTTTTTTTTTTTTTTTTTTTTTTTTTTGTTGTTGCCTTGGATACGGCCCTTCACTGGTGCCTTCACCATACAGTTCCAGTAATGCAGAGCATGAGAATAAATCGCATGCTTTTTTTTTTTTGGTGGGAGGGAGGGAGAATGGGAGGATGTACATCGTGTTGTGTACGGCTAAATTTAGGTGTCTCCTGCTCTTGTGATGGTTGCTAAGATTTTTTTTTTTTTAATTTGAAACATTGGAAATAGTGCATAGAGAAGCACATGGATCTCACACAGTGTGGGCAGAATGAAGGAATTAGAGCAAGCACTGTTGCATGAACTTACAGACACACACACACACAATTAATGGTACGCTTCAGCCATCTGCGATGTTGTAATAGATTTACAGTGTTTGATATCTTCAACTACATCACATGCTGCTGAAAGATTCAACGCATCAAGAGCTGATTCATTCAATTTCAATCATCCGTGAGAGAGGTGCACGCTATGAACCAGGCACCAAATCAGAGAATCTCTTGCTTCTTTCTTTGCTGTCGAGCTACCGTCAACAGATGTCTAGTAGAACATAAAGCAACTTGCAGGACATTTCTCTGAGAAAGCTCAACCAGATTCTGGTATTTTTTAGCATTATCTTCTCACATCTTTTGATCACTGTTATATGTGGCCAGTGTGTGACATGAATACGTTGAACCATTGGTGTTATCTGGGCCTCTTCCCAAGGGCCCAATAAAAGCAGATTAGTGGTAATGGAACTTGAACTCCTGAACCTCTGACCAGTGAACATAATCCTTAACCAGTTAACCCACACTGTATTGTACCACAGGTAATCTACGAACCACTCATTCATTCTCACTTATTCGCCAAATTGGTTAAGGGCCACACCTATTAGGGAGTGTCTGAGCTGACACTGGGTCAGGGCAGGGTGCATCCTTAACAGCTCACCTGTCAGTTGCAGGGCCTAATAGTGTACAGTGTAACTGTAACAACGCCTCCTCCATCACCTACATCAGAAGAGACGGGTGTACTGGGAAGTGATGCCACTTCATCGGGTTCATTTGGTCGCATTCATACTCACACCTAGTGTCAATTTATAACAACCAGTCAGCCTAATGTGCCTGTATTTGGATTAGCACCCACAGGCAGCCTACACAAACAGACGGAAAACATACGATACAGGGATCCCTCACTTTCCGCGGTTAATTGGGACCAAGATCCTCCCGCGACCACCAAATTTCGTGAGGCAGGATCAACCCCCCCGCCGCCCCAATTGATGTATATTACATGTATATCTTCTTCTTCTTTTGCCATTTTCCCATTCTCACGAATCGCCACGGTGAATCATCTGATTCGCGCATTTGATTTGGCATAAGTTTTCACGCCGGATGCCCTTCCTGACACAACCGTTCAGCAAGGGGCGGAAACACACCAACAGCTATGTAGCTAAGATAAGATAAGATAAGATACAGCTTTATTAATCTCACAATGGAGAAATTCACTGTTACAGGCTCTTGAGGTACCATCAGTAGGGGGTGCAAAAATAGATACAAATACAAACATACACACGTACATATATATTATATAAGTAAATAAATAAGTAGATACATAAATAGTATAAATTAATAAACAATAAAAGAAAAGAATGGAGCAACTTTATAGACTGGCCTATATTAAAGTGTAATGTATCTGAGGGCAGAGATGGGTTGATATGGTTCACAGTCAGTGGGGTAGATGTGGTTGATTAAAGTGCGCGGGGTTTTTATTGCACATAACCAGTATTTTCACAGACAGTTACAAAGTGGCGTTGTACAGTCTGATAGCGGTGGGAATGAACGACCTGCGGTAGCGCTCCTTCCTGCACTGAGGATGCCTCAGTCGTCCACTGAAGGAGCTACTCAGCTCCTCTACAGTCTTACCAAAAGTCAGCAATGGTTCTTTTCAGTGAGAGACATGGCCGGCCTTTGATAACCCAGTTAGCTGCACTGGGATGGGACAATCACAACCTTGTGGAGAGTGGGACTCAAACCCCCAATCTTAGGATCAGTGATCCAGCGCCCTATACCACTAGACCACCACTGCCCACTGTATACGCACATGTATATGTGTATACAATATCAATAAATACATATTCAATGGTATAAATGCTTATAATAACAATTAAACATTCAAAAATAATGCATCAGATGTAAATAAAATATAAATACGCACACACATACAGATGTAAGTAGAAATGTAAAAATGTAAGTAGTTTTGACTGGGGCTTTTGGGTTGTTGTTTTTTTTTTTGGGGGGGGGTGCATAATCGGCCTTGTTTTGGGGCATTTTCCTTAACTTTCCCCCCTATTCTTCATTAATTTCCTTATTTTTTAATTCAATTAATATTTTAAACAAAACCCGATACACTTAAGTTGCATGAATTGAAGTGTGAAGTAGCGAGGGATCCCTGTACACTGTTAAGATTTGAAAGGTCAGCCATGTTTATCACAGACTAGTAATCGGTTACCAGCCGTACGTTCAGGCAACACAATGAAATCTGTCAAATAAACATGAAGGGATTTGAGGGTTATAAACATCCAGCCACTCCTTGCTTGTTCCAGTGAAGCCGTGTGTCTAGACAGTGCGCAAAATGACGATCTCCAAGCTTGTCCAGTGTGCATTGAAAACAGCATGTTTATGAATACTTCATCGACACACAGGTTTCAGCGGGTGTCTGTTAGCAATGTGTCGAGGCTTCAAAGCAGATTTTCATGCAGCCTTTGCTGTTCAACAGGGAACAGTTTAAGTTTTTAATAATCAATAAGAAGCAGTCTCTTTCATGTTTGCTGGCTGGAGTTTGCGCTCTCAGGATCCTTTAAGGTAACAGGTAGCTGTCTTATTTGAAAGTCCATATATGGTTTCCTATTAGCGTTCCATAGTAACAGCATTTCTATCTGGACTTGTTTCAAACTTACAAGTGTTTGATCTCAAAGACTTTGTGACCTTGCTCAATCCTTCACCTTTGACCTTGACATTCCAAAATCAAAGCATCTCTGGGACTCAGGTAGGGTAGTGACGCCACCAAGTTTGGTTAAAATCCGTGCGTGGGTGTGGTCATGACTTTGTTCAGAGACAAGTTGACAAAAAGTTGGACTCACAAATGCCAGTTCTGGATGGAGGTTATTGCACAAAAGGACAAAGAACGTTTTCAATAATAATTAAAAACCCCACAACCAATCAAAGAGACCATTTCAACCCCTTGTGATAATGAAGAGTAATACATTGCTCAGCAGTAATAGTCTGGTCGTTTATCTTTCCACAAATTTCACATGTTTATTGCTTGTGTATCTCTGAGGTTTTTTTTTTCTGGGATGCATTCAAACAGGAAGGGAAAGAAACACATGAGCTAACTTGTGCGAAACAAATTCACTCTCCTAACAGACCGTGAAATAGAGAAACATCATATGGCCAAGACGTAGCAAGGGAAATAACAGACCAAACTGAAACACTGCAACAGATTGCATTATGAAACTTGAGTCATGATCCTGTACGACAAGAAAAAATATATATTTGTACCAAGGCTATAAAAGGGCAAGCAACACACTTCAGGTTGCCTTGCTCTCTCTCTCTCTCTCTCTCTCTCTCTCTCTCTCTCTCTCTCCATTGTAAGAGTTGAAGTTAGGTACAGCTACACAGACGGTAGCCCAGATACCTTTCCCAAAGTGAAGTGTTACAGACATCATCAATCACTTAGTTCCAAGTGTAGCCACACCTTCCTACAGTATAGTAGCAATATTTAAAAAATAATTTATGGAGTATTTTTTTTTTCTTAATGTTCAGATGTAAATGTAAGGAAAACTAACTGGACACTCAAGATGGAAACACATTTTAGACAAGAACTCGACTTGGAAAATTAGCTCTTTATATCGATGAAACAAACAATAGTGGGCGGAGCTACACATATAGGCCTGTGGCTGCTTCGCTTTTGAGAGATGTTGCATTGTCCATGGACTTGTTTTCTGCTGTCATTTCACATTGGTGATTGTGATTGGCTGATGCACTAAAGTAACTGATAATGTCTATATATTATTATAGGTGATATTAAGGTGGTATGCGATCTAGAACATACTGATGTTTTCTGTTCTGCATCTTCAGTGAATTACTAATGTATTGACTGATGACAGAAGTGTGCAATGTATTGACTGATGACAGAAGTGTGCTGGGAAGATGGAAAGAGTACTTTGAAGAGCTGATGAATGAGGAAAATGAGAGAGAAAAAAGAGTAGAAGGGGTGACCGTTGAGGAGCAGGAAGTAGCAAAGATTAGTAAGGGAGAAGTGAGGAGGGCATTGAAGAGGATGAAGAGTGGAAAGGCAGTTGGCCCTGATGACATACCAGTTGAGGTATGGAAGTGTCTAGGGGAGGTAGCAGTAGATTTTCTGACAAGAATATTCAACAAGGTCTTAGAAAGTGAGCAGATGCCACAGGAATGGAGGAGAAGTGTGCTTGTGCCCATTTCTAAGAACAAGGGCGATGTACAGAGTTGTGGCAACTACAGAGGGATAAAGTTGATGAGCCATACAATGAAGCTATGGGAAAGAATAGTGGAAGCAAGACTAAAGGCAGAGGTCAGCATTTGTGAACAACAGTTTGGTTTCATGCCAAGAAAGAGCACCACAGATGCAGTGTTTGCTTTGAGGATGTGAATAGAGAAGTACGGAGAAGGTCAGAAGGAGCTGCATTGTGCCTTTGTGGATCTGGAGAAAGCATATGACAGGGTGCCGAGAGAAGAACTGTGGTATTGTATGAGGAAGTCTGGAGTGACAGAGAAGTATGTTAGAGTGGTGCAGGACATGTATGATAGATGTAAGACAGTGGTGAGGTGTGCTGTCGGTGTGACAGAAGAGTTCAAGGTGGAGGTGGGACTGCATCAAGGGTCAGCTCTCAGCCCCTTCTTGTTTGCTATGGTGATGGACAGGCTAACAGATGAGGTTAGACAAGAATCTCCATGGACTATGATGTTTGCAGATGACATAGTGATCTGTAGTGAGAGCAGAGACCAAGTGGAAGAAAATCTAGAGAGGTGGAGGTATGCCCTGGAAAGGAGGGGATTGAAGGTTAGTCTTAGTAAGACAGAATACATGTGTGTGAACGACAAGGACCCAAGAGGAACTTTGAGGTTACAGGGGGCAGAGATAAAGAAGGTGGAGGATTTTAAGTACTTAGGCTCAACAATCCAGAGCAATGGAGAGTGTGGAAAAGAGGTGAAGAAGCGTGTGCAGGCAGGTTGGAATGGATGGAGAAAAGTGTCCGGTGTGATGTGTGATAGGAGAGTATCGGCAAGAATGAAGGGAAAAGTGTACAAGACGGTGATGAGGCCAGCGATGTTGTATGGTTTAGAGACAGTGGCCCTGGGGAAAAGACAGGAGTCAGAGTTGGAGGTAGCAGAGATGAAAATGTTGAGGTTCTCTTTGGGAGTAACGAGGATGGATAGGATCAGAAATGAGCACATCAGAGGGACAGCACATGTTAGATGTTTTGGAGACAAAGTCAGAGAGGCTAGATTGAGATGGTTTGGACATGTACAGAGGAGGGATAGTGAGTATATTGGTAGTAGGATGCTGAGGTTGGAACTACCAGGCAAAAGGCCCAGAGGAAGACCAAAGAGAAGATTTATGGATGCAGTGAAGGCGGACATGAAGGTCGTTGGAGTAAGAGTAGAAGATGCAGAGGATAGGGAGAGATGGAGGCAGATCATTTGCTGTGGCGACCCCTGAAGAGAACAGCCGAAAGGAAAAGAAGATCCTCAGTGAATTACTGCATCTGTTCCTGCAGGCCAGAACTGCTTTAATTCTATAGTAGCACTCCAGCACCCACACAGCTGGGATGATACCCTTTAAAAACTCTTTTACTCAGACACATGTATTTTACTCTTCCTTTTAAATTCTGTATGTTATAAAGAACGATAGAGCAATTTGTTTTTAAAAAAGATTAAAACTAAATAAAAAAGACAGTAATTATTAAAGACATACAGGAACAGAACCATTATCAGTGTTAAACAAAAGATTTATAGCTTGAACCTAAAAAATAAAACCTCCAGAATTCTCACTATCACCGATTCAGCGAAAAGACACGAAAACGCCTGCAGTGATGGGATGAGTCAATACATAAGTGAAATATTAATCAATTTTTCATTTAGTATTCCCCTTCAAACCCATCATGGAGCGAAGCTTTGAAGTGTCCTACGCCACCAGTGACCCTCTGAATGGACTCTCTCTCTCTCTCTCTCTCACTCTCTCTCTCTCTCTCTCTCTCACACTCACTCACTCTCCCCCTCCAGTTTGTTGTCAATCTTGGTGTCTTTGGTGTCAGTTGAACAGAGGAATCAATGTCACTGTAAGTAACGAATTGAACTCTTTCAGTCACTATGATGAGTCAGTGACAGAGTGACACAGTCATGTCTGCAGTGAGGTTTGAATTGAGACTTAAACTCCCCCCACTCTCTCTTTGAGAGATCTGCAGCTTTTTATTTCCTGCTTCACCCTCTTCTATCTCATTTTATCTCTCTTACTCGATCTCCAAGTGGTAAGGGTGTTGGGCTCATGATTGAGAGGTTGTGTGTTCGAATCCCAGTTAGACCCCCACTATGCTAAGACCCTTGGGCAAGGTCTTAACCACAAGTGTGCCTCTGTTCCCCCAGCAGCATAAATGGGTACCAGTAAAAATATACTGGGAAGGTCACCTGCGATGGACCAGCGTCCCATCCAGGAGGAGTTGTGCTCTTTGTTGCTTCACGCTACGGAAAGCAGAAATAAGCACCGGCCTGATGAGCCACTTGGCTCGGGTGTAAAAAGCCCACAGGACTTTACCTTTTACTCGATCTCTAGCTCCCTCTCTCTTTTGCTCAACTTTCCCTCAATCCACATCTCATTTTCTGTAAAGTCCTTCTTTCCTTTCAAGCAAACACAAGAATCAATAGCACTGTAAGTGACAGATTGAACTCTTTCAGTCACTCTGGCATGCTGGAGCCTTTCTGCTTTCTGTTTTGTGAAGAACAGCCTTCAGCGGAACGAGTCGCGTGTCACGACTGATCCACCGCATAATGTGAAGCTTATTGTCACTTCTCCTCATGATGCTGTAAGTGCTGGGGTGGTCGCTCTCTCCCCCTCTCTTTCTCTCTCACTCAATACCACAATACGTGATCATTTAGAAAAAAATAATATTACTGAAGACGAAGACAATTCCTCTGTAGTAAAATGATCTATGATATATAACAATGTTTGTTTATTTATTACACTTTTTTATTTATTACACTGTCTTTATAGACCTGACAAAGCCATTCAACATGGTGAATAGAGAAGCCTGTGGATCATTCTCCGCAAACTTGGTTGTCCAGAGAAATTTGTGATACTGACTCAGCCTTTTCATGATGGATTTTTTATGACACTGGAAATCCTGTCTGGTGGAGAAACTTCCGATCATTTCAGCATCTCTAATGGTGTGAAACAAGGCTGTGTCCTCGTGCCAGTCCTGTTCAACCTCTTCTTCACCCAAGTGCTTCAACAGTGTGTGTGAGATCTGGATTTAGTAGTGTACCTCAAGTACCGCAGAGACCGCACACTATTCAGCCTTCGCCGTCTAGCTGCCAAAACAAAAACATTAAGACAATAGTCACTGAAGTTCTCTTTGCAGATGACTGCGCTCTCATGGCCCACAAAGAGAACCACCTGCAAACCATTGCAGACAGGTTCTCCACAGCAACCAAGTTGTTTGGTTTATCCATAGGCCTAAGCAAGACAGGAGTCCTGTTCCAGCCAGCACCAGGAAGTACAGCCAACCAGCTATGCATCACCATCAATGGAACGCCTCCAATGTCAACCCCTTCAGGTACCTGGGCAGTACCGACTCCAGCAATGAGTCTTTGGTCAACAAGATCAATGCCAGGATCCAAAAGGCAAACTAGGCACTTGGGAGACCGTGCTCAAAAGTTCTTCCACACAGTGTTGTTAGCTTTTCCATCAAGCTAAAGGTATACAGTGCAGTGGTCCTCACCTCACTCCTGCATGGCTGCGAAACATGGACACTATACCAGAAACACATGAAACATCTAGAAGAATTTCATCAACACTCCCTCCAGTTGCTCAACTTGTTACAAGCAAACTGGCTGCCACCGCATTTGAAGACGATCAGTGTTGCCACCTTATAGCCGCACAAGAACATCAACATAGATCGGCTGCTCCCCTCATCCAACCACTGAACACAACCATGGCCCCACTGCAACAGACTGCATACCTCAGCCTTGGGCGTCTGGGGCCACATGGAGATCACACCTGTAGGTGACTGGTACAGGTATAGGTGATACCTATAGATGACTGCTCAAAGACGATGCTGTCCTCATTTCCCAAGAGAATAAATAACAACTTACACACACACACACACACACACACACACACACACACACACACACACACACACACACACACACACACACACACACACATATATATATATATATATAATGTGTACATGTTAGCCAAGAAAAAATGTTAATTTCAATGTTTTGTCTTCTCTGTGATGTAAAATCATGAGATGTTGTCTATAATTAACAATTTCAATACAGTCGGTGACGTAACAACATGACTCTTTTCATGAAGCAACAGTGAAACTTTCTGTATCTGAAGTAAGAAACTAAGGCAGTCTCAGAGAAACGGTTTATAAATATATTCACCATAGAATCATTTACCCTGCGAGCCCCGTGACGCACACAAGGTACTTCCAGCGGACAGAATGTTGTTGCTTCCACCATGTTTTCTGACGGTGTGGCATTTCAGATCGGCTGGCGGGTTCTCTTGCCCCCACCTTTTACATTTCCTTTTTTGCTTTGCTACCAAATCAATATGGACCCTCAGAGAGGAGGTTAAAGAGTGGGAGAAAATGATTAACCTCTGTTATCTCCTGAGGAACATCAAAGGGCATAAACAGAGCGTGCTGCTCATCAGTTACGGACTGACTGAGACCTTCAGAAATAAACAAACTGTTTCAACTGAAACAAATAAATGAACTCTCATTGGGCCATTAGGATGCTGACTATTTAATGTCAATAGCTGAACGATACTGTATGTTCTGTTTATTTATTTATAAAAACAACAACAACAACAACAAAACAAACAAAAGTGCAGAGGTAACACCTTCATATTTTTAGACCCAGTTATATATGACCTATGGGGACAATAATAAACCTTCATTAGTAAAATGAGAAAGTTAAAGAACAACAGGGAACAATATATCTTGGTTGTATGCAGTAAAAGGAAGCATTTCCGCACTGCATGGTTCTCCAGACACCACGCGATCCAGCTGTGGACACATGAGAAAGCAGCATGTAACACTAACAGACTTGTGGTCAAAAATCCATGAGAATGAGAACCATGAACATCCATGAACTGAAGCCACTACCATACAGAGACCAAGAGTCTATAAACTAAACATACCGACTTCTTCTTCTTTTCCTTTCGGCTGCTCCCTTCAGGGGTCGCCACAGCGAATCATCTACCTCCATTTCACCCTATCTTCTGCATCTTCTTCTCTTACACCAACTACCTTCATGTCCTCCTTCACCACATCCATAAATCTCCTCTTTGGTCTTCTTCTAGGCCTTCCACCTGGTAGTTCCAACCTCAGTATCCTACTACCAATATACTCACTATCCCTCCTCTGTACATGTCCAAACCATCTCAATCTAGTCTCTATGACTTTGTCTCCAAAACCTCTTACATGTACTGTCCCTCTGATGTCCTCATTCCTGATCCCACCCATCATGTCATACTGACTCCAAATGTATTAAAAGTATTGTTTCCATAACTTCAAAGGACAATAAATGGACATACACTCATTTCTTGGAGTTTTACATCAATCCTAATCATACCGAAACTCTTCATCTTAAAGTTTATTGATTAACCTTAAGGGAACTTGCATCTTGTGACAATAAAAAAGGGCAGACGAGTCCCTATAATGCGCAAACAAAACTTGGGTCCAACAAAGTGTGAAGATGGATACCTTGACAACGTGCACGCACGGACACACAGACACACAGACACACAGAATATATATATATATTCATGTGTGTATGCATATATGTATATATATATATATGTAGAAAAAACAGAGTGCACTTTTAATAGAAATTCATTTTAGTTTTAATTTTATATGTCAGCTGAGTCATGCTGCATTTTTTCACACAATTCTTTTTTGCTCAATTTCAAACAAACATTCATTTTACCAAACTTCCTAATCCCAATACAGTCACAGAGACATTCAACCCTATCTCAGTCAAGTCTGGGAGAAAGTGATATATACACCCTGAACATCTCACTGGTCCATAACAGGGCAACACAGACACAACTCTTCATACTCGCACTCAAATCTAGCGGCAACCGTGAGCAGGTGATTAGCCTCATGTGTGTGTGTTTGGACTGTGGATGACTGTGGATGGAAATGAGAACCCGGAGGAAACCCACGCAAGCATGGGGAGGACATGCAGACTCCACATAGAAACACCATCAGAATCTGTCAAGCAGACTTACTACCACTACACTCTTCTCTGCCCTTCTGGGAAAACAAGTACATGTAATTACTGATGAACTGATTAATATTATGGCTTGTACGGGCAGTTACTGGTTACTGGGAAATTTTTAATCATTATGAACACTTTGGCCTAATTCGGAAATTTAATAAGACTTGATTGAATCATTTGGATTGATTTGGAAATTATTGTTCATAAGCCAGATGAATTTTAGAGAATAATAAGTACTTGTAGTTTTCCCAAAACAAATCTTTGAGTATGTCTTTTAAAAACATGATGAGGGACACGGAAACATTCATCTCTGTTACAGATTCTAGACTTAATATTTTATCCTGAGATACTAAAAGTGTAGGGGCAGTGGTAGCCTAGTGGTATAGGGTGCTGGATCACTGATCCTAAGGTTGGGGGTTTGAGTCCCACTCTCCACAAGGTTGTCACTGTCCCCCCAGTGCAGCTAACTGGGTTCTCAAAGGTGAGCCATGTCTCTCACTGTCTCTGGTGAGAGGTTCATGTAAAAGAACCATTGCTGACATTCGACAAGAGTAGCTGCACAGTCTTCAGTGTGTTTCCGCTCTGTGATGGCCTGGCAAGCTGTCCAGGGTGTACTCTGCCCTTGCTTAGAGTAGGCTGGGATGGGTGCCAGCCTCCTCGTGACCCTAATTAGGATTAAGCAATTACAGACAATGATGATGATGATAATACTAAACACGAATCTAGTGATGATGATTCAAGTAAAAATAAATACATAGTTATGGACAGCACAATAAAGTAGTGGTTACCATGTCCGCCTCACAAGGTTAAGGTTCTGGGTTCGACTCCCAGGTTCAGCAAGGAAGTTTCTGTGTGGAGTTTGCATGTTATCCCTGTGTGGTTTTCCTTCCGGTACAATTTCCTCACACAGTCCAAATATATGCTATGTGGCTGAGATTTCCAGACTGCCCCAGGTGTGTGTGTGTGTGTGTGTATGTGTGTTGGCCCTGTAATGCTCTGATGAGTTGTTCAGGGTCTTTTTTGCTTAGTGTTACTTGAGAGAGTCTTCAGCCTCCCGGTGACCCTAATAAGATCAAGTGGTCCAGCAAATAAGTGAGTAAGTACCTACGTAGTACACTGACGTAATGACGCAATGACGTAATGACGCTGCGTCCATTGTTTATAAATGACAGACTGAATGTGCCCCTCCTTCTTCCCAGTTCAGTTTTATATATATATATATATATATATATATATATATATATATATATATATATATATATATATATATATATATATATATATATATATATATATATATATATATATATATATATATATATATATAAAAGCGTAGGCCTACTAACATGGGTGCAAGTCTCATACACAGAGATGAATTAACTATCTGCTCAGATCGGCGCAATCTACCATGCATACTCAGTTAAGCAAAGAGAGTTGTAAAATGAATGAAAACCCGAATCCAGAAAAGAAAGATTCACTGCTG
This sequence comes from Plotosus lineatus, assembly GCA_024760905.1. Taxonomy (NCBI): domain Eukaryota; kingdom Metazoa; phylum Chordata; class Actinopteri; order Siluriformes; family Plotosidae; genus Plotosus; species Plotosus lineatus. The sequence continues at coordinate 19,508,355 of CM045732.1, read as the reverse complement.
GTGATTCACTTCAGTGCAGGCTGAGTACTAAACACGTTCAATGGCGCCTTTGCTCACTTAAAAGACCGGAAGTCTGTATAACCCACACTTTGTTTCAAGCATGTAAAGTACTTTCAGCAAGTGCACTACTTTTGGTATTGAGCACTTCACATATTGTAAGCGTTGATTGGCTGTTTTAAGCTTCATGTAAAGTGAGTCGGCTCAGCTTCATGTCATGTGACCATCCATCGACCATCGAAACCATTTACAAGCAGAAAGATCGCATCATAGAGAATGTTAAAGGTTATATTTGATACTGTATTTGATATTTGATGAGTGAATTTGATTAAAATTTAGCAATTTGAAATTATTTTGCTTGAATTTAATTTATTTGAAATTAATGTTGATATTATTTGACAATGTTATGTTATGATAAGTTGTTACAGTCACGTATGACGTGTGACGTATGACACTCATACTGTACGTCATACGTCACACGTCATACGTGACTGTAACAACTTACGTTCACTTACAACTTACGTTCGGCCATCCGGAACCAATTAAAAACGTAAGTCGGGGAGCGTCTGTACGTGTAACAGAGTTAATTACATTGTTATGACGTGGCCCATCCGTCTGGCAGACTTTTCGCCTTTGAGCAGCAACTCTGCTCACATTCTGTTTCTCTATGTCTCTTTCTGTGTTGAGAAGATGAACTGAGTGTGTAGCTGCTCAATGTAAACACTTGAAGCCAAAGAGCGGTGTAGATGGAGCTGGCACACGACTACAACACAATCTGACAGTCTTGTTGGTTAAACCCGCCCAGGAGTGTAGTTTAGCATTATTAGTTAATATCTTTTAAGCCGGAGCCGGAGTGTAGACAGTATGATAAAGAGTTAATTAAGTGTATGTTTGTTTTTTATGTATAAATTATAACAATCTCTACTCTGCTTGACTGCTATTTCATTCACACCGTTCACATCTGCTTCATGTTCTAATGTTCCTGCTGTTCATGTCACGCGTTCTGCAGGGAAGTCAGTGATTTTAGTTGAAAATGATGGCATGATTAGTAACTGTAAACCTAACAAGCACATATTATACAGTCAAATGTCCTCCTCGGGGAAAGTTCAAATCAGCAGCTTTTATTGCCTTTCCATTCAAAATGCATGTTTTCCAGTCCATAGACTGGTAGAAATAGCATGACTTCATCATACAAGACGCTGTGGTCATTATGCCGCTGGACTACCTCAAGCATTTTGTTTTTAGAAATGGTACATGTTCCTGTTCAGTATGTTTATTAAATGGTCATGAAAAACACCATAGATAATGAATAGTTATCCCATGGCGTATTTCAAAGTTATGATTATTCAACTACATCATTCATCAATCTTATTCAAAATATGCGAGGTCAGGTTTTGCCCTGCTACTGGTAACATGTAAGCCAGTACAACCTGTTGCATGGTCATCGACTAAACCGGCTCCCACACCAGGGTTCAAATTTGGTGAGAAGGGTGGCTAGCAACCCGGTAGGAATTAAAACAAGACCTATCAAAGGGTGGGTGGACTCTTCAGAGTCAACGGCCAGCCAGCTAGAGATGGTGTCTCAATAAAAACACCCTGCAGAAAGAACTTTGGGCCTCTACTGCGGATTTTTTGCCCTTCGTATATAGCCATGACAAGGCTGTTATGGCTGCCGCCCATGCCAGAATTCTGACATGGCACGCAGATTGATTGATTGATTGATTGATTGATTGATTGTTCAAAAACAGAACATCACTTAGTATAGTAAACTGGAATGGATTATCAATAAATTAATTAAATAATATTTTTGCAGGGGGCAGTGCTGGTCTAGTGATATAGGGCACTGGATTGCTGATCCAAAGGTTGGGGGTTCGAGTCCCACTCTCCACATGGGTGTCACTGTCCCCCCAGTGCAGCTAACTGGGTTATCAAAGGCCGGCCATGTCTCTCACTGTCTGTGGTGAGAGGTTCATGTAAAAGAACCATTGCTGACGTTCGACAAGAGTAGCTGCAAAGCCGTCAGCGTGTTTCTGCACTGCAATGGCCTGGCGAGCCATCCAGGGTGTACTCTGCCCTCGCCCAGAGTCAGCTGGGATGGGCGCCAGCCTCCCCGCGACCCTAATTAGGATTAAGCGGTTACAGAAAATGAACTGATGAATATTTTTGCAGTATTATGTAAGTGGCTTGTAAGTAGCTACTGCATGCATGATTTTGCAGTTTTATTTACAGTGTATTTTGATTTTTTGTAATTGTTGTAATGTAAAATATTGTATATTGTTATGCAATTGCGGGATTACATGAAATTTGCAAATGTATTTGGGAACAAAATTTTTCAAACGCATCAGCAAAAAAGTGATGTATGATGCTCCCCGACTCAATGTTTGCATGGGGGGGGCTACTATGATTTGCACAGCTATCCGTATAATAAAACCATTGGCTAATCAGAGAACATGTTGTGGTGATTGGATAAGACTGCAAGGACACATGAGGGTGATGAGCATTAGGCCTCACATGATGCCACCGCCATTATGACTCATGCTTATGAGTAAAAATGCACAAGGATTGGTTGAAGACACGTGAATTGATATTATCATGCCAGTGAAAGTTTCTGGAGGGACTGATAATTAGGATAATGCACAATAATAAATCCTGACAGGGAATCTAAAAGCACAACGTTTTTTTTTTTGTTTGTTTGTTTTTTTGTGTGTGTGTGTGTGTGTGTGTGTGTGTGTGTGTGTGTGTGTGTGTGTGTGTGTGTGTGTGTGTGTGTGTGTGTGCTTGAATCACTCTGAAGGCGTTTTGTTTATTATCCTGCTAAATATTCCGCTATTTACTGAAGAAATTAACCATTTCACTCAAAATATGAATTTAAAAATGACTTTACTGATTCATAACAACTGTTTATTTTAACAGCTGTGCATTGACCAAAAAAAAAATGAATATTTATAGCGTGTAATTATAGACTTATATCGAATTATTTATCTATATTGGGTGCATGGAAGCGTTCCAGTTCTTCCTGGAATGCACTTCCCTGAAAGGTGCAATTTAATACTGTATATGCTTTATTCTCAAGCATATCAGGAAATATTAAAGTGTGTACACTTCACACATGTGCAATTTGATGCAGTAAAACAAAACCCGACTGAGATTTAAAATCATTCGGTAAACAGATTTTTAAAGGCGTGGTCAATGGAAACTGATATCACACTCTGTGTCTAACATATCAACCTTTACATGACAATGAATGAAAAATCATTATACTCACTGTCACTTTATTCCATATCCATCCATCTATCTATCTATCTATCTATCTATCTATCTATCTATCTATCTATCTATCTATCTATCTATCTATCTATCTATCCATTCATTTTCTGAACTGCTTAATCCTACTTAAGGTTGTGGGGAGATTGCTGACCATCTCAGCTGACACTGGCTGAGGGCAGAGTACACCCTGGACAGCTCACCAGGCCATCGCAGGGAAGAAACACATTGACGGCTATGCAGCTATTCTTGTCAAACGTCAGCAATGGTTCCTTTACAACCTCTCACCAGAGACCGTGAGAGACATGGCCGGCCTTTGATAACACAGTTAGCTGCACCAGGGGGACAGGGACAACCTGGTGGAGAGTGGGACTCGAACCCACAACCTTAGGAGCAGTGATCCAGCACCATTAACACACCAGGCCACCACTGCCCTTTATATATATATATATATATATATATATACACACACAGTATATTTAATTGAAGTCTTTAACATGAATGATCTTTTATTGTGAGGCTTTAGCCAGACTTACAAGACTTCATCCATATATCAGATTTAATAACAACCCCAACCCCTCCCCTCCCCCACCACCCCACCACACCCCACTCCCGCCCCTCCCTCCCCACCACACCCCACCCCTCTCCAGCATCTTGTGGTTTTCTTGAAAGCCCCATATTTACACACACAGCAGCTCTGGGGTTACAACACAAAGATCACACTTTATGAATATGTGTATTAGCTTGTGCCCTTCCGCGCATATGTTGTGGACACGACTTAATCATCTCGAGCTGTTGACTTAATGATCTTGTGTTCCTGTGTTAGCAGGTCGCGGCCATGCATCAATTTAACCCTTTAATTACGATTTTAAAAGGATAAATAAATTAATTTCAGAAGTGCAGAAGCTTTTCCCTGTACACCACAGTTCCACCCGGCGCGCGCGTGTGTGTGTGTGCGTGCGTGTGTGAGAGAGAGAGAGAGAGAGAGAGAGAGAGAGAGAGAGAGAGAGATCAGACTCGGTTCAGTTCAGTGACACTGAGTCAGAGCCCAGATGGTTTTTTGAGAACTCTGGCCCTGGAACAGTCTGCATGTCCAACAGCTCCATGTGCAGGATCAGAGCATCATCAGAGCACTTTATAAAGCTTCATGTATATCTTACATAACCTTCCTTAAGAAAAGCAAAAAAAAAAATAATAAAAACCACTCGTGATGATTAAATGATTGAATCGGGTGTGGATGGGTTACAAACGTGCGCTGCCGGTTTCTGCTCGATGATGATGATGATGATGATGATGATGATGATGATGATGATGTTTCCGTGCGCATAAATGTTTGCAGGTTCACGGATCAGTGCTATCACTCGAACTTCTAACGCGTGATTAAAGCTGCTCACGCGGAGCGCGCGCGTTGAGCGAATTTCGCAGTTTCCGATGAACAAGTTGGAAAAGCACGAGCCGGTGCCGGTGCCGGTTCCGGTGGTGATCCTCCTGTACACAGATCAACAGTGCAGCAGCTGCATCCCTACTTCACAGCTCAGCAGTAACTCTGCACTTCATCCAGCCCCTGCTTCACATTCTCATCTCACCGAGTTTTACTTCTTCTTCTTCTTCTTCTTCTTCTTTTCCCTCGAACCCGCTCATTCGAAACGGTATGACGTCATGATTAACCGTGTTTCACCGCGCCTGGGCTGCTATTGTACTTCCCGACGCATTTCCAGCCACGAAGCTTTCCGAGATTTCCTTTCAACTTTTATTTCTGTAATCTTTCAAGAAAGTAGAACAAGTGTCTGGTCCGTGCCCTGCGCGTGAAGCTCCGGACACTGCACCCGCGAAGCAGGTCCTCCAAAATCACGCAATACCGTATTGTCTCACGCTACTCCAAAATCGATGGTAACTATGGTAACATGCGACGGCGCATCCTTTTGTTTAACACAGCACAGTCCGCGTCTCAATAACTCCGAGAAGTGCACGATGCGCGTTTATCCGCGTCACAAACTTACTTTTGGCTGAGCGTTGCGCTGTCAGAGCTGTTCGGTGACCCCTGAGCTCTCCGGGACGCTCCGCTGATCGCCTTAATGGCCGTGACGCGTAAAATCTCGATACAGATGCGCGCACGAGTT
>CM045732.1:19395474-19500474 GCA_024760905.1 Plotosus lineatus | reverse complement strand
CCATCGCTCCTTGTCACTGGGGCACCACCAGGAAAAACCTTTGCTCCCTATAAACCTTGACAATCCCAGGAATAGGTAGAAGTCCATTTTTGTCTCCTGCGGTACAGTCTCCAACAATTTATAGCTCCCTACAGCTCATTATTGGATCTCAAAGGCCAAATGGGTCCATGTATTTTCCCAAAAAAGTTTAAATAAGTACCGGCAAACGGTTCAAATAAGCACCATAAAGGGACTGGGCCGGTGGTAGGCCATTATCATCCTTAAGGTGCATGTACGTATATACTGTTTTCCGAGCGTGTACTCTAAAAAATTCTCGTAATTCCAACCAATTTTCTACATCATTTTTTAAAGGCGTACCATATCTGCATTCCCAAGCATATAAGACAGCGGCACTGATTCCAGAACTTGTTGAGAGTGTGGAGTGTCTTTCGTACACAGGAAACACTGACAGATCCACACCAGAAAAACACCAAGGATTGTGGAGCAAAGTATCCGAGTAATGGAACAAAGGATATGGGAATAGTCTGGAATGAATTCTTCCCAATGTAGTAAACACAGAACTCATGTTGCTGTATTACTCAGAGCAGATTGTTATTCTGAGCCCTGGTGTGTAGGCATGCTTTACTCCTTCCTGGCGGTTACCAGTGGGGGGGAGACACAAGGCAAAGTGAGGGCACAAGAAATATACAAAACAGTTCAAAGTTCAGTCTCAGAACTTTAGGTGTGAAATAACAGCAGCGTTTCTGTCCAAGGGTGATGGCATTCATTAATATTCAGTAAGCCTTTCATCCTGCTCAGGCCTGTGGTGACCGCAGCTTCATATCATCTCCTCTCATTCACGTTTAGAGGAAATTTCGAGAGCCTATGAACTGCAGGTATGTTTTTACAAATGAGGCACGATGAGAATATGAAAATCCTGCTGGAGCTGTTTAATTGCTTTAAAGCTAAAAGCTTAAATTTTACAGAACCAATTGTACCGGTTATCTGCTCATCATCAGAACATTCCAGATCTCTTTCATCATGCGACATTACTTTGACATTCTTGCCATACATACAGCTCATTTAAATGAGATTTCCTTTCGGATTTTCCCTTTTTCAGGAGTCACCACAGCGAATGACTCGCACGTTTGATATGGCGGAGGTTTTCACGTCGGATGCCCTTCCTGACACAACCCTTTTAGAAAGGGACAGAAACACGCTGACGGCTTTGCAGCTCCTCTTTACGAAAGTCAGAAATGGTTCTTTTACATCAACCTCACACCATAGACAGTCAGAGACATGGCCGGCCTTTGATAACCCAAGTGGCTGCACTGGGTGGGAGACAGTGACAGCCGTGTGGGGACTCGAAACCCCAACCTTAGGATCAGCGATCCAGCGCCCTATACCACTCGACCACCACTGCCCCCTATACAGCTAATTTAAATAGCACCACATAATAGCTACCTTTGGGTTTGCAAGTGCCGCGGTATCCTGAAAGCAACAGTTTGAGCCAGGTTTTTTTTTTTCTGATAGCATCCAAATGTTATATTTATATCTGAGGTTTTTCAGCTTCGCTTTTCCTGATATTGCTCAAACACACACAGTGTTCTGATCGGAGAAATACACTGCTCACACTTGTATGTTGAAAATGTCCTTCCAAGGATATTACTGCTCAATTGTAATGTGCATATGTGTATAAAGTACGTCTCCTGTTTTTTGTCCCACCTGTGCCCTGTGCATACTCTTTGGACTTGACCCAATAATTAATTCAGCAGTCCAGACAAGGAGCTGGTGATGAGTGAATCTCCACACCGTGGTTACCATTAAATGGCAGGAGGCCCTTGAGAAGCATCACCTCCACCATAATGAAAACAACAACTGCTTTTCAGAGAGAATCAGGATATTATTTTTATTGTAGGGTTTTTTTTTTGTTTGTTTGTTTTTTTTTAAAATGCAAGGGATTCACTACAAAGACCCATCAGCATCCTCATGCAGCAGCGCTATCGAAGAGCTGATGTCCTCACCATGGCCCAAGCCATTTGGGAATTAACCACTGCACCAAACTGTTGTAATTCCTGTATTTTTAGTTTATCCAAGAATATTTTTATTCCACCCAGCCAAGTCTGAGCAACAAGTGCTCCACCTCTAAGTACAGTACGTGAAGAACCTTGTTTCCTCCAGCCTTCTGCTACTCAAGGCATTGATAGGGAAACCAACTGTGTCCTGCGTGATGCATCCAGTTCTTAAATCAAACCTGCAATTATGTGAAAGGTGATAGAAGGTTTATCACGGAGCACATAATAATTGGTCATTGATGTAGTGACATATTGGAATTGATTTTTTTTTTCCCCCCTCAATGCACATGTACATATCAATGTCATTGTGCAACATCAGCATCACAGCAAACAAATATGGAATACACCAACAGCCATTACTTCGTTCAGGAAAATTGGTAGAAACTGGTGATTTACGCAATATTCTGAATTACTCCTGACAGCCTGAAGCACATTTGTGTCAAAGCAGTCTCACGCCGTTCTCATGAAGTTTTAACACAGATGGATGGTGACATCACAGTAATCCCCGATGCACGGAATCATCACACATTACACAAGTCATCGTTACTATGGTTACAAATGATTACTGGAAAATATGCACAGCTTGGATCTCCATCAGTGAAACAGAAGGAGCATAAGAGGAGCATAAAATAATTCAGGACTGAACAACAGCTAAAGATGGCGTAATTGTCTCAGCTATTAACTATATTATATGCATCGTTATATTATAATGTAGTATTATAGTCCTCTGTTATAATGGCGATCATTAGCATGAGGATAAAGAATAATGACACACAACACCAAGGCTTTATTCCAGAAAAGAACAATGCTGTATATATATTGTAGTCCATAAAATTGAATTAGTGTTATATAACCAACCACACTGTACACACACACACACACACACACACACATGCAGAAAGAAATAATACCCACATGCATCCTGTATCTTTACATACTGTACTCACAAGTGATGTATAATCTGAGCACAATAAAACTTTACGAGGATAAAAATACATTACGGCTGTTTCATTCATATGATTGTGGGGCCGGTGGTGTAGTGGTTAGAGTGCTGGGCTTGTGGTTGTGTGTTCGAATGCCAGTTGGACCCCCACTGTGCTAAAACCCCTGGGCAAGGTCTTAACCACAAGTGTGCCTCTGTTCACCCAGCAGTATAAATGGCTACCAGTAAAAATATACTGGGAAGGTAACCTGCGATGGACTAGCGTCCCATCCGGGAGGAGTTGTACTCCTAGTCGCTTCACGCTATGGAAACCGAGGATAAGCACCGGCCTGATGAGTCGCTATGGCTCGGGTGTAAAAAGCCCAATGGTATCATATCATAATCATATCGTATGATTGTGATGGTGAAACGCATTTCAGCTGAGCAAAGTGCTTAGGATGTGTACATGCAGCATCGTTCCAAAAATCACAATTATCTTAATTTCAAACTGGGATTAAAAACGCGGGAAACATAAAACAGGAAAGGCGGGATTAAACAATAAATCATACTTCATAAATAAACAAACTAATTATGGGATGAACTGTGAACAAACTAGTACCAGGATGGAAGTGGGGACAGAACAGGACCAGAATCCAAAACAAAGACCGTCTGAATAGTCAGCAGGTGCTAACATTGGTAAAGATGCCTATTCTTTTCAAGATTAAATCAAATAGGCATGAAATGCAGGGTTCGTATTTTCTTTTGGAAATTTAATGCTCTTAAAATAAATTCTGAAACCATTTACTTACTATTGTACGCAAGTGTCAATGATCCATGTACCACGCATGATGGTCTGGAAAACATAAACACAATGTGCACGCCATCTAGTGGCAAAGGTGCATAACTATTTCTATCAAAATGGTGACCAACAACACAGACACCGACTGGCACGGGCAGTGAAAAAATCCATTTCCTTTTCACCAAATTAAACATTAGTTTCTGAGACATGGTATAGGAATTGATTGTTAAGGTGATAAAAACGAAATGTGAATCCAGGATGCGTTATTTTTGTGATGTAAACAAAATGGTTCCTTGGGTCATGTGGTCTTGTTACGCACATGAAAATTTGTAAACTCACATGGATTGTATTGACAAACACATAGAACAAAAACCAGATGTACTGTAAAATAGGTGTTTAAGAAATACTAACTCCATGAAAAAAAATGGTGGTTTCACCAGGAAACCTTTGTATTCAATCTAAGCAAAGATAAAACACATAATGGTTGTGTTTGGCTGAATTGAACAAACTTGCTGTCAACTGAAACACGTTTTATTCATTGAAGAACGGGATACTCGGAGGAAACCCACACAAGCGCAGGGAGAACATGCAAACTCCACACAGAAATGCCCAGGCCTGGACTCGAACCCAGGCTTTCTTGCTGTGAGACAGACATGGTAACCACTACGCCACCATGCTGCCACTTCAAATAGGATGCTGATAGTTTTAGCTAAGCTGGCTAACAAGCATACGTTCTCAGATTATAGTGCACAAAAACATCAGTAACTTAGGCTCCTCCTACTGGAACCTAATACACAATCCTTTATCTTGAGTAAATAACTAGATAAGGACAGAAACATGCACAGATGTAACAAGTGTTATATTTGTATGACTCACTCTGGATCCCAGCTTCACTTTGGTCTGACATTTTCTTTCTATAATTTCACCCAAAGGAATCTTTTGGTAATTTAGAAGCTCCAGATGGATTATGGGATATCACAGATATACTGTGGTACCTTTGTATATTGTGGATTTAATAGATCATCTGAGTACTGTTGAACTATGGTTGAAAGCATACTGAGTACTTGCACATTCTATATACTGTGTGTGTGTGTGTGTGTGTGTGTGCACTAACAGTATGGAAATACTCATATTCATATAAAGCCAAAATCTCTAAATAAAGACACATGTACATGCTGAGAGAATTCATGACTCTATAGTTCCTGCGTACCGGTCTCATAGTTCCGCACATTTCTGTATTAACTCATGGCAGCTATCCAGTTTGTGTCAGTGCCATTTATTTATCTGTTACTTTACCTGGTAGACGGATACCAGCTAATTCCCAATCTCAATGGGTTTCTCTCTTGACCAGCATTCATGGTAAAACTGACTGAACATCAAACATTTTAAAGTTTATTTATGAAGCTATTTTTTATGTCAAGAAAATGTACTTTGAGTCAATAATGAACAGCTTACGCTGCATTACTACACGTTCATTTCCCAAAGAAAGCAATATATTGACAGAAAGAATTCTTTTAGAAATTATTTTCGAGATTTAAAATTGATTTTTCTTCTTCACTAATGATGAGGTCCCAAGCATCATCATTATCATCATCATTTTCTTCTTCTGCTTAATCCAGGGTCAGGTTACAGGGGCAACAGCCTAATCATAGAGGTCCAGACATCCCTCTCCCCAGCTTCTTCCTCCAGCTGGTCTGGGAATGCCTTGGTGTCCCCCGCAGAAAAGCTGGAGGAAGGAGCTGGGGAGAGTGATGTCTGGACCTCTCTGCTTAGGCTGCTGCCCCTGTGACCCAACCTTGGATTAAGCAGTGGAAGAAGAAATTGATGATGATGATGATGATGATGATGGTGCTCAGGATCTCATCATTAGTGAAGAACACATAGTCACTCCAACGTGTTCTGGGTCGACCTCGGAGTCTCCTCCTGGTTGGACATGTTCAAAACATCTCACCAGCTAGGTGTTCAGGAGGCATTCTAACCAGATCCCCAAGTCACCTCAACTGGCTCCTCACAATACGGAGGAGCAGCAGATCTTCTCTGAGCTCCTCCTAGATCTTCTCACCCTATCTTGAAGGGAGAGCCCTGCCACCCTGTGAAGGAAGCTCATTTAAGCCATTTCTATCCGCAATCTTGTTCTTTTGGTTACTACGAGAAGTCCGTGACCATAGGTGAGGTTTGGAATGTAGATTGACAAGTACATTGAGAGCTGTGCCTTGCGGCTCAGCTCCCTTTTCACCATGAAGGGCCGGTACAAGCTACATTTTACAGCAGAGGCTGCAGCGTTCCCCCTGTTGATCTCCCGCTCCGTCCTTGCTTTACTCGTGACAAGACCCCGAGATAAGTAAACTCCTCCATTTGGGGCAGGACATCATTCCAGACCTAGGGAGGTGATTCCACCCTTTTCCACCTTTTCCACAAACTCAAATCCTTAGGGGAAATAAATTCAACCTTTTGTTACCAATACAGACCAAGCTCTGGCTCCAGTGATACCGAGACCTAATGGCCCGTAGCAACTGGTCTGATACACCATATCCCCAGAGCACACCCCACAAGATAGCCTGAGGGACATGGTTGAAAGCCTTATCTGAATTCACAAAACACATGTGGACAGACTGGGCAAACTCCTATGTCCCCTTCAGGATCGTGTAGAGTGTATCAGGCTGCTGTAGCCGGGATGAAAACCACATTGTTCCTTCTGAATCCGAGGTTCAACTATCGATCCTCCTCTCCAGTACATCTTTTCCCGGGTAGCCTCAGCAGTATGATTCCATGATAATTGGAACACACCCTCTGGTCCCCCATTTTTAAAAAGGGTAACTACCGTCCCAGTTTGCCAACCCAGCAGTGCGGCCCCCGATGACCACATGATGTTGCAGAGACAAGTCAACCAGTACAGTCCTACAACATTCAGAGCCCTGAGGGATTCAGGGCGAGTGTCATCCAATCCCTGAGCTCAACTACAGTTGAGGTTCTTGACTACCTCGGTGAGCATAGCAGTGGTCTGTTATACATAGCAAAATGGTGGTATATAGAAATAACATGCCACAGAATACCACAAATTGACCAAACAGAATCATTACTTAAATAAAGTTGTGTTTAAGTGGGTAATATTTATGTTATAAGTAGAAGTTTCTCCACATTTTCGCCTGAAAATAACCTTAAATGAAAATTATTTATTCAAGAGATATAGCTTTCTAGGTTTTCTATTTATGCACAGGTCTTCTTTCTTTTCCTTTCGGCGTTTTCAGGGGTCGCCACAGGTAATCATCTGATTCAGACGTTTGATTTGGCGTACATTTTTACATCGGATGCCCTTCCTGACACAACTCTTTAGCAAGGGGCAGAAACACGCTGACGGCTTTGCAGATACTCTTTACATAAGTCAGCAATAGTTCTTTTACATGAACCTCCCACCATAGACAGTGAGAGACATGGCCAGCCTTTGCTAACCCAGTTAGCTGCACTGGTGAGACAGTGAGAACCTTGTGGAGAATGGGACTCGAACCCCCAACCTTAGGATCAGTGATCCAGCACCCTTTACCATGAGGCCACCACTGCCACTGTATTTATGTACAGGTATTATACATATATATTATACACGCACACTCGCTAACAGATTACTGTTAGTATTAGCGTAGCACTCAAGCACTTGGTCAGCTTATTATTCATCTTCTCATCTGTAAGGTTTTCTGTATGCAATCAATGAACTTACAAAAATCTCTGGTGTTATTTCATTAACTCCGTGATTCAACATTGCACACATGCAATAATCAAATAGCCCACCTTCTATCAAGCTTTTTATGATTTTAAAAGCGTGTGCGCACGTGAAGATGTACACAAATTTAAATAACCCTTATAATACATAGCATGAATTATTAAAGTATGATATGAGAACTGCTGGGAGATGATGTGCTGGATCACGCTGCTGTTGTGTTACCTGCAGAATAATAATTGTGGAATGTTGAAGATATAGTTATAAATTAGATTAAACTACACTCGGCTTGGATTTATTTCCATGATTCTTTTATCCATACATTATCATATTAGTGAGTAATAGGCTTGTCACTTTATTTTATGTGGCAGTAATTGAACTGATTTAAGTTAATGTTTTCCATGTGGATTTTTTTAAACCTTTGGTCTCCTTTAGCATTTAGAGGTTTTATGACATCTAACTGAGTTGTGCTAAGATTTGATGTCAGGTCCAGTCAATCAGGTGTATATTCATTCATTTTCTGAACCGCTTAATCCTAATTAGGGTCGCAGGGACGCTGGCACCCATCTCAGCCGACTCTGGGCGAGGGCGGGGTAAACCCTGGACAGCTTTCCAGGCCATCACAGGACAGGTATGTTTTGGTATATTTTGGTATGACTTTTACTGAAGGATTCAAGACTTGGGATGAACTTGTTATTTACAATGCCTGTGAGTTAAACAAATCTGTGCTGCGCTTTCACAAGACTCCGGTTGGGCCACTGTCATCTCTCAGCGCTGTAATCCTTCAGGTTTGAAAATCCTATCTCAGTAAAAACACACTCCCTTGATGTGTCTCTCTAATCCAGCCTGATTGGATAGAGTTCAAGGTTTTAGTCCCTCTCTGTAAAACCCGCTCTACTCACTGGCCTAATTTTTATTTCTACTGTATAAATAATATGATCCTTTCTTCCTTCCATTCATCGTCACCCCAATCTCTCGTTGGAGGTTCATCTGACTCTGTGTGGTGAGAACCTTGTTCAGAGATTAAATACATCAACACTTTTTATTTTTTTTAAATAAGGTTTATAAATATAACAAATACAATATTATAGTTATAAAATACATATTTTAGTAGAGACTAGTGTGCATTCACACAATTTTCTTAATGGGGATATTTGCAAAAGTACATAATAACAAGCCATTTCTCTGGAGCTGAGATATGCACCACAATAAGAAAACATAACACAATGGTTGCAACTTCTCAAATGTGTTTTCATGTTACAGGAAGTAAGACTCAGAAAACATAGATCTTGAAAAAAGAACAATTTCCAAAATGACAAAGAATTATTTTGGTGAAGATTCTGTAAACAGTGGCACTTGTGAATCTGTTTGTTAGTTTGAGTGTGAACAAAATTTCGGATACATCCATGCACAGATTTTCACCAAACTTGGTGGGATCAGAGCAAAATCACAACTATTTGATGATAGAGTGATTATAATTGTGAAATAATGGCAATACAGTAATCCCCCTTATTTCGCGGTTAATGGTGGACCCCCCCCCCCCCAGTGAAATGTGAAAAACTACAATATGACTTCTGCCACTTCTTAAGGACACCTACCCACCTATATATTATATAAAATGTATATAGAAGTTAATTTTAAAGTGTTCTATACATGTTAATTCATACAGGCAACGTGTATTAATATATAAATAAATTATGCACCTTAAAATGCCACTACAGTGAACACGATTTTCTCGCACCCCAGTGCCTCCCTTGAGCTCAATAAAAGTCTTTGTTTCATCGTACTTGGTCTCCTGCACCTTTGAGTCCGACTGATATGCGTATTTTCTCTTCCTACTTCTTATTGTAGCGCACAGTCGATTTGTTAATGCCGTAATGGTGAGCCACAACACAAACCTTCACCCTTCTTTTAATAAATCTAGAAGCTTAACTTTCTCACTAACTGTCATCATTTTCCTTTTCTTTTTCGGTTCACTAGATGATCTTCCTGTGACGCCAGAAGCATATCAGTCGGACCCAAAAATGCAGGAGACCAAGTACGATGAAACAAAGACTTTTATTGAGCTCAGGGGAAGCACTGGGGTGCGGGAAAAATTGTGTTCACCGTAGTGGTGAGGGAAAAACACAAAAACCAAAATTACTGGGAGAGTGTCGAGCATGGAGCTCCTCAAGTGCGATGATGGCTGAGTGAATTCAGGTGCGCTCTCTGGATTTCGCTTGCAGGTAACAGCCAGTGTATGCATAGAGAGATCGAGAGTTAAATGTCGCCGACTAGCACAGAACATAACACTTCCTGGGTGTTTTGGGGCCATTTTCAAGGCCTTAGTGTAATACTGTATACAACAGTACTTAGGAGCACAAAGAGAGAAAAACTTAGGCGCTTGGCTGGAGAACTGCTGATACGTAGCATAGACGAACTAACAATGCGGCTCGAACACAAAGACAGGAAGCCCCATGTGTTGGATGCTGGGAAATATAATCTCGACCAATCAGCTTGCTGGATTCACAGCCAATCAGAGAACACTCAAGTCAAGCAGGAGAACAGAGCATGTTGGGTAGCATAGTTGAATGTAGTGCACGTGAATTTTGAATACTGTACTGTAATCTTTAATTTTTTTAATTTCCCAATGGGAAATCTCACGATATTGCGGGGACGCAAAGTAGGAAACGCGAAGTGGCGGGGGATTACTGTAGTCATATTGTTAGTTGAGAAAACTAATAGGAAATCATAGGTAGGCACCCGAATGACACATCGACATGGTGGGCGCCTACTGTTAACCCAGAGATCGAAAGTTTGAATCCAGGTTAATGAGACAGCCATCCATGACCGGGAGTCCATGGGAGCGAATTGGCCGAACTCTCGTGGGAGAGAGGGATGGCATAAGCTCATTTCACAATTGTTCAAATTGGAGAGTGTTTATTTAATTAGCCA
This sequence comes from Plotosus lineatus, assembly GCA_024760905.1. Lineage (NCBI taxonomy): Eukaryota > Metazoa > Chordata > Actinopteri > Siluriformes > Plotosidae > Plotosus > Plotosus lineatus. Next base: position 19,490,053 of record CM045732.1, on the reverse strand, counting down.
AACTTATATATTATACAGCATATTGTGAGACGAGCACACTGGTAATAAAAACAGCGCCCATATAGTGCCTATTTTGTGCATTCTCCTCACTGCATGGCGAAAGCACCTTACACTCGATGAGTGTTTCTCTAGTTCATTTAGGTGTGAACACAAACACAGTGTCTATTACAATTCAAGCCGTACTATTTTTTTTTTTTTAATATTTCAGTAACTATAAGAATTTTCTGATCAACTATAGTACAATATACAGTAGTTTACATTATTTGTTTAAAACGATAAATACGTACTTATATGACTTAAAATCAAAAAAGCCTCAAGTTCTTGGCGGAATTGCCTAATGGATAGCACACATCCAGTTTGCAGTGAGTTGTGATGGTTTAGTGGTATTTATTCCCAGGTTGTTGTTGTTGGTTGTTGTTGTTGGTTGTTGTTAGGGCAGTGGTGGCCTGGTGGTATAGGGCACTGGATAGCTGATGCTAAGGTTGGGGGTTTGAGCCCCAATTCTACGGGTTGTCACTGCCTCCCAACCCCCCCAGTGCAGTTAACTGGGTTATCAAAGGTGGGCCATGTCTCTCACTGTCTATGGTGAGAGGTTCATGTAAAAGAACCATTGCTGACTTTCGTAAAGAGGAGCTGCAAAGCCGTCAAAGCCGTGTTTCTGTCCCTTGCTAAAGGGTTGTGTCAGGAAGGTCATCCAATGTAAAAACCTCTGCCAAATCAAACATGTGAATCGTTCACTGTGGCGACCCCTAATATAGGGAAAAGGCCGAAAGGAAATCTCATCTTGTTGTTTTTTATTGTCCCTGTACTCACACTTCTCCTGATTAGCTGATGTGTTAAATAATGTACAAAAACGAACTCCATTATTAGCCGTTCCTGTAGGAATTGCCATCTTGCAAACATTGCTTTTTTTAATATCCCTTCAGTGATCTTTCAGCTGGAGGAGGTGAAATTAACTCTCATTCTGATTCACTCCGATTGTCTCTTTGCTCTTTAATTGATTGAGCTCACAGCCAGAAACTCATCCTTTATAACATCTCTGGAGTGTTTAGGAATATGATTTGGGTTTTTTGTTTGTTTTTTGTTTTCCCTCTGGCAGGGTCTGTCGCATCCACAGATTAATCAGATGTAAATTAAAAGGACATTCAGCCAACATTCTGTTAGTGCATGCAACACAAGATGAACAGTTCAAATAAAATCCACTTGAAATCAGCTGCTACCGGTGCAAAGCAACAATAATTTAAGCCCTCACCCACTTACTCGCTGTTCTCCATGAGCTAATATAATTCCTGCTCTTGAAAACACAGCATTCAGAGTTGCATTTATTCATGATGAATGCCACAGGCCTTCACAGGACAGCCATTAGCATTTACAGAAGCGCAAATGACGCACACGCTTTCATTTAATGCCATATATTTATTTCATCATTTATTGCCAGCATGACGGTGTGGATTACTCAGAAGTGTGTACTCTTGCATTAAAGAAAGCGTGAAGTGGGTATGGCATGCCCAAATTTGTCAAATACAGAGCTTTCCATAAGTATATTCATCACACATAGATTACATGGGACTTGGATTTTCTCCAATGGAATTTTAGATCAAACGTTAAGTAGTTAAAGATTATTATGACATAAATGCTAGTTAAGTATAAAACACTTACATTTGTTCCTTGAAAATTTGGGTCCAATCAATTAGAGCTTGTATATATATATATATATATATATATATATATATATATATATATATATAATATATATGTGTGTGTGTATGTGTATATATATACACACACACATATATATATATATATATATATATATATATATATATATATATATATATATATATATATATATATATATATATATATATATATATATATATGTCAGTGTCATACACCTGATCCCTAATATTGTTGCCATTTTCAAGCTTAAACACCATCAGATTTGATTTAGGTCGTTATTGTTCAGCAGTTTTCGAACCTCGCTTTTTTTCTTTAGTATAGGGTGTACATTTCAGACGCATATCTAAATGTGTTACTGGGTCGTTTTAAGACTTGTCAGTAATTATGGCAGTGTGCTTGGGGCTACTACTGTCTAGTTAAAAAGTATTCTCTTGCAGATTACCACAGACTTTATTGCGTGATATCTCATGTCACATGACCTACACACTGATGATGCCACAGAGAAGGGGTGCTGACCAGCCTGGGACAGACCAGTGCCTAGTTTTATGGAATGATTCTTGTTTTTCTAAGATTGTCTCTATCTCTTAACACAATCTCTTTCCAGGCCATGCTGGTAAAACGCTGTCATGCTACCCACACCATGTTTCATAATGTGTATGGTAATCTTTTAGAGGCTTAGTTTGTAAATGATGTGAGAACTAATATGCTATGTTCTAAAGAAGCATGACACCTAATCCCAGTGAGATCCATTTTAGTTTCAGACTGTAATCCTACAAAATGTGGAAGGTTTCTCATTTAAAGGTGGTAAAAACTTATGCAAGCCACGAAAGACTGAAATATGTGCTTGTAGCATTTGCTCCTTCATTAGAATTGAAATTATGTAACGTGGGATACAAAGGCAAATGTACATGACTACTTCATTTTCTCAATCAGTTGTAGCAATATCATTCAGCAAAATCGCCATTGATTAGTACACACTGTACCTGAACCGCAAAAATGCACATGTTCTTGTTCCTTGATCGTCATGCAATCTTAGAAAAATATAATTTCCTTCTGTCCCCGTCTGTTTAGTCTCTCTGGCCTAGAAGGAGTGATTCAGGTGTAGATAGAGGGCAAAGACAGAGCTGTCTTCTTTGACTGAAAGTCCGATGGTGACAATTATTTTTTCAGGCCTGGCACTTTTCCAGCTGTGCCATAATTTTTCAGGGTTTGGACATTAAAAAAAGTGGAGGGGGTGAAATAATACAGTAAAGTAAACATAAGGATCCCTGATAAAAGGATGAGTGGTGAAGACTAAATAAACCCAAATCCCCAAGTACCAGTTATGGAAGCTGGAAGCCAATCCTGAAACTGGAGGAACCGGAGGAAATTCATACAGAGAACCTTCACACTTCACACAGAAGAGCTGAGATTAAACCCAGAACCACTGAGCCACAAGTCCTCCAAAATCAGATTCTTTTGTTTATACAAATGTACAGAAAAATAACACTTGATTACAGAGATGTAATTAGTACTAAGCTGGCATTTATATGCACGATGTAATGTGGATTAGGAGAAAATTAAATTGTGAAGAAGCTTTACATAAAGTTCCCTTAACAAGCATTATCTATTGCGTATCATTAAAAATGTTAGCATTAGCATAACAATATACAAGTAATAAAACATCGGACAGTAATGAACCAGAGCTGACACTGTGAGCATTTCCACACTGAAGTTGGTTCTATTGTGTTACCCTGGGTTTACACTGGGCCATGATTTCCCCCTTCACATTGATCTGAGTGTATCCTGGTGAACGTGGGGGTCATGGCATCGAATCATGATGATCTGAAGGAAACTTGGTGGATTTGTGATGATCGTGCTGGCTGTGGTCACGATTTGACGCCACTTGTTATGTAACATGAGAAGCATGAAAGAGCACAGTAGAGCTTAGCAGACCTCAATAGCGCACATAACAGACCCCGATGTGCCATTGTAGGGGATCTTGCTGAATTGGAAACCTGATTTCTTCAAGTTTAATTTTCCTGGAAGCAAACGTTCTCCTTTTTATTTCCTGATCATGTGCCAGGCATGCTCATAAATTATGGAGCTCCACTCTTTCTTTAATCATGGACATCTCGGACATGGTGCCACGGTGTAAACTCAGGGTTAGTGGGGTGTTTTATCACTCCTACAGCAAAGCCATTCAACAACAATAACAATTTTATATTTATTAAAGAACAACATATGCACCTTTTATAGATTTCTAGTTATACTTAAGGTTGTGAAACATTCACCATAAATGTTCTAATTTTTGTTACAGCAGCTATGAACAGTCACCAGCCTCTCTTGCAAAGTAAGAAAAAAGTGAAAAAAAAAACCCAACAACACAGAGCTTGTCTTATTAACAGAGAAATGCTAAAGTGTAAACATCTCTGTCCTGAAAATACTGATGTTCCAGGTCCATCACTGAAGACTCCTGTGAACTATGTAAGTGTTTCCTTCCACGAAATCTCACCATATGAGCGCTCACTCACTCACTCACCCACTCACCCACTCACTCACTCACTTGCTCACTTACTCACTCACTCGCTCACTCACTCACTCACCCACTCACCCACTCACCCACTCACTCACTCACTCACTCACTTGCTCACTCACTCACTCACTCACCCACTCACTCACTCACTCACTCACTCACCCACTCACCCACTCACTCACTCACTCACTCACTCACTCACTCACCCACTCACCCACTCACTCACTCACTCACCCACTCACCCACTCACTCACTCCCTTGCTCACTCACTCACTCACTCACTCACTCACTCGCTCACTCACTCACTCACCCACTCACCCACTCACCCACCCACTCACTCACTCACTCACTTGCTCACTCACTCGCTCACTCACTCACTCGCTCACTCACTCACTCGCTCACTCACTCACTCACTCACTCACTCACTCACTCACCCACTCACTCACTCACTCACTTGCTCACTCACTCACTCACTCACTCACTCACCCACTCACCCACTCACTCACTTGCTCACTCACTCACTCACTCACTCACTCACTCACTCACTCACTTGCTCACTCACTCACTCACTCACTCACTCATTCACTCATCTGCCAAACCACCTAATCCTATTAGGATAAGGGACGGCTGGGGCCTATCTCAGCTGACATTGGGCAAAGGCAGGGTGCACTCTGAACAGCTTCCCCGACCATCACAAGGCAATAGACAATCATTTACACTTAAACCTAGGGGCAATTTGGAATAGCCCATTATCGTAATGTTCATGTCTTTGGACTTTGAGAGGAAACTGCAGTACCTGGAGGAAACCCACTCAAGCACAGAGAGAATGTGTAAGCACCACACGCAGAAATGACTCAAACCCAAGAACTTCTTGCCGAGGAATGGACACGCTAACCTCTACATCACCGTGCTGCTCCACCATATGAACTGTTCAGCAGTTTTATTTGGAAAATAACACATTTTAAATTCTTTCTGCCAATCAAATTCAACAGCATCATTAAATATATCATAAAGCCTCTAGCTGGTTTTACTTCATTCATTCGTTCATTCATTTATTCATCTTCTGAACTGCTTAATCCTAATTAGGTTCGCAGGGAGGCTGACGCCCATTTCATTCAAATCTGCGCAAGGGCAGGGTACACCCTGGACAGCTCACCAGGCCATAGCCGGGTGGATTTACTTCATAGTGGATCTTTTTAATTTTCCTTACGGGAGTCAGCCAGCATTATCCATATGTGCTCCAGATTCCCAGATTCCCATTCATTCCGAATACATGAAAGAAAAGGAGCGACCTTGGGAACTGTGCTCTATAGAGTTCAGCGGTGGTAAAAATGTTCGTGGAACAGTGACTACCACGCACGCTTCACAGTCACTAGCGGAAGACATGATGATTGCAACATATGTGATGCAAATTCTCAGGTTTCTCAGGCAAGTGCATATTTCTCGGCTCAAACTTTTGCGAAAGATTGTCTACAATTTTTTCTTGGAATGGTCACATAAGAACGGAAAAGCAAAGTTTTTATGATACGAATCAACCATCAGCCCTCAATGATTTTAAGACAGAGGAACGTCATTGTTAAGCACAGACTCCAGAGTTTATGGGCTGAAATGGCTGGTGTTGTGACATGTAAAACTTTGCTATTATTCTGGAACTGATGCTCACTTCAGATTCACTGCAGGCTGTAGAACACATTGTTCAGCTGAAATATCTCGAACTCCTTTCACACGTTTCTCAGAGTGTGAGACCTTTGCATGACCCTTTCTCCCGTTGATCCAAGGACGGCCTTTCCCTTGTATTGAACGCACGATCCTGCAATGTCCAGTCAGTAAGGCCAGGAGTTTCTCCAAGTTCCTAATGAGAACTTCAGCCTCAAAACAAGAGTCGGTGGAAACACATGGCAGGTGCACTGGCAGCACCAGGACACTCAGTTGTAACAAGGCAACACTGTACACTGGCAGGAAGACAGATTTTATGGTCCGTATCATTACCGCGTGTCTCAGAGACAAAGTTTGTATTTTATTGTTGTGCTGTATTTTTAGAAACTGCAAGCATTAGTCGCCGACTGTCATCGCGCCCTCATTTTATGCCTGTGTTGTGAAAACAAAACAAAGGACTGGCTTTATTTATCACCACCCGCCTTAATTTCTCATGCTTGTCCAAAATTTCATCTGAGGCAAGTAGACATTGCTTTTCACACGGATCTGCCTGTCCTTTCCAGAAGCTATTACTTCTCGTTCTCTCTCTTCTTTTTTTTTTTGTTTGTTTTTTGTTAAGAAGTTACACGAGCACATTGGTTTCTATCACAGCATGAAAATGTGGCTCCAAACGTATCATGTTTCGTACCTTCCAAATAAATGACACCTGCTTTAATCGAGTTATTTTCTCATCATCTTGGTACGAAATAAATTAAGCAGAAGTGACATTTTTATGAGCTCTTCCTTGCTCATGTCCTTCACGTACGGAAGAAACTTTGGAACTCCAAGTGTCATCATCTTTGGAAGTTGGAGCCAAATTTGACATTTGTCGTGAGATCAGCGTTGATTTAGATTGTGTTTTGCGCCCTGATGACGTGATCTCATCCTCCACGAGCTGCATGTGGGAAACTATAGCTGTTCCCAAATCTCCCTGCTTAGGGCTCAATAAATTAAAAAAATATTCTCTCCTCTCTTCTTTTCTCCTTGCCTCTCCTCTCCTCTTTTTTTGTCTTCTCCTCTCCTTGCCTCTCCTCTCTTCTCTTCTCTTCAATAAATTAAAAAAATCTTCTCTTTTCCTCTCTTTTCTCCTCTCCTCCTCTCTTCTCTTCTCATCTCCTGTCCTCTCCTCTCCTCTCCTCTTCTCTTCTCCTCTCTTCTCCTCTCCTCCTCTCTTCTCTTCTCCTCTCTACAATAAATTTAAAAATCTTCTTTTCTCCTCTTTTCTCTCCCCCTCTTCTCCTGTCTTCTCTTCTCATCTCCTGTCCTCTCCTGTCCTCTTCTCTTCTCTTCTCTTCTCCTCTCATCTGCTCTCATCTCCTCTCTTCTCTTCTGTTCTCTTCTCTTCTCTTCAATAAATTAAAAAAATCTTCTCTCCTCTCCTGTACTCTCCTCTCCTCTCCTCTCCTCTTCTCTTCTCTTCTCTTCTCTTCTCTTCTCTTCTCTTCTCCTCTCCTCTCTTTTCTTCTCTCTTCCTCTCTTCTCTTCTCATCTCCTGTCCTCTCCTCTCCTCTCCTCTCCTCTCCTCCTCTCTTCTCTTCTCATCTGTTGTCCTCTCCTCTCCTCTCCTCTCCTCTTCTCTTCTCTTCTCTTCTCTCCTCTCCTCTTCTCTTCTCTTCTCTTCTCTTCTCTTCTCTTCTCTTCTCTTCTCTTCTCCTCTCTTCTCCTCTCTTCTCTCATCTCCTTTCCTCCCCTCTTCTGTCCTTTCCTCTTCTCCCCTCTTCTCTCCTCTCCTCATGCTAGAAGAAACATCTGAGATAAATTTTATCTTTATGCTCTATCATTTTAATCTGATTGCACTGTCACAGAAAAATCACCCAAGAATAGGTTAGAGGTTAAGGTCTCTTACAATTTGTAAAAGTCTGATGTAATGTATTGTAACTGGCTTTCTGCAACTCTGACCAAAGAGAGGCAATGACAAAGTTCTGAAAATGTAGAAGTGTCAAAATTGATAAATTGTAAAAGAAATGCAACCAAAGATGAATCCAAACTTACATAATATCTTCTGTATGGTAGACATGAACACATTCATTCATTCATTTTCTTAGCCACTTAATCCTATGTAAGATCACGGGGAGTTTAGCGCCCATCTCAGCCAACTCCGGTCGAGGGCAGAGTACACTCTGAACAGCTCACCAGGCCATCACAGGGCAGAAACACGCTGACGGCTGTGCAGCCTATTCTTAATGAAAGTCAGCAATGGTTCTTTTACATGAACCTCACCGTAGACAGTGAGAGACACGGCAGGCCTTTGATAACCTAGTTAGCTGCACTGGGGGGACATGAACACATTAAACATAAATAAAATCCTAGTGACTCACTTTAGTCCGAGGCCAAGTGTCATATAATTTAGAAAGAGAGCACATGTTAACATACAGTCTGTAATAGAATTTGAACAAGAGCCAACTGAGATCTCATAATAATCTTAAAAGAAGTTTTGCGTGATACTGCATTTTTTCAGAAGGATGATACAGCACATTTAACAAATTGAACTTTTCAAGAATCGAGCCCCTAACATGCCGGAAGCATGAGAGGTCCATCTCAGTGCCAAGTAGAAGCTTTTAGCGCAAGTCTGTCCTCTCGGCGGGTCGCCAGAACTCCAGCAAGTGTGCCAGTAATGCCGTGCTGCTCCACAGAGATGACGTCCGGCTCATCCCGCTGAGTTCCCTGAAGGAAAAAAACATCAGCGTTGGCACAACATGCCAGCTCTCGGGTCGTATGTGTCAGAGGGCAAACAAAGTCATCTGCTGAAGCAGCCAGGCTGGCTTCACGTGCCAGAAAAGGTGCTGAGATCATCATCCAGATATCTATTTTGGTAAAGAAGAGGAAATTAACCTGATGAGCCTGAGGACTCACCTCCAGTCGAGCTTTCAGAATTCATTTCACACACCTGGATTCCAAATTCAAAAAGATAAAAACAAAAACAAAAACAAATAAAACAAAAAACACAAAGAGACACCAAATTAGCAACTTATTTGTTCAAGGTAATTTCACATGAGATTGTCTCATCAGCGTGGTGCCTTTAGAATTGTCAGTGGCTTCCTTGCTGCATTTCTTTCTTAAATGAATAATGGTTATATTGTTTTGCATAAAAATCTGAAATATTATTATTAAGGAAAGACTCCTTGTGATGTATTTCTTAAATTTATAATTTACATGTAATAGAACATTTTTTGAACATTCAAAGCCTATCTCAGCTGATAATGGGTGAAGGTGGGCTACACCTTGTACAGTTCATCAGACTATTGCAGGAACATCACACATACACACACACACACACACACACACACACACACACACACACACACACACACACACACACACACACACACACAACCACTGACACATTTACAAGTCGGGGTAATTTTGGAAGGTGCATGTATGTTTTCTGTGGGAAGGTCTAAATTATCTATAGGATGTCCATACAAGCATGAGAGAACATGCAAACTCCACACAAAAGCATCAAGCCTGGGACTTAAACCCAGGACTTTCTTGGTGTGAGGTCGATGTGCCACCCATTATGCCACCGTGCCACCCATCATGTGAGCTTTTCATTTCAGTTTTGCAAAATAGTTTTGTTTTTCGTTGAATTGTTTGAAATACAGCTTATGCCTTGTATATACATTTACAATATTAGAGCTTTTGTCACAACTGTTTTTTTTTTTAGTTTGTAGCATCATATTAAGCATGTTAAGCAAGGAAACACATCTAAAAGATAATGGGGAAATATTTGTATATCAGTTGTTGATGAGACAAATGAGATTAGAATGAGCGAGACTGGTTTAATTAGGCAGGAAGTCTACAGGAACACTCATATGACCACAAACTGTTGCCATAATGAGCAGAAAAACGGATGACATCAGCACAAGATAATGTTCTATTCTTGTCACCCATGAACAGCAATCTAAATGAACACAATACAGATTTTGAGAAACTAGAAGCAGTGTGTAAACTTCTACAGATAAGATGACCCAGTGTCGTATCTTAAAACTAGCAATTATCAAATCTAAAATTCAAAAAAGTCCAACCTTGTTGCCATGTGCAATTATAGACCAACATCAAATCTCCACTTTATAACAAAGATCTTTGAAGAATTATGTAATGAGTTAAGTTTTATTATTTAACATTTATGTAAAAATAGCATTCATGATATAAATCAGTTAAGACTGTCACACGGTCTCAACTGTGACACATGTTGTGGTGGTAGTTGAATTACTACAGCAATCTGATCCAGGTTGTGTCTCCGTGCTTGTTTTGCTTGACTTCAATACAGAGTTTGACATTATAGCTCATATTATTCTTCTTGATAAATTATAAAATGTTGCTAATGTTAAGGGAATGGCCTACTCTTGGTCTTGGTCTTAGTTAACTGATCATTATCAATTTGTACATGTCAATTGTGACTTGTGTGTATTTCAGCAGGTTCTGTTTGTGGCCCAATGCTTTTTTTTTTTTTTACATTATCCCTTTGTGAAATATTATTTGTGAGCCACTCCACTGAAAGCAGGCTGTTGCATCCAAAAATGAAAAATGAGCTTTTTAGACAGTCAGATAGAGGAGGCCAAAAGCTGCAAAATGCAGCAAAAAGTGTTGGTCAATACCTTGAAAACTGAGCAAGCTATGCCATTTCTTGTGTCAGCAACTAAAAATTTCAAAAGACATTTTAGAGAAAAATGAGCACAAAGATTGCACTTCTTCCAACATCATTAGTCCTTAGCAACCAAACATTTTTATGCACCTCAGCCCTATAAACTTTTAGAAAACATGTCAAGGAAAAGTTTTAGGAAGAGATGATAAGAGAAATCATCCTCATTTTAATCTGACAGGTCCTTTTTAAACCCATCAGTCACCGTGGTAACCCCCCAAAAAACGAACAAAAAATGACTTTTTTTTTTCATTTCTGTTATTAGAATAAGATTAGTATCTCTCTTTTCGACAATTATATAAAGGTTCCAATGCCTTCAAATGATACTGATTGAAAAAAAAAACACTGCCAGGTTCAAACAATCACACTGAAATTATAAAAAAATATATATATAAAACTATACACATCATCACTATATATCACATCATCTTCACAAACACAACAAACTGACTCATGCACACTTTTATTAACAGATGCCTCTTCTTCTTCAACATCAAAATCTTCATCAACACAGCTGGCATCATAATCATCATCATCATCAGTTTGTTCATCTGTAAAAGGAACAAAACATTTAAGTATTTTTCAGGCCTTGACCAATTTTTGTATAAAACTAAACAACCCACAATCCAGCATGTCCAGTCCAGACAAGATTACACACAAATCAAATAATCAAAAAAATTCCATAATCAAATTTTGCATGCAGAGAAAAATATTCACCGGTGAAATAATCTTGAAGAACGCCAAATATTCCAGCATCCTCAAAGCCCAATTCTTACGTTGAATTTAGCATCTATACGAATGCTGCTAGACATCACAGATGACATTTCACTCTCCTTTTCCAGAAATTATGTGCATTCACAATTTTATAAATAAACTTAATGACCGTTATTGAAGAGAAAGTCGGAGATAAATTCAGTATGCAGTAAACACCGGAAGTTAGCGTGTAACAGGCACTGCACATGTGTAAGCTCGAGCTGACCAATCAGGGTGCTTGTTTCAGATCTTCATTAGCAACTAGCCTGCATTGTTTACCAGCATATCGATTTCATAACCTTTATTTTATTCGCTGAAACGGCATGGAAGCTCATTTTAATATCAATCTAGTTTTTTATTTAGTTTTTTTAGGGTACTCGCCAGAAAAAATGGGGGGAAAAAAACCATTTTAGGGAGTTTTAGTTGATTTCACGCGAGCAAGTGATAGTGGAATACTTGTTTTAATAGTTTATGCAAAAATCCAAATTTTGATAAAAATGGACCATTTTTATTTTTCTGGCCTTTATCTCAGTAGTGGTCTGTGCGACAAGCGCCTACTTTCGGTGGAGCGCCTCACATTTGTAAACCTTGTATTAGCTTTCACTTTTTTACTCTGATGACAAACCTTTGTATATTTCAGCAAAGCCAGATGAGAAACACCAACTTAATAAGGTGAAGAATATATGAAGACTTTGTTTATTTAGCAGACATGCACGCAATAAGATGTCCTGTTTTTATGCTAATAAAGGAAACTAATTTAAAAATCAAGAAAATAGCAGACAGGTGCAGTGAAGCAGGGCTCCTCTTAGTGCTGTTATGTGTTTTATTCTTGTTATACAATGTTTCGTTACTTTTTTGTGTGAAATGACCATATGCTAGCAACACGCTAGGATTTGTTCTTAAATGTCACAATCGTTAAAACATTCATTTCTTCCTCGACCTTTTTTCTTTTTTCTAACTTTAATTACATAAATAAAAAACAAACACAGCCTGTTACTTCTTACTTGTGGTAAAACAGCCACGAAAGACTCCTTTCATAAAGTTTAATCAAATAACATCATTTTTGGAGAGAAATCGTCGCCACAGCAATTACTGCGCATTTATATCTTAAAAAAAAATCTGTGTTTTTTATGCTGCATCCAGAAGGTACGGTGGCATCGTGGTTAACACGTCTACCTCACAGCATGGTATTGAGGTTCATCTTCCAGCAGGACGATGACCAGAAGCATACTGTTAAAGTAACACTCGAGTGGCTTCATGGGAAACATTTAAATGTGTTGGAATGGACTAGTCAAAGATCAGACCTCAATCCAATTGAGAATCTGTAGTCAGACTTGAAGAGCGCTGTTCACAAGCGGAAACCACCCAACAGGAAGGAGCTGGAGCAGTTTTTCCTGGAGGAATGGGTCCAATGCCTGGCTATGGGCGTCTCTGTGTGGAGTTTGTATGTTCTTTCCTGGCTTGTGAAGGTTTTCTCCCTCCTGAGCCTCTGCTTTTACTCCATCAACAAATGCACATACAAATACAAACCTGGACACAATTACCTCTTTTACTGGTTTGAGGCCAGGAATAAAACCTGATCTGTGTCCTGATACATTCCTGATACATTCATGTTTATAGGAGACGTGCCTTTTGAGTTATTCTACTGGAACCATCAGCTTGGAAGCAAACATTGAAAGGTTGATTCACCTCCGACTCTGTAGACTATTCGGTAACATACAGAAGCACAATGAGCAACACCTTAGAAAGAATTCAGATGATTGGAAGAAACAGCAAAAATGTTTTGAAAACTAAATCACACCACGCTGCCCACACTCAGAGTTGGCAGAGATGGGCGTCAGACTCCCCACGACCCTAATAAGGATTAAGTGGTTCAGAAAATGAATGAATGAATGAATTTAACAGACACAATTTTAACATTTAACATAAAATCCTGACTCAAGTAAAGCTTTTGTGTGTTTTTTATGAATTAGACAATTGGAGAACTTTTCTTTTCATGCATGGTACTATCACATTCATTACTTGTCATTATTTCACGTCACTGTCAGACTACCCATCAAGGAGGGTCATTTGAGGACATGCAGGTGAACATCCACCTGGTGGACTCACTAAAAAAAATTGATTGATTTTCTTCTTGACATTTTTTAGCAATTGCGAATGAGTTAAGTCACACTCCTCACATCCATGCACTCTGGAAGGAAACTCAGAGAGTTTAGGGGTCTAGAATTAATAAAAAAAATTATACTGCTTTTACTGGGTGGAAAAATATGAGCAGAAGTGAACTCAATTTAACAAGAACTGTCATCTCTGCTGTATACGCAGATGCCTCTTTAGGTTGCTGACTCCGCCTGACTGGCACCAACGGAACTCTGGCACTAATGACCGTCTCCATGCCAGTTCATTTACTGTGCTTTTCTTCCTTTCTTCCCTCTCTACTGTTTTTTTTTTTCAATGAGCTGGTACATACAGTGAAAGGTGCAATTAAAAAAAAAATGTTCTCTCCCCTGGAGTCTGTCCTCAAGGAAAAGGAGGAATGGATGGAGAGAGAAGGACAATGAGCTGACCAAAGACTTACACTCCTTGTCGTCACTTTAATTAGCGGGCCGTTTCTCTGAAAAGGAGGCTGTACAGTGAAAATATCATTTATCATTTGTCTTTTATTCCCCCATTAACGGAGTCATGTACAAAGAAATCAGACAATAACCCTGCACCTTTTCATCAGATATGATTGCTATTCAGATGGTTGGCGGTGTGGGAGAGTGAGAGGCAGTGGGATGCAGACGGAAAGAAAAGAAGCCTTCACCTCGTTTTCTGCGTATGATTGAATGTTCCTTAATGGAGAGATTGGAAAGCCTACACCCTTTTTTTCAGCTTGAAGTGAATACCTGATATAGAAGAGGAAGAAATAAGAGAAAGAGACTTTGTCCTACTTCAGAATAACCATTTATGTAATTTTATTTAAAAAGAAAAAAGCTAACAGTAATGAGTGGAACGGAGTGAGATAATGAATGGGATGAGATCAGGGCATAATTTGTGTTTAATTGCTTTGCAAGTATTGAGTTTATGTTACGTCCGTTGACAAGCCTGGAGTGAGTGAATATTTCATATGGATGTATATACGTGTGTGTGTGTGTGTGTGTGTGTGTGTGTGTGTGTGTGTGTGTGTGTGTGTGTGTGTGTGTGTGTGTGTGTGTGTGTGTGTGTGTGCAGGACGGCTCTATATATAGATAGGAAAGGTCTGAATTTTGCTATAAAAATGTGTTTGAACATATAAACTCAGGATGTAGAGAAATGCTGAAATGCTGCAATTCCTCAGCAAACGAGTGAAATCTGACATGAGCTTTAAAAATGTGAAGGCACTGGAGCCCACTGTATCGATAAACCACAGCAGCACATTCGATATGAATCTCAAGAACGCATGCATAAAGAAGAAAAAATGAGAGAAAGAAAGAGACAGTGATCGAGTACAACAGAGTGGGGCAGGTTAGAGGAGAGTGGCAAAAGAGAGAGGGATGGCATCCCTCAGGGTTCGAGTCTCTGCCTTACTCTGGACAGGAGAAAACAGGGAGTGAGTAGAAGGTGGAAGAAACGATCGATATCACTGGAAAGTCCACTTTTACAGAAGATCCTACAGCAGTGTGAGTCAGAGCTGGAAGAAAAATTATACTCCATAACTCGAGAAGGTTAAATTTTTGTGAAGGCAGCTGACATTGGAAGGACACATTTTTCGAGAAGATTGCTTCGAAATAAAAAATAATAATAACATAGTGAGATATACTGCGATCAGTTATTGCACATCCCCAAATCACATTATGCTTGCAAGTGCCATTCCCGGCCTGTTTACTTCCTGGTCTGTTTTTCATTCTGAGAAAGCTCAACAGTTCAGAGGGAGATATAGAACATAAATAACCAGCAAGAAAAAAAAAAACAAAAACCAAAAAAAACGGTGTGTCTTCTTTTTTCTTTCTTCCACCTCACAATTTTACAGGACCAAAACAAAAAAAAATAAACACATGGACATGAAGTGGACATGGACATGAAGACTCTGCAGAGGCTCAATCAGGGAAACGTCAACATAAAATCCCATTTGGAGTTTGTTTAAAAAAATAGCTGCGAATTGTTTTCCCATGGGAGCTGGTGAATGCTAACCAGGCGGAGATAACGCGACAGCAATCAGCCATGTCTCGCATGAGGTATTTCAGTTCAAACAACGCAAAGACCATGACCAGTAGAAATAAGTTTTTCTTCGCAATACAATAATAAGATGGTACTTGTTGTTTGTTTGGGTGAGAAAACTTTCTGAAAGGGTGTGGCAGTGGTGGTCTGGAGGGATAGGGTGCTGGATCGCTGATCCAAAAGGTTCGGGTTTCGAGTCCCACTCTCCACAAGGTTGTCACTGTCCCCCCAGTGCAGCTAACTGGGTTATCAAAGGCCGGCCATGTCTCTCACTGTCTATGGTGTGAGGTTCATGTAAAACAACCATTGCTGACTTTCGACAAGAGTAGCTGCAAAGCCGTCAGCGTGTTTCCGCCCTGCGATGGCCTGACGAGCTGTTCAGGGTGTACTCTGCCCTCGCCTGAAGTTGGCTGAGATGGGCGCCAGCCTCCCCGCGACCCTAATTACGATTAAGCGGTTACAGAAAATGAACTGAACTGAACTGAACTTTCTGAAAGGGTTCCATAATGGCCATCATGTTCAAGTTAGGTACGTGACAGCAGCATCAGTTACATCATCACAACAGTATCAGAATGCAAACAGTTTTTATCTTCCACATTTTCATTCCCTCAGTTGTATATTCTTTTCTTGCTGTGATGATTTCTTACGCTGCTGCTTGGGGGAATCCTGAAGACTTACAGAAAGTGGATATGCAAGTATAGCGTGCTACGAGCATCCACAATGGTTCGAATTGCCCAGTCAAACTAAGGGTTCTCCTAAAAGGCACCGCCCTTGATAGAGTAGGAAGGTTCCGGGAATAATCAAATGTCAACATCCATTTAACATTATTTTTTGAATATCTTTATCTATGAGACTGTGTTATTTTAACCCTACTGTTATTCACTATGACTCAAAAGAAAAAAAAATTCTCTTTCGCCCTGTGAAATGTACTGTATATGCTGAATCGGCACAGCGAGAGAAACAGCGGCACACTGAAACGAGCAAGTCATAAACATTGCACAGAACCATTTATAATGCAACACCGCTCGGATTAGAGACAGGAAGTTCATTCACACATCCAAGTGGAACAACATCCATCATGTGCTGCTCAGATTGCTCTCTCTCTCTCTCTCTCTCTCTCTCTTTCTCTCTCTCACACGCACGCACACACACGCACGCACACACGCACACACACACACACACACACACACACACACAGTCCCTTTTCCATATCGTATCCAAGACTTTCAATTCAGAAAATTTTCAAAACCACTTAATCCTAATTAAGGTCATGTGGAGGCTGGCACCCATCTCTGCGTGGGCAGTGTGGTGTGATTTAGTTTTTTTTTTTTTAATGCTATTTCTTCCAATCATCTGAATTCTTTCTAAGGTGGTAATAATTGTGCTTGAGTATGTTACTGAATAGTCCACAGAGCCGAAGGTGAATATTTATTGATGTTCTCTTTTCTCTGGGCGAGAGAGGAGTACACCCTGGACAGCTTGCCAGGCCATCGCAGGGCAGAAACACGCTGACGGCTATGCAGCACATTCTTGAAGAGAATGATTCTTTTCCAGCCTCTCACAGTTGACAGTGAGAGACATCGCTGCACACTGAACCAGAGACAACCCATTGATAGCGTGGCTTGAACCCCTGACCTTGGGATCAGTAATCCAGCACCAGGACAGCCCGACCTCCCATCAAAAATGATTATTCCGAAATAATTTACATTAATAATTTGATATTAATAATGTATTCTTTTTAAAGATCTCTTGAAATATTTCATAAATATTTATGGCCTGTTAATTAAAACACTCTGAGCCCATCATCCTTTAACATTAACAATCTAGTGTTCTTATGATGTTAATATGATGACGTTCTGTCTGACACAACATTAGAACAGAAATTTAGGGGTTTCACGGATCCCCGAATATTAAATAGACAACAGTTATAAGTATATAAATACAGGGATCCCTCGCTACATCACGCTTCAATTTCATCCTGCTTCAGTGCATCGTTTAATATGCAGTATATACATATATATATATATATATATATATATACACACACACACACACACACACACACACACATATATATATACAGTATATATATATATATATATATATATACAGTATATATATATATATATATATATGGCGGCACGGTGCGTAGTGGTTAGCACGTCCGCCTCACAGCAAGAAGGCCCGGGTTCGATTCCCGGCCTGGGCGTTTCTGTGTGGAGTTTGCATGTTCTCCCCGTGTTTGTGCGGGTTTCCTCCGGGTGCTCCGGTTTCCTCCCGCAATCCAAAGACGTGCACTGTAGGTTAATTGGCCATTCTAAATTGACCGTAGATTCTCTCCTGCAGCGGCACTGGAACCCAGTCGTATCGGCATTTGCCTTTCCATTGGATCCTTCCGGTGGCGCCGAGACAGGGGGGGGACTTGCTGCTTGGGTAACAGCCTGTCCCTCATTACTCCCTACCCAGGCTCTGCGCACTGGGGGGTATCACCAGCCGGGATACTGGCCAGAGCGCAGCCATAGTCCTTCGGGACTGACGGAGGCCTACCTACCATATATATATATATATATATATATATTTGTGGAATTTTCCTTAATTTTTCCCCTATTCCTCCTTTATTTCTTAATTTTTTAAATCAATGAATATATATATATATATATATTCATTGATTTAAAAAATTAAGAAATAAAGGAGGAATAGGGGAAAAATTAAGGAAAATTCCACAAAAACAAGGCCAATTATGCAAGAAAAAAAAACCCTAAACAAACACAAAACAAAAAACAACCCAAAACCTCTCATCAACACTAGTTACATTTTTGTGATGTGCGCACCTGAGTGCGTGCACGTGTGTCTGTATGTGTGTGTATTTATATTGTATTTACATCTTATGCATTATTTTTTATGTTTAATTGTTAAGCATTTATAGAGCTGAATATGTATTTATTGATATTATATACACATGGTTACCCCTGAAAAGGGGAAAAAGCCGAAAGGAAAAGAAGAAGATATACACATATACATGTACGTATACGTTAATCCTACTTCGTGGAATTGCGTGCTTGCGGGGGGATTTCAGTCCCAATTAATTGCAGAAAGTGAGGGATCCCTGTAGATAAAAAGTACAGAATGCTTTAGTGTAAGAGAAATACTTGAGGACGTGGTGCCTGTGGTTGGGAGTTACAGTAACTACTTCTTCACACCAGTGCTCTGTGAAGGTTTTCAATTGCTGTATGACGCAACAGTGTTTTATTCCTAAATGACTGTATTAAAGGTCGAAAGCTGAAAGGTATGTACAGACTTCTGGGGTTTTATTGTATCCGATCAAAACGGCATTTTAAGTTTCAATGTGACATTTTTACATCTCACATTGCTGAGTGTGAAACCAACACCTTATACTGCTGTCTTTTATAGTGCTTCACTGCAAGGTCTCTCTCTCTCTCTCTCTCTCTCTCTCTCGCTCTCTCTCTCTTGCTCTCTCTTGCTCTCTCTCTCTCTCTCGCTCTCTCTCTCTCTCGCTCTCTCTCTCGCTCGCTCTCTTTCTCTCTCGCTCGCTCTCTCGCTCGCTCTCTCTCTCGCTCGCTCTCTCACTCTCTCTCTCTCTCGCTCGCTCTCTTTCTCTCTCTCTCGCTCTCTCTCTCTCTCTCACTCTCTCTCGCTAGCTCGCTCTTTCTCTCTCTCTCTCTCTCGCTCACTCTCTCTCGCTCACTCTCTCTCGCTCACTCTCTCGCTCTCTCTCGCTCACTCTCGCTCACTCTCTCGCTCACTCTCTCGCTCTCTCTTGCTCTCTCTCGCTCGTTCTCTCGCCCTCTCTCGCTCGCGCTCTCTCTTTCTCTCGTTCTCTCTCTATCTATCTATCTATCACACACACACACACACACACACACACACACACACACACACACACACACACACACACGATTGTTGATGCCGCAGGCACCTTGGCTTTTTGTGCAGTACGGCTGTACAGAACCACACACTCAGATTGGGACTTTGTTTCTCCAATATTTTTTGTTTCTTCTCTGAGATTCCTCCTCAGAATTTTTTAGATGTCCATTTTAATGACTGAAGAAAATGTGAGACGTGAGACACTGGCTTTTATTCAAAGGAAAGCTGCTCTAATGGTTTTGTTCTCCAAAAATGGGTTAAAGGCACACTCTGTACCATAAAAATATATTTGTTTGTTTGCTTGTTGTGGTCGCGGTGTTCGCTAGCCACACTGCTCTAAAGATTTTTATGGAATTTCCTACTGGGGCGGTTTGGACAAGGAAGACTCCATTAGATGTTTGAAGATATTAAGGATCCAGTTCCGAATCCAGTATTATTTTAAATGCTTTTTAACATTGTGGGAAAAAAACATAGATGGATTTGTTTTGGAAATGGGTCCCGGTGGGAAGGTCCTGAATTACCTGATCTTACTTGGTTATCAAAGGCCAGCCATGTCTCTCACTGTCCATGGTGTGAGGCTATAAAATAACCATTGACAAGAGTAACTGTATAGCCGTTGGGGTGTTTCTGCCCTGCGATGATCTGACGTGATGTTTAGGATATATCCAGAGCTGGCCGAGATGGGCACCAGTCTCTTCGTGACCCTAATTGGGATCAAGCGGTCCAGAAAATGAATGAATGAATGAATGAATGAATGAATGAAGTGGCACTACAGCAGTCCCAACCAGGAGTGCTCTGAATGTTCTTTTATATCTTGTTTACTTGTGGTGCAACGTTATCACAAACCCAAGTCATACAACGCTTACTTACTGTCTATTCTGAATTTAAAGAGATTAAATAAATAAAAGACGAGCACATTAATCTAATTGGATGTTTAGGTCTGAGAGTGAATGTGAATGATTCTGTGTGTTGACCCTGTAATGGTCCTGTGAGCTGTTGAAGGGGTACCAGCTTCCCCGCAGAGCCGGGTGAGATGGGCACAGCCTCCCCAGGCTCAAATAGGATTGAACGGTGCAGCAAATAAATGAATGATGAATGAAACATTTTCTCCGTGAAAACTTCATGGTGGAGCAACATACGAGAGAAACTCGATGCATTGCAATGCTGACTGGTTGTTATGCACCACACACAGGGCTGGGTTTTGCCAAGATTTTATGTATTGCGATGTATTGCGATTTCTAGCATGTATTGCGATATATTGCAAGAATCCTAAATTAAAAGTGAGCCTGTTCTTGACAGTATTTATTTTTTATTTCAAAAAGAGAAATCAACAACATCAAGTGTATAGGCTGGTCTGACCGTGGGGGGGGGGCACATCTCGGTTGACCGGAGCCTAAGCCTTAAAGGGGAAATGAAACGCCGACTAAATAAGTTGTCGGTACCTTAAGTATAGTTTATTGAAGCGATTGTGACTTAATTTTTATATTATAAATAAAGCATTGCACACACAGCGGTTTTGTTTTATGTGCTTGTTGTATAAGTTATCAACCCGAAAGCCGCCATTGCTAAGTGCCCGCCTACACAAAGTTGCCGTGACGTCACTGAGTTGATACAAAGTAGCACATGAACTATAGTGCATACATGTCACAGCATATGATATAAACAATATGGAATCTCACGTCAACGACACGCACAGCTTTTCAGCAGAAGACGATTCATCTCTTACTCTCAGAAGACGAATCAAATATTATAGTTCAACCAAAAACATTCTGAAATATATTTCAAACTACATCTGCAAGTACATGTGCTAAATACATTTACAAATTGAGCTAAAGTTATTTATCTATTCAAAGGCACAAACAAATATTAATACATATTTACAGCACAACAACATACTATTAATTTTATAAAAGTACTGAGCATTAGGCTGCAGATCCAGGCTGGATGGTTTAGGATTATTTTATCCATTCATTCTCTGTGCGTCAATGTTTGTGTTCTCACACATGTGCAGGAGCCGGAGGCGGGACTAACAAACTGTGCTTTATTCTCAGACTCGCACTTTGTTTGATTGACAGTGTTCAGCTATGTTTGTTCATTGGTCAGCTCGGGCGTGCACATGCGCAGTGCCCGTTACACGTTAACTTCCGGTTTACTTCCTGACTCTAGTCATGAGGAACTTATCTCCGACTTTCTCTTCAATAACAGTCATTAAGTTTATTTATAAGATTGTGAATACACATCATTTCTTGTCCAGTGGAACTCAACTCCTGCTATGGGGGGAATGTACACGCACCCAGCCTACGCCTTTGAACATTAAGAATGTTGTTTTTAGTCATTAAAATAAAAATTCTAAGCATCAGAAAAAAATATATGAAAATTTAATGTTTTAAACTTTGGCACAAACATTAACATTGAAATAGAATTGCATGTTGAGAAAGATAAGCTATTTAAACATATTAAATACACACAAACATTAGAGTAGTGGAAGTGCATCGAACGCTTTTATTAGCATATTGTGAAGCCTGAATCATGAATGTATGCGCACTAAATTTTTAAGGCGGGATTAAAGGCGGAGCATCATCCGCGCGTACACAGAACTGTATCATGCACGACTGGACCTTATCAGACCTGAGACCCTATGAGCAGTAGATTGATATATTTTATATACAACAATATTAACATTACACGTATATGTTTTAATGCCGTCATAGTGATGCACAAAGCACATGCCGCACATATAACACTTACAGTGACTCTGACGGCTCAGGAAAGTCCGTCAAACTTTAGAACTTTACAATAATAACATGCAATATTGTTTATCATATAAATCACATTAATATGATCATTATGCCGGAGAAAAGTGGAATGTAATTTACCGGAATCTGGGACCGATTTGGAGCATGTTGAGCCTCAGGCTGAGTCCACAAGTTGTGTGACGTCATTTTTCAGAGTCGTCAGAGATATTATTGACGAGTTTACCAAAAAAAAAAACCCCAAAAAAAAACCCTGTATGGTTAATGTGCCTTGTTGGAGATCAGGTTCATGGGACCGCTTCCTTCTTTTGCTTATTTTAAAGTAAATATTTAAGTGAAAATCTAAATGCAGTAGATCAATAAATTTCTGAGCAATTAGCAACATGAACCGTGGTTTTGTTTTTAGAGGGAATTTCCGTATCCAGTATAAAAACAAATTCTTTTTGCTGAAGGCCTTCATGACGTCCGCACTGCCCAATCACGGCATGGCTTTTATTATACCGGGCTCTCCACACACTGAATGACTGTAGATAAGAGGACAGAAACACGATTGTGTCAGGATTACATGCCCGGACCTCATTACATTACTATAAGTTCATTTAGCGGGACTAGCCGACATTTTTTTTTTTTTTTTTTTTTTTACTTTTCCTAAGTTTTCGAACGCATGTCAAAAAATTGGTTTTGCGTCACAGTATCGCAATACATATTGTTTGCATGTTAGAACCGGTTTAAACCGATAAACAGGTTTCATTGTGCAGTCCGAACCACACAACACTGATTGATGGTTTTGCATCATGACCCTGATGGCCTATTTACCCAGAATTTGGCAGAATCCTGAAACACACAAAATTTTTGACAGTGCTTCATTCTTTTCAGAGAACATGGCTGATTTTTTTTTTTTTTTTTTTTGAAGATCAACAGGATAATTCATTTAATTATTTAAAGTAATGCAATCTCATGGCAAGCTCTGATTTTAAGAATTGCCGTAATCCGTGTATTGATTCTTTAAGGAAAACGAATACCGTGTTGCTATAGTAACAGTAATGTATTAGAGAAAGCACATTAATGCAGTATAAACCTGTGATTTGCAGCTGCACTGCTGTCAGAGCTGCTCTTCTAGAAATGTAATCACTCCCCATATTATACCCGGTTAGAATCCTGATTTCAACAGCATGGTGGTTTTGTACCATAATATTAAAACATCTTTTCAACACTGGAAGCAGATAGAGAGAGAGAGAGAGAGAGAGAGAGATCTGAAGGGCTGACAGACTGATTGCATAACAGTACACACATATCACTTTTATTACCCACAATCCTCATATACACGTTCTAAGAATCATTTTAACCTGGAAAGAGCGAAGCGTTTAGTCGAGCTGCTGCTGTGATTACACGCAATAAAGAAAACAGAAGTCATTGATTCCTGACAGATTCATGACTACATGCTCATGTTTGCGTTTGCTGAAAGCGGCTCAATCGCTCACTAATATGATGATGCCTGCAAAAAGGAGGGTATGTGAGATTAAACATTAAACATCACACACACACACACACACACACACTTCATCATTATTTAATGAGGGTGAAGAAAACTGCATGGGTGACGCACATCCACAAATCAAGAGCGTAACATTAACGTAATCAAAACACAGCGGCTCAGTGGAGGAGCAACAATTTTATTAGCGCTGTTAACAGAACGCATCCGCAGTCTCCCACATAAGAGACATCTCTCTCCGTCCAAAACCTTTCCATAAGTCCTCAGATCTTCATAGTTTATTTAGTTTATATGTTTTTTGTTAGGTTTTTATGTTTTGTTTTTCTTTTGTTACTTTTGCTAATACGTGGAACATCATTATGTTTTTTTTAAATTGCAAAGATTGCTCATATTGTGGGTACACTGTGCCATAGATGGGGCCGGTGGTGTAGTGGTGAGGGTGCTGGGCTCATGATCGGGAGGTTGTGAGTTCAAATCCCAGTTAGACCCCCACTGTGCTAAGACCCCTGGGCAAGGTCTCAACCACTAGTGTACCTCTGTTCACCCAGCAGTATAAATGGGTTCCAGTAAAAATATACTGGGAAGGTAACCTGCGGTGGACTAGCGTCCCATCCAGGAGGAGCTGCACTCCTAGTTGCTTCACGCTATGGAAATCGGAGATAAGTACCATAGTGGTACCACTTAATTACGGTCATGTGGAGACTGGGGCCCATCTCAGACAACTCTGGGCAAGGGCAGAGAACACCCTGGACAGCTTAGTTCAATTACACTGTTACTTTATTTAGGTTGTTTACATTGTTGCTTTCTTAAGTATGTGGGAATTCTGTGTGGGAAGTGGGATTTATATTGTTGCAAATGGGAGGATGGGAGTGAAAGGAAACAATATAAAGCCCCGAAGGTGGAGCTTTGCCTCGGGGTGTTCTAAAGACAACGTAGACTTTTCAGATTTTGATATTTCCAAACTTCTGCATTTTCTTTAAGAATAAATAAATCCAATTATTTCCCTTCATAGGTTTTTTGTTTTTGGTCCACCACACTTGCGCTGAACACAGAACAATCTCACAAACCACCTTGTATTAAAAAAAAAAAGTAGTTATGGTTACAGATTCAGATAAAATACGTTACAATTCTAGTTTTGTTTGAGGTCAGGGATTTTAATTTTGCTTCCATAGACGGATTTCTCATGAACTGCTGCTCAACATCACTTTAAATAAAATTGTCGCAGGACCACTAGAACATCCGTTTGCTGGGGTGTTCCGGAGCAGTGGGTTTTGCATGCATGGTGCAGAATTGTGCAGGAATTACGAAATGCAAAGCCTTTCTCATTTAAGAAGAATTTTGCAGTGCAGTCCTGTGTGAGACTTCAGACTTTTTTTTTTATTTTCCCAAGCACTCAAAGTTCTGAATACGCTAAAGAACTAAAGTTGCAATGTAAAATAATTCGTTTAAATTTCTACAATGACCAAAACAATTGTGTTCCCATCATCAGAAAATTTAAAGCAGAAAGTCCATAAGTTGTGTATTCATATATATATATATATATATATATATATATATATATATATATATATATATATATATATATATATATATATATATATAATAAAAATAAATCAGTGATAAATGGAGTTTCAATAGAAAGTCTTTGTCCTGTCCTTTTATTTTTATTATTTTTATTGTTATTTGCTCTACCAAAAAGTATTGAGCACTCTCCTATGGAAGGATCTACTCAGAAAATCCTCTAAATATATATATATATATATATAAAATACAAGGATCCCTTGCTACTTTGCGCTTCAATGCATGCGGCTTCAGTGCATCGTGGTTTGTAAAAAATAAATAAATAAATATTCATTGAATTAAAAAATAAGGAAATTAAAGAAGAACTGGGGAAGAGGAAAATGCAACAAAAACAAGGCCAATTACGTGCGTGCGGGTAGGTGTGTCAACTTCTTCTCATGCAATACCATCAGAATGTGTATGTATTTATATTTTATTTACATCTTGTTATGGGCATGTAAATAAATGTAAATATAAATGTGACTGTATAAACGTTGTGTATAATTATATTCAGTTAGTGTGCTATAAATAGTGACCCATGGTATGGCTCAGCTGTTTGGATCTGGAATTTTCCATTAGAGGACCTAGTTGCGCATGCAGGTGATTTGGAATTTTCCAGAATGGAACTTTAGGGAATCTATATTAAGGACCTGTTGCCGACTGGCTCCAGTCTCTTCGAGTCTCTTCGGACAGATCGTCTAAGGAAACTCCTCGCGGTAGATCATCTCATCCAAGGCGAATCATGGAACCCAAGTTTCGTCGTTTGGGACTTCATCGCCAAAGTCCATCATCCATGTTCACCCATAGCCCACGAGAGGATGTTCATCATTTGTTTCTTTCAACATGCGGGATTCCAAATCTTTCCCCACCAGCGCGGGGATAGCTTGGTGACTATGTCTATTAGTTATTGTCTGTCATGCTTTACTGGTTTCATGGGGCAATTTTCATCTTCTAAATTCCATACATAACAAAATTGGGGGCTTTTCCAGGATGTAATTCATTTGGCATACGTAACAACTTATGTTATTTTTTGAATGTTTAATTGTTATTATAAGCATTTATAACAATGAATATGTATTTATTGATATTATATACTCATATACATGTACGTATACGTCAGTCAGGGGGGTTGAGGGGTGATCTTACTTTGTGGATTTGGATGGTTGCATGGGGATCTCGGTCCCAATTAACTGTGGAAAGTTAGGGATCCTTGTATGTGTGTGTGTGTGTGTGTGTGTGTGTGTGTGTGTGTGTGTGTGTGTGTCACACACACACACACACACACACACACACACACACACACAAAACGTATTTTCGGCCCATAAGACGCACTTTAAAGCCTTTAATCTTCAAAAAAACTGACGGTGAGCTTTATAATCCAGCGCGCTTTATGTGTGGATGAGGCTGCGCGACTCCATCTCACTGACACCGTCAAAACCCAAGTGAAGCAAAGTAATTCAAAGCTTACCATTATTCCAGTGGATTAACCAAAGAACTCCAACTGTTAGATATTGGTGTCAACAGGTCGTTAATTAGAGGGTTCCGGGCTTTATGTCCAAATACAGTGATAAAGCACTGCTACAGGCGTCCTCCTGAGACCTCAGATTAACCTTCATGAATTTGAAGTTACACTGATACAGTGCCTTAAGGGTAATGACCTTCGTTCTGTAATGAACTGATACAAATGCGCTCTCTTTAAAGGGGCGTGGCCGAGAGAGAAGGTCACGACCCGGGAAGCGTTCTAATCTCCATCTCTATTGATCTGACTCCATGCACAAGGGAATAATAGATAATAAAATATAATAATGTAATAATTAAAAATAATAGAGGGATCCGGGCTTTATGTCCAACTCGCGCAACTGTTAAAATCCAACATGGAAGGTGAAGACTTTGATGGATTTGTGGAAGAGGAATGAACTGAAAAAGTGAGCTTATTGTTTTGCATTATTACAGATGAATAATGATGAGAGTTACTGTGGGAGTTGAATCGAGTTGACTTATCTGACTTTTGTTTTGCTGAATGCGTCTGATAATCAATCCAGTACGCCTTATGTATGGTTCAAGCATCGTTTGTTCATAATGCGCCTTGTAATCCAGTGCGCCTTATAGCCTGGGGCGTGTGTGTGTGTGTGTGTGTGTGTGTGTGTGTGTGTGTGTGTGTGTGTGTGTGTGTGTGTGTGTGTGTGTGTGTGTGTGTGTGTATGATTAGCTATAATCTCAGCTGTCATTATTATCTAGGAAGAGTTTATGAAGGGAAGTGTTTATTTTTATATGCTGTAACCTGATCATTTTGTTACATGATTGTCCATTGTGTTCATTACTGTTTTTTCCTGAAGGTTCTCAAACCAGAGTGTGTTGATTGGAGAAATGCACTTTAGGTTCTCCTGCAGTGTAAGCAGTATGTTCAGTGAACTGAGCTCTGCAGGTATACTTGCTCTAACGATATGTTTAGACCAGAGAAGCTTGGCAATGTACATGAGGATCAACACACTATGCTACAAAGTTTCCTTTAAATTCCAAAAAGCAAAACAATAATAATAATAATAATAATAATAATAATAATAATAATAATAATAATAATATATTATTGAGTGATTGGGAGGGATCACATCATTTGTTCAGGTGTATCTGTGTTAAGTGTACTAAGAGCTTCATGAGGATGCTAACCTTAAATTAGCATCATGTTAGCTTTGTGAGTCCAATTAAAGATAAGAAAGAATTTGACTCAAGCAAGTAATTTTTAAATTATGAGAAAAAAGCTGAATACAGGAGTGATGAATATGGGGAGCTGCAACGAGTAGACTTCTCAGTGTACCTCAGTATCCCCTCTCTCTCGCTCTCTCTCTCGCTCTCTCTTTCTATCTATCTATCTATCTATCTATCTATCTATCTATCTATCTATCACACACACACACACACACACACACACACACACACACACACACACACACACACACACACACACACAGTGCCAAGCTGAGAGCAGATGAAGAGGCAAGCTTTTGCCTGGTGTTTTTTTTTTTTTTTTTCCACCACCTCTGTCTTTCTTTCACACCACAGACAGACGTGAACAGACAGTGTGATGGACAGATCCCACGCTGCCAAAAGTCCACATCTGCCTGCATGTTGTTTTTTTCCACTGCAGACCCAGATTTTCAACTTAACCGGGTTGCCATAGTTATAGAGTAGAGTGGAAAAATACAGCAGAGAGATGGCAAACAAACGAAAGAAGAAGTAACCTTCACACAAACAGCGATCTCGAGATTAACCCTTTCTGTTTCATGCACTACAGTAGTATTGTATTCTGGCTTACAGAGATGCTGGCAAATTTTACAATTACAGAATTTGGCAGACACTCTTATCTAGAGCAACTGACTATCATCTTTTTTTATATATATCTAAGCAATTGAGGGTTAAGGGCCTTGCTCAAGGGCCCAACAGAGGTGATAGTGGTGATTGAACCGCTGACCTTTGGATCAGTAACGCATCGCATTAACCACTAAACCACGACTGTTCCTTTGATCAGAAATATAGTCTACTTTATTCAGTCAGACGCAGGTCTCGTGGGATGTTCCTGGTATGCACTGAGAAGTAACAAAGGTGGTCTGAGAAGGGACAAGAGAACTGAAAGAGTTCACGGGTGCCGAGGGCTCGATGATGCATGTACGTTTGCTCCAATCCCACAGGAGAGATACTGGAGCACAAATTTGCTGAATCTGTTAATTCTGGATTTGGAAGAAAGAAGTCAGAATACAGTGCATTTCAATGTGTGTGTGTGTGTGTGTGTGTGTGTGTGTGTGTGTGTGTGTGTGTGTGTGTGTGTGTGTGTGTGTGGAGTTGTTGCGGCACTCACCATTCAGGTGGTGTTTATTTATTTTATTTGTTTAATGAATGAATGAATGAACTGTTATTTTAAATTATGATAATACTGTATAAATCCTGCAAGGAATATTTTGGCTCTGCATTAAACCCATCCAAAGTGAGTGTGCGCACACACACACACACACACACACACACACACACACACACACACACACACACACAGTTGGCACAGTCTCGTGCCACACAATGCAGTGCTTGGAGAGCAGTTGGGGGTCAGGTGCCTTGCTCAAGGGCACTTCAGCCATGAAGGTCGAGGAAGGGAAGGTACTGCTCATTCCCCCAACCCCACATATTTTTCCTACTGGTTCAGGAATAGAACCAGCAACCTCTAACCATTAGTCCCAAATCTGCTTCACTTCACTAAACATTAGGCCACAGCTGCCCCATGTTATTAACCTATAATGTTATGGCTCATCCAGTGTATGTTCCCATAGCTACTGCAGATGCTTAATGAGGTCATGGTCAGTTGCTGGGTCATGGAGTGGAGCTTGAGGAGTGCAGTAGTTTGGATGGAGTGAGATGATAAGGGTGCTTCATCACGCTGTCCTGCCGGTGTTCCAGCTCTCTGTGCTGATTAATCGTATACACTCCAATTACATAAACGACTCTCAGCTCTCCGGCATACATCCTCTCTCCCCTCTGCTCTTTATTCCCCTCATTTGTCAGTGCTTTTTCCTCTCCATCCATTCTTCTTTTCCTTTCAGCTGTTGTGTTGTTGCCTTCAGGGGTCGCCACAAAAAATCATCTTCCTCCATCTTCATGGAAGTCATATTAATGATTGGCATGTTTGATTTGACATACGTTTTTACGTCGGATGCCCTTCCTGAGAGCAATCCTTTAGCAAGCACCCCACCTTCGCACAGTCAGATGAGATAGGCACCAGCCTCTTCATGATCCTAGTGATATTAAGCACTTTAGCAAAATGATGATGGTGATGATAATGATGTTTACCATAGTGCAGTATAGAAGCGGAAAAGGACAGCGAGTCTGTCTGTATCCTGAAATAAACCCAGAGAGAGAGATCATGACCCCAACTGTGACACACTTTACTTTAATTTGGTAACAGATTATTCGATTTTTAAAATTGACAAATGTTGACACTCCATAGTGACATTCTGCACAATAATAATTCTTCACAATAATAATTCTTCACAATAATAATTCTTCACAATAATAATTCTTCACAATAATAATTCTTGTAGCAATGGTCCGATACAAAACAATTGCTATAATGACCATTATACTGAATTGACAATCAGAATTCATTCCTTCATTCGTTTTCTGATCCGTTTAATCCTAATTAGGGTCACGGGGAGGCTGGCGCCAATCTCAGTTGAGTCCAGGCGAGGGCGGGGTACACCCTGGACAGCTCGCCAGGCCATCTCAGGTCCCAATCAGAATTCCGGATTTAAATAATATGTGTAACTAGTATGTCTGAATATGAACTTCATGATAAAACAAGTTCTTGTCTAAAGGTAACTGTGCCATCTCTTCTATTGTCATCGTGTACTCCGAGCATTTAATCGTAAACTGTGTCCACGGATCATCCAAAATGAAATGACCCGGAGACAATATTCATATTGAATGACGTTTCTCAACACAATCCTTTGACTTCATTCAAATACCTTCTCAGAGGACACTAAAAAGACTAAAAAAAGGTAACGTCCTTTGGGCTTTTTACACCTGACTGAAGTGGCTCATCAGGGCGGTGCTTATCCCCGGTGTCCGTAACGTGAAGCAACTAGGAGTGCAGCTCCTCCTGGATGGGACGCTAGTCCATCGCAGGTGACCTTCCCAGTATATTTTTACTGGTACCCAGTTATACTGCTGGGTGAACAGAGGCACACTTGTGGTTGAGACCTTGCCCAGGGGTCTTAGCATAGTGGGGGTCTAACTAGGATTTGAACTCACAACCTCCTGCTCATGAGTGCAGCACCCTCACCACTACACCACCGGGTCCACAAAATGATTAAACATAAATAAATAAAGAAATAAAGAAGATCACTAAAACTTTATATTAAAACATCTCTGGTGAACTGCCTGCGTGCTACACAAGCCCCGCCTCTTGCACTGGCATTCAGGAGTGTGATCTTTCAACAGCCAGCTTCAGTTGGGTTTAAAGCAGAGTGCTGTGACACTCATGTCGGTTCCTGATTTCATTCTGAACATTTGGACAGTCGCTCTCTTCTCAGTCTCTGAACCGGCATCAGCTTTTGTTGTCACCTCCTTAAACTGTTTATTCGCACACATTCCATGATAACATGTGGGTTGTGTCCCTCTTCAGAGTTTTGCTATTTTATTTAATAATCCTGTTTCTGCTTAAAATAAAAGCTCATAATTCCACAAGCTTCTGCTTCCTGCCAGATAGCTTTTCTTCAAGCAGGTGTGCAATTTAACAGCTTTCGTTGTGTAATTTTAGACAAACCAAAATGGGAAACATCCAGAAATAGAAAGCGGTGCATTTACGGGTCATCTATTTGATTCTTGTGTGCCGCTGCACTACCGTTGGGTAATAGTTTTATGTTCATTTGTTCATTTTCTGTAACCGCTTAATCCTAATTAGGGTCGTGGGGAGGCTGGCACCCATCCCAGCCGACTCCGGGCGAGGGCAGAGTACCCCCTGGACAGCTCGCCAGGCCATCGCAGGGCGGAAGCACTATGATGACTGCAGCTCCTCTTGTCGAAAGTCAGCAATGGTTCTTTTACACCTCACACCATAGACAGTGAGAGACATGGCCGGCCTTTGATAACCTATTTATCTGCACAGGGAGGGGGGGGGGGGTGACAACCTTGTGGAGAGTGGGACTCAAACCCCCAACCTTAGGACCAGTAACCCAGCACCTATACCACTAGGCCACTACTGCCGTTGTGTGTAACTGTAATTGGATAAAAAGTCAGATATTTCTTTGAAAATACTTTGGAGAAATAATCATCTTAGGAGTGATAACCGTAACTCTGCTTCTTCTCACCACCTGATCGATTTCCTATAACGGCGCAACACGCCGATGTTTTATTCCTAATGATGTCCTTGATGAAACCGTAAACATGTATTCTGGATCCAATCCCATATCAACACTGCACACTGAGATCCTCCCTGGATAAAATCTTGACTTCCCGCTGGTCCTGATCACACATGTCCACTGTTCAGGTTCACATGTGATGTCTAATTACTAGCGCTTGTGGAGATGAAGCGGTAATTACTGCTCTCTCTCTGCCACGTGCACTGCAGACCCGGGGCACAACCAACGCTGAGCTGGAGAAAGGTGAATAATTTATTGCTTTTCTGTGGTTTCTGTATAAGGAGCCACATTAACTTCTTCATCATCATCATCATCATCATCATCATCATCATCATCATCATCATCATCATCATCATCATCACACATTTTCTATCTCTGTTTCTCAGCGCGTGCGTGCATGTCTCGCAGGGTTATTTCCAGATACAGTGTGCAAAGGTGCGTAACGATGATAAATCTACACTGATTACTTCTCAGCTGTACTTTTTAAGCACCACAGTCTCCGAATTGTCCATATAACCAAATTTCTTTATATTAAATTACAAAAAAGATAGAAGGATTCAAAGAGTGCAAACCTCCACCAAGCCTAGTAATCTTGCATGTAAACCAAAAATCATCCTGTCTCTGCATGGTTAAAATATCTTGGCTTCAGAATACTGATAATGAATTTTTCCCTGTCCAAAGTTTTGCCTTGTCAATGAAAATCCTCACATATATATTTTGGTGTAATCCTGAAAATAAATCAATATACAGTACAAATGAAGGTGAAAGCCCGACATTGCTGATGGAGCTAATAAAACTCATGAGAGCTGATGGATTATTATCAGTCTACTCCTGGTTATGTACATATCTTGATTTATACAAAGATTATTCTTTATTTTTGTTTTAATAATATTATTCTTGGTATTTACTCATTCAGTCTGAGGAACTGCACTAATTTCTAAATACTTGCTGATTGAGACTCATCATTCACCGGAGTTTATATTACCCTGCCTCCCCTTTATTCAGTTCCTCCACACTTTTTTATTTATTTATTATACAGTGGGTGGAGATAAACAGCTTTTAACTTTCATTTATTTATTCATTTTTTGAAACACTTTATCCTAATTGGGGTTCCAGGGGGTGCTGGCGCCCATCTCAGCCAACTCCGGGCAAGGGCAGAGTACACACTGGACAGCTCACTCACTCAATGAACCTCTTACTATAGACAGTGAGAGACATGGCCGGCCTTTGAGAACCCAGTTAGCTGCACTGGGGAACAGCAGTGACAACCCATTGAGAGTGGGGCTCGAACCCCCAACCTTGGGATCAGTGATCCAACACCATTACCACCAGTCCAACACTGCCCCCAATTTTAACTTTCATTTATATTATATTATTATATGATGGATAGGGACTGTATAGAGTTCCCATTTTAGAGAATTATGTAGTACCAGTGCATTGTGGGTTTTTTTTTAAATAGTAAAACAAACAAATAAAGGATCCGTCTGTTAGAGCGCTGGAGTTAACATAACTGGCCTTAATTCAGAACTGCATGCAGCTCTCACTCTGTGTGTGTGTGTGTGTGTGTGTGTGTGTGTGTGTGTGTGTGTGTGTGTGTGTGTGTGTGTGTGTGTGTGTGTGTGTGTGTGAATTCCCATTTTCTTTGACCAAATAAAAATTAGTGATGGGTGACAAAAATGCTTCAGTTTGTATTGAGTGCAATTTTTTCTAGCACACACACACACACACACACACACAGACACACACACACACACACACCCACACACACACACACACACACACACACACACACACACACACGCCTCTTGATGCTCACCCTAATCCATAATTCACAGCAGTTACACCTTTGAATGCAGCCATGAACACTGTGCAGAGAGAGAGAGCGAGAGAGAGAGAGAGAGGTGCTTTCAATCTTATCTAAACAACCAGCAACATGAAAGATAAACGAAGACACGCAACATTTCTATATCTTTCTTTACATACTGGAATCCGAGCCTTGCTTTTGTGACCTCCAGCATTCATGTTGTCAGGACAGCAGTTACCAAGGCAACAGGAGCACCACAAAGCGGCTACATTGAAGGCTAAATAGATGGAGAGCAAGAGAGGAGGCATGAGTGCTGCAGGAACGCGTTTACGTAAGCAAGGACATGAGTGTGTGTGTGTGTGTGTGTGTGTGTGTGTGTGTGTGTGTGTGTGTGTGTGTGTGTGCTGTACTCATGCATAGAGTGCCATATCCACACAGAAAAGGAACAGAGGATACAGAAAAAAATAAAAAATTTAGGCAAAAGTTATTTTGACAAAGTAAAATCCTTGAGAGAAAGTGTGTGTGTGTGTGTGTGTGTGTGTGTGTGTGTGTGTTTGTGTGTGTGTGTGTGTGTGTGTGTGTGTGTGTGTGTGCGCGTAGATTAACTTGATCTGTGTTTCTTGGACCATACTTCACGCATCTGAAAGAATTCATCTAATATGTTCTTAAGTTTTTCTGCAAGTTCCGAACAAACAAAGAAACAACACCCAGAGAGCGTGACGTCCTTCGGTGGATTAACGAAGGCATTATGGAAATAACACCCGTCCCTGATAATGTTTGGACTGAAGCCATTTCATTCCTGAAATGAGATGTAATTTATTTATAATTGTAAACCAAACAGCTTTTAATATTCCTCATGGAAAACAACCCACTGGAGATTTGTATAATTAAGATTGATAAACAAATGCGCCAGTGTATTCAAGCCTTTTTTAAAACGAAGACAATTAAACAGATTTTAATTATGGTTTTAGTTTATTTATAAATTAGAAGAAATTCTCAACTGTGCTGGAATAAAAACAGTATAACAATGACTATACTGTTCTGTATTTATGTTCATAATTTCCTGTTAATAGCTGTAAATTAAACAGCATGGTATCTCATATTCCCTGCAAGAATCCCGAGGCATTATGGGTATTTCGTAGCCGAATGTTCAGATTCACGCACTCATTTGCTGAACCACTTCATCCTATAATAAAGGTCGTGAGAAGGTTGGAGTGTATTTCATCCAACACTGGGCGAAAGCATGCATTTAGAATATAAGATAAGATAAGATACAGCTTTATTAATCTCACAATGGAGAAATTCACTGTTACAGGCTCTTGAGGAACTATCAGTAGGGGGTGCAAAAATAGATACATATACATACATACACACATACATATATATTATATAAGTAAATAAATAAGTAGATACATAAATAGTATAAATTAATAAACAATAAAAGAAAAGAATGGAGCAACTTTATAGACTGGCCTATATTAAAGTGTATATGTATCTGAGTGCAGAGTAGATGGGTTGATATGGTTCACAGTCAGTGGGGTAGATGTGGTTGATTAAAGTGCACGGGGTTTTTATTGCACATAACCAGTATTTTCACAGACAGTTACAAAGTGGCGTTGTACAGTCTGACAGCGGTGGGAATGAACGACCTGCGGTAGCGCTCCTTCCTGCACTGAGGATGCCTCAGTCGTCCACTGAAGGAGCTACTCAGCTTCTCTACAGTCTGGTGCAGTGGGTGAGAGCTGTTGTCCATGATGGACGTGAGCTTTGCTACCATCCTCCTCTCACTCACCTTCTCCACAGAGTCCAGTGGGCAGCCGAGGACAGAGCTGGCCCTCCTGACCAGCTTGTTCAGTCTTTTTCTGTCCCGCTCTGTGCTGCCCGGGGCCCAGCAGATGGCAGCGTAGAGGATTGCAGAGGCTACCACAGAGTCATAAAATGTCCTGAGCAGAGGAATTCCCCTATGAAAGGGAAGTCGAGTACACGAGGGACATGCAAGCACTGAGAGGCCACGCAAACCCCACACAGAAATGCCCATGCCAAGCTCAGACTTGAACCAGGACCTTCTCACTGTAAGGTCGGCGTGCTTACCACTACATCACTGTTCCTACTACGACCAAGCCATCTCAGTCCGGCCCCACTCACGTTATCTCTGAACAATCCTTCCTGCGCTGTCACTTTAACATATTTGTTTCTGGTTCTGTATGTTCTTGTCATGCCCAGAATAAATTGCAACATCTTCATCTCTGACACTTTGAGCTCCGCCTCCTGTCGGTTTGTCAACACTATAAAGCCATACAGCATAAACCTTCCCGTTACTCTTCCAGATACTTCTCGCTCACAAATCATGCCAGTCACTCGTCTCCACCTATTCCACCCTGCCTGCGCTCTGTTCTTCACTTCTCTGTCTCACTATCTGTTACATCGGATAGTTGGCCCGAAGTATACGAATTCATCTACCTTCATCACCTCAGCAGCTCACTGCTGCACTCTTCCACCTCCCTTCCTCTCACTCATGCACATGTGTCTGGAGATGCTGGATGTGTCTCCAGACACATCTCCACCTGTTCCCTGCTCTCACTGCAGGTGTTGCGATATCATCCACAAACATCATAATCCATGAAGACTTTTACCTGTCTTTCACTCTGTCCTTGACCACTGTGAACAGGAATGGGCTCAAAGCCGATCCTTGCTGTAATCCCATCTCAATCTCGAACGCGACTTTCATCACAACCACACCTCATTGCTCACATTGTCCTCATTCATCTCCTGTATTACCTTCACATACTCCTCTGCCATTCCTGACTTCCTCACTCAATACCACAACTCCGCTCTTGGAACGCTGCCCTATGCTTTCTCTAAGTCCACAAACACAAAGTGCAACCCCTTCTGATCTTCCCGGCACTTCTCCATCAACATTCTCAGAGAAAATATGGCCTCTTTCCCTCCCATAACTTCATGGCATGATTCATCAGCCTCATACTTCTGTCGTTACTGCAGCGCTATACATCTCATTCATTCCTTATTTTCTGAACCACATAATCCTAGCAATGGTCGCTTGGAGGCTGGCATCTCAGCCACCTCTGACTGAGGGCAAAGTACACCCAGGACAGCTTGCCATTCCATTGCAGGGCAGAAACATGCTGATGGCTATGCAGGTACTCTTGAGAACGTTGGTGATGATTGTTTTACAGCCTCTCACCATAGACATTGAAATACATGGCCAGTCTTTGATAACCCAATTAGCTGCACTGGAGGGGACAGTGACAACCTATTAATAGTGGTGGGACTTGGACCCCTACCTTGAGATCAGTGGTCCAGCATCTTACCACCAGGCCACCACTTCAACAAATTATTTGGATTTAAAACAAAAAGAACCTTTAAATATAGTTTGTGGTTCAGTTGGTTGATATTTGACTCTGGTGAGAGGTTACTGGCTCACGGTAAAGATATAATCAGTCAGAGTGTGGTGCACGGTTTCTGTCTGGTCATTGACTCTCCTCCTACACTTACAATACTGAATGAACACGCTTATAAAGAGCAACTTATCTTTTTCATTATTTTATATATCTGAGCAATTTAACATGCTGGTACTGGGAATTGAACCCTCAATTTTTGGATCTTGAACCCTGAGTCATAACTACTGAACTACCGCTTTCCCCTCCCTTTTGCCTTTTGATATCCTGCTTACTCAATTTCTGCTCATCTTCAACTTTCTTTTTCATCATCCTTATTTTTTCCTTCTCCATCAACATGCTTTTGCATTTCATATTCTCTTTAGAGTTTCTAGTATCAGCGTGCATGCACAATGTGAAGGTTCAATTTGGAAAATTATTTATTTATTCTTGAATGAATAATTAAAAACAAACTCTTTATGAGTGTACACAGTGTGAGCAGTGAATTTAGCTTCTGCATGTAACCCCTCCGTACACACAACGCTTTGGTCAAAAACTAGTATGCAGAAAATGTCTGGCCCGGAGCGCAGTTGGGGGTTCAGCACCTTATTCATGGCTGTTTGAACTGTGGATGTTTTCCTGTTAGTCTTGGAAACCTTTCAGTAACAAACCCAGGATTTTACATTTTAGGACGCAGCTGGACAAGAGAGTCAATTATTTTGTTGCAGTGCTGCCAAATTCTCCATCTGCGGTGATTTTGTGAATGGTTTATTTTCTGAATTTGAGTTTTTTGTCCTTAAAATACTCAATGTAGCTCCACAAAATTAAGAATGAATCCATGAAGGAAACTGGAGAACCCTGAGGAAACAAGCATGCAGTGCATGGGTAGAACATGCAAACTTCCCACTGAAGCTCCTTCTCCAGGTCCAGGACTTGAAGCCTCGATGTTATTTCTGTGTGCACTATACTGCCCTGGTGCTCCTCAACACCAACATGTCCTTGTTTAACCTTCTGAAATAGGCTTGTGCTGGGATGTTGTTTATTCAAGACAAAAGCCCGATGTTTCAATGCTGACATTGTTCCTATGTAGTACACAAGTTAGAATAATGGTTCTTGATGGTGCAGGTTGGTGGTTCAATCAAATGTATGTTTTTTGTTTTTTGTAGCCTCGGTCTGAGTTATCTTTTTAAAAAGATTTGCTTGGAATGACAGTTTCTTCAGTTAGTGTTTTCTTATACTGTATATATATATATATATAAAATTATATTGATGAGGAACAAAAACCCAGTGTTTCTGGTTACAACAGTTAGAGTAATGGCTCCTGATGCTGTAATTCATCCGTTTTAATAATTCAGTATATGCGCATTGTTCTTGTATACTGTATATGTTGCTTCAGAACAAAAATCCAACCTTTCAACGTCTGCTTTAATGTACAGTGATTCCTCGCTACTTCGTGCTTCAGTTTCTGCATCTTCAGTGCATCGCGGTTTTTCAAAAATATTCACCGAAAAATAAAAAATAAGGAAATTAAGGAAAAAGCTGCAAAACAAGGCAAATTATGCAAAAAAAAAAAAAAAAAAAAACCCAAAAAACCAAACAAACAAAAGCAAACAAATAAACCCAACCCAAAACCTCCCAACAAAACAATTTACGTTTTGATGTGAGGTGCGTATCTGAGTGTGTGTGTTTGCGAGCGTCTGTGTGTGTGTGTGTGTGTGTGTGTGTTTATATTTTATTTATATTTTATTTACATCTTATGCATTATTTTTTAATGCTTAATTGTTATTATAAGCATTTATAGCATTGAAAATGTATTTATTCATATTATATACACATATACATGTATGTATACATCAGTCGGGCGGTCGATCCTACTTCGCGGAAATCGGCAGTCACGGGGGAGGTCTCGGTCCCCATTAACCACGGAAAGTGAGGGATCCCTGTAGTTATGGTTGGAGTGTTGTTGGGAGATGGGGGTGCAGAAATTTTTTCAGGAAATTATCTCACTCTCGGAGTTTTAGGTGTGTGTTCTTGTATCCAGTTTATTCTCATTTATTTATTTACTGGGAATTTAACTCAGTTGGTAGAGCGTCTGCTTTATCCTCCTGAAGGTCAGGGTTCGAATCCCGGCCGCGTCATACCATACAACGTTAAAATTTGGCAGTTGTTGTTTCCTGCTTGGCGCTCAGCATCAAGAGGATAGAACAAAGCAATCACTGGCGCCACACAGTGGCAACGGGTGCCAAGAGCACAAATCAAATTTCAATGCACATTGACAAAGAGTTGTTTGTTTGTATTTGGATTCACTGTGGCATAGTGGTTTGCACCTTACAGCAAGAAGGCCTGGGTTTGAATCCCAGCTCAGGGTTTTCTGTGTGGTGTTTGCACGTTCTCCTCATGCTCGTGTGGGTTTCCTCTGGGTACTCGGGTTTTCTTCTACAGTCCAGAGACATGCACAGTTTGATGGCAGGCTGGTCTAAATTACCCCTAGGTTTGAGTTTTCGCCCTGCGATGGCTTGGCATGCTGTCCAGGGTGTGCCCTACCCTTGCCCAAAGTTGGCTGAGATGTGTGCCAGCCTCCCTGTGACCCTAATTCAGATTAAATGGCATAAAACTTGGATTAATTTATTTATTTTACAATGATGAGTCCAACACAGCAATTCCAACTTCCCAACTTCACATTGATGCAGCACAGTGGTTAGAGTCGCCCTCCATGGCACTGTAGAGTTTAAACATGATTTGTTATTGCGTTCAGGTTTGTTCTTCGGCTTTTTGTTGATCTTGATAATGATCTTTTCAGACGAAGACTCAGACTTTGTTCCAGAATGGTTTTAGTAACTTTCCTGCTGGTGGAGGTTGTAGGTCCAGAAATGTTTTTTTTTTTTTTTTTTAATTTCAGCTTTGGATATTAAACCTGGTATCCTAAGGTTGGAGGTTCGAGACCCCACAGGGCTGTCACTGTCCCCCCCAGTGCAGTTATCAAAGGCGGGCCATGTCTCTCACTGTCTATGGTGAGAGGTTGATGTAAAAGAACCATTGCTGACTTTTGTAAAGAGGAGCTGCAAAGCCGTCAGCGTGTTTCTGTCCCTTGCTAAAAGGGTTGTGTCAGGAAGGGCATCCGACGTAAAAACTTGCCAAATCAAATGTGCGGATCAGATGATTCGCTGTGGTGACCCCTGAGAAAGGGAAAAAGCCAAAAGAAGAAGATGAGAGCCCCTGTTCAGAAGGTGTTTTTGTACAAAAAGCTGTTGCTATTTTTTAATTTTGATGATATTAACAAAGTTTGACCAGGTCAGCCACTGTGTTGCTTTCAGAGAGAGAGAGAGAGAGAGAGAGAGAGAGAGAGAGAGCGAGAGAGAGAGAGAGAGAGAGAGAGAGAGAGAGAGAGAGAGAGAGAGATGGTCAAGTTGAATGAAAAACTATATATTTTAACTATTTTATTACATATAATTTGTTCCTTGAAAATTCCCCACCATCCACATCCTGACGCTCTCGCTCCATCCTTCCTCTCTTGCTCTTCACCTTCACATCTTCCAGCCTCAGCTTTCACACAGCCAGTGTGAGACTCAAGCCCACAACCTCAGCCTTGGACGTGAAGGCCCCACACTAAACTTTTTATATATTATTATTTCCTTTCTAACACGTTGGATCTCAGCTTACAAAAATATAAACATAATCAAACTTTTTGTACTTTTTAATAAAATAAAATTAAAACTTGATTATAATGAAGAGTGATGTCTTAATTCTATTTTATGTAATTTGTGATTTGATGTGAATAACGGAACCAGACAGTTTAATCTTCTGCACAGAGCCTATACAATATAAACCGATGTTTATTTTCTGTTTATAACATTTATTTTAGAAAATATTTCTTTTATAACACAGTTGTTTTAATATTTAAATTATGATGTGATCAAATTCCTTCACCTAAAATTTAAAAGTTATGATATGATGATGTCACACTTGCCTTTATTTTCCATTCAATGGTTATACACAATTTTACGTGATTTCATGCGTACGCACAGTCGCTTCAAGCGTACAAATGGTCAACAGTTCCAAATTGGATCAGTACCTTTTGGTGCTCTGCATTATTTTCAAATAAATGTGCTGAAAATGTACAACATTTGAGTTGGTACTGCGAAGGTAATTTTTCGGCTCTAACTTTAATAACAAAGAGAAAACAAAGATGCATTAAAGTCTTATTAAGCAGTCGTATCTGTAAAACGCTAGAATAATTAAAGTATTTTTCATGTTTTTTGTGTGTTAATTGAGACGAATACAAGATGGATACGGTGCCTCTGCCTTGCACTGCTTTGTTAATGTATTCTGAATCAGAGCAGCAGATGTCACAGCAGTTAAATTTAATGATCAACTCTGTTATTCTGGTCTTCTCATTGGAACGGGCTGCGCGAGCTTTAGTCTGAAACGCTCTTTCACAGCCAGACTTCTTTTGGAAGCACGAACAGCACAAGTGCTCTGGGAGAAGGAATTCAATGCATCAGTACAAGACATGGGGAGGGGTTGGGGCGTGTGTGTGTGTGTGTGTGTGTGTGTGTGTGTGTGTGTGTGTGAGAGAGAGAGAGAGAGAGAGAGAGAGAGAGAGAGAGAGAAATAATAGGCCAGTACCTTTCCAGTGAAGCTAAGAGGTGAGTCTCTTGAAAGATGCACCTACAGTTCATCTCTTGAATGCCTTGTCATGAGCCTGATGAGTTGTTGGACAATTCGCATCTCGGCTCACGCACGGCATCATGGGATCGCGACTACCATACAAACTATCAATATGGTAGAAATAAACCTTGATGTGGATGAGAACTGCACTATATGCACCTCTACTTACGAAAACTCCAGGCTACGAAAAAGGCTCTGGAGCAGATTAATTTCTGCAGTAGAGGGCTGACTGTATATATATATATATATATATATATATATATATATATATATATATATATACCTCATTTTCTGCTGTTAAGGGGCGGTTCAACATTTTCAACATTTTCCCAAGCGTACAGAGCGTACTTTCCGCTCCGAAAGCGTACAAATAAATGTTGATGATTTCTCGGCAGGATTTTTAAACAAGATATTTAAAAAACAATGGTCAAACCTCTTTTATAATAATAAATCTATTTCAAATAAACTTCTTTTATACACCAGTCAAATAAAAATATATACTTTTAAAGAATTATTTTTAATGACACCTGCTTTAATATTAATACATTTGGTTTTAATAATAAAAATGACATTTTTAATAATATTATTTTATAATATAATATTTATTTTATATTAAAATATAATTCAAAATGTCTGCATTTTTATTGGTCATTAGCTTTTGGATGACCACGCTTCAGTTTGTGATCAGCAAGTGTATAGGCTGGTCTGACCGTGGGGGGGGGCACATCTCGGTTGACCGGAGCCTAAGCCTTAAAGGGGAAATGAAACGCCGACTAAATAAGTTGTCGGTAGCTTAAGTATAGTTTATTGAAGCGATTGTGGCTTAATTTTTATATCATAAATAAACCATTGCACACACAGCGGTTTTGTTTTATGTGCTTGTTGTATAAGTTATCAACCCGAATGCCGCCATTGCGAAGTGTCTGCTAAACACAAAGTTACCGTGACGTCACTGAGTTGATACAAAGTACCAGATAAAATATAGTGCATGCATGTCACAACATATGATATAAACAACATGGAATCTCACGCCAACAACACGCACAGTTTTTCAGCAGAAGACGATTCATCTCTTACTCTCAGAAGACGAATCAAATATTATAGTTCAACCAAAAACATTCTCAAATATATTTCAAAC
Organism: Plotosus lineatus; assembly: GCA_024760905.1. Classification (NCBI taxonomy): domain Eukaryota; kingdom Metazoa; phylum Chordata; class Actinopteri; order Siluriformes; family Plotosidae; genus Plotosus; species Plotosus lineatus. Next base: position 19,446,995 of record CM045732.1, on the reverse strand, counting down.
TACATCTGCAAGTACATGTGCTAAATACATTTACAAATTGAGCTAAAGTTATTTATCTATTCAAAGGCACAAACAAATATTAATACATATTTACAGCACAAAAACATACTATTAATTTTATAAAAGTACTGAGCATTAGGCTGCAGATCCAGGCTGGATGGTTTAGGATTATTTTATCCATTCATTCTCTGTGCGTCAATGTTTGTGTTCTCACACATGTGCAGGAGCCGGAGGCGGGACTAACAAACTGTGCTTTATTCTCACACTCGCACATTGTTTGATTGACAGTGTTCAGCTATGTTTGTTGATTGGTCAACTCGGGCGTGCACATGCGCAGTGCCCGTTACACGTTAACTTCCGGTTTACTTCCTGACTCTAGTCATGAGGAATTTATCTCCGACTTTCTCTTCAATAACAGTCATTAAGTTTATTTATAAGATTGTGAATACACATCATTTCTTGTCCAGCGGAACTCAACTCCTGCTGTGTGTGTGTGTGTGGGGGGGGGGTGCACGTGCATCATGTGCATACCCCCCCCCCAGCCGACGCCCTTGATCAGCTGCCTTCTGATGTTTCAGCAGGTGATACCGGGTTGGGTAGTATTCGTTGTAGACTTTGCAGCGCATGCATTGTTGTTGATCGACATTTGTATAATATTAAAAAGCGTACACAGACATCTTACCCCCCTCCCCCCTAGCGTACGTTTTGTACGCTTAGGAAAATGTTGAAAATGTTGAATGACCTCTAATTTGGACCGAGATCCCCCACGACCACCAAATTCCGCGAAGTAGGATCAACCCCCCTGACTGACATATACGTACATGTATATGTGTATATAATATCAATAAATACATATTCAACACTATAAATTCTTATAATAACAACTAAACATTCAAAAATAATGCAGGAGATGCAAATAAAATATAAATATACACACACACACATACAGACGCGCTCGCACACACTCAGCCGTGCACCTCACATAAGTATTTTTGTTTGTTTGGGGCGGTTGCATAATTGGCCTTGTTTTGTGGCATCTTCTTTAACTTTTCCCCTATTTTTCCTTAATTTCCTTATTTTTCGATGAATATTTTTGAAAAACGCGCGATGCACTGAAGCCACAGAAACTGAAGCACGAAGTAGCGAGACCACTGTATATACATAAACACTCAAAAAGAAGAAAAAACGGTCTGACCACAACGAGCAAAAATAACTGAAGAATCACATACAAACAGCTTCTGGGAAAACTGGAACTTGTTACATAAAGCAGAATATGTTGAGCCTTCCAGACAACATGGTATAAAAAATAAAAAAAATCCCTAAGAGATTATTATAAAGATATCTCTGTCTGCAGTGATTTGAGGATAGTTTTTTGAGCTTGATGATTGAACACAATGTTTCATGAAAAATTGATTTCACACAGATCACCTACAAACCTATACTGAGAAAAATCCCTCCATTTTGCAACACCGCACCCTGCAGCCAGCGCTTAGATGGACTCGGCTTCCTGATAGAACAGGACAAACGCTCCAAACTCTGAAATTTAAAGAGGAAGCAGTCAGCTGGTATTCCATCAATAGTGATATGTCCAGTGCAGTCATCGGATCTCATGAGCTTTCATAGGAGCCGCTTGACCGTGTGGTATTTTAAAAGTGCCGACTGATCCATCTCCATCTTACCTTCACAAATTGACAGCTTGATGGACGGACTAAGGTCTGCATACTTGGGGGGTTGGGGGCGGGGGGATAAAAGCAAAGTTTGAAGAACAAAATTATTATTTTGAGTAAAAATCATTATTTTTAACCATGTCATTGCCTTCACTATATATCATGTTCATTTTGCAACTTTTAAATTTTGTGTTTCAATGAGTGAGACAGTGATGGAGAGAGCGTGAGAGTGAATGAGTGAAAGAGAGAGAGAGAGCATGTCACTGGTTATCAGCTCATTCTGATCAGACTATAATCACTTTGGACTCGAATTGACGCCTCCATTATACCGCTTTGTTACACCCTTTCTCTCTCTCTCTCTCTCTCTCTCTCTCTCCCTCTCTGTATCCATCACCCTCTCTTCTAAATTATATAATTGTGATCAATTCTGAAATACTACAGCAGAAAAATCCAATTGTTTCATTTAGATTTAGACTCGAACCGTGGACCTTCTTGTAGCGAGGTGACGATGCTAAGCGCTATATCAACAACCAAATTTTAATTACAGATTTTTGCCAACACAGATGGTGTGTTTATATGATGAGATACACGGTATACACGCTGGTTAATTGATTTGTGTGGGGGGTTTTTTCTTTTCTTTTGCAAGAAACTCAAGCAGAACTCAGTTGAACATTTCAAATTCTCAGACAAGTGAAAAGAGAAAGAAGGAAATCACACTGAAATGTTTGGATCAGATTGCGGAAAACATTCTGATGATCTCTATTTACAGCATAAGGATAATGCAGCTGTCCATCACCTCATCAAAGCATAACAGTCTGTGTAAGAGGAGATCACATCATCCTGACGCTGAAATATATTTATGTTTATGTAAAATATTAATGGCAAACTATGTCATGGAAAATAAAAATACTACCCCCCATACAGACACACACACAATATTTTTTTGTTCCTTTGTTTGTTTTTTATCCACAAATATAGCTCAGTGTTACACTGAGATGAAGACATGTCAGAATAGAAAGTCGAACAGAAGGACAGGAAGTGACAGAAATGTGTGATGAAATGAAATGTAGCTCTTGCTTCAGGTATGAAACAGCTTGCAGGTACACCTGGACTTGGCTTAGTTGATATGGGAAATAAATATCTCACACACACACACACACACACACACACACACACACACACACAGAGGAAGAGAGGGAAAGGGCAGGATTGTTTCTCACACCTAAGACATGTCAGCTGTGTCACAAATTTGGCATGTTGTACACACACTATAAAAATAATTGGGTGCCAGGAGTACTTGATCACAAAAATAACACACACACACACACACACACACACACACACACACACACACTCACACACACTCACACACAGGCAACAAAACCAACAGAAAAGAGGTCAGGTTCAATAGTCTGCAATGCTGAAACGGTTTAAGTAATAACACTTAAGTTTAAGATTGCTAAGTAACACGTGGCGTTATGGCCAAACCATGATCAATTCAAACTAATCCATTTTGTGCTGATTCAGATGAAAATCATCCTAGGTGTTAAAACAGCCTGAAAAAAACACACACATCTCCTGTCTTACACTGCAAAACCGTCTCTCACACACATCTCAGATTCACTGTGTCTCCCACTCCAGTGCACCAGAGTTCGCCTCTCAATTGTACGAAGCGTCTCAGTGTTATATAAAGACATAAAGCCGGCATGACGATGATGCTTTCATTTCAGTAAACATTTTCCTCCTGAGTAATTCTCTGATATCATATCTTACAAAACAAACAAATAAGTAAATACGTTCTGCTTTGAATTTTCTTTCATGAGAGTTGCTCATATGCAACTCGAGTGAAGTGGCGGTGGATTGGAAACAATCTGAAGATGATCATTTTTAGATGCACGTTATAATCTGATGTGATTTTGCAGCCAGTAAAAACTGTGCAAGGAATTAAAGTTTTCATTCACAAATGCAGCCGTGACGGCGCACAAGACAGTGCTCTCAATCATGCCGGTCCCAAGCCCAGATAAACACAGAGGGTTGTGTCAGGAAGGGCATCCGACGTAAAACCTGAGCCAGATCAAATATGCAAATCATTAGTATTACCTCCATATCGGATCGGTCGAGGCCTGGGTTAACTAGGACTGCCATCAGTGCTGTTAACCAACAGGGTGCTGGTGGAAATTAGTCTACTGTTGGTCGAAGCAGGAGAGGTGGGAGGCGTGTCCATAGGTGAAGAGAGAAGAGGAAAAGCATGAGCCTAGGACTGAGAGTAGGGACTTTGAATGTTGGAACTATGACAGGAAAAGGTAGAGAGCTGGCTGACATGATGCAGAGGAGGAAGGTGGACATACTGTGTGTTCAGGAGACCAGGTGGAAAGGTAGCAAGGCTAGAAGCTTAGGAGCAGAGTTTAAGCTGTTTTTTCGTGGTGTGGATGGGAAGAGAAATGGAGTTGGAGTCATCTTGAAGGAGGGGTTGGTCAGGAATGTTCTAGAAGTGAAAAGAGTGTCAGACAAAGTGATGAGTCTCAAGTTAGAAATTGAAGGCGTGACGTTCAATGTTGTTAGTGCTTATGCCCCACAGGCAGGATGTGAGCAAGAAGAGAATGAGAGATTCTGGAGTGAGTAAGATGAAGTAATGCAGAGTAACCCCAGAGGTGAAAGAATGGACATTGGTGCAGATTGCAATGGACATGTTGGTGCAGGCAACAGAGGAGACGAGGAAGTGATGGGCAGGTTTGGTATCCAGGACAGGAACACAGAAGGACAGATCTTGACAGCTTTTTGCAAAAAGGATGGAAATGGCTGTGGCCAATACTTTCTTCCAGAAGAGACAGGAGCATAGGGTGACTTAAAAAAGTGGAGGTAGGAACATACAGGTAGACTACATCTTGTATAGACAATGCAATTTGAAAGAAGCCAGTGACTGCAAAGTAGTGGTGGGTAAGAGTGTTACCAAGCAGCATAGGATGGTGGTGTGCAGGATGACGCTGATGGTGAGGAAGGTGAAGAAGGCAAAGGCAGAGCAGAAGACAAAGTGGTGGAAGCTGAAAAAGGAAGAGTGTCATGTTGTCTTCAAGGAGGAGTTGAAACAGGCTTTGGGTGGTCAGGAAGTGCTTCCAGATGACTGGACAACCACAGAAAATGTGATCAAGGAGACTGGTAGGAGAGTACTGGAGAAGTGTGCAGGTGCCCATTTTTAAGAGCAAGGGAGACGTGCAGAGTTGTGGCAACTACAGAGGGATAAAGTTGATGAGTCATATGATGAAGTTATGGGAAAGAATAGTGGAAGCTAGACTAAGGGCAGAGGTCAGCATTTGTGAACAACAGTTTGGTTTCATGCCAAAAAAGAGTACCACAGATGCAGTGTTTGCTTTGAGGATGTTAATAGAGAAGTACAGAGAAGGTCAGAGTGAGCTGCATCGTGCTTTTGTAGATCTGGAGAAAGAATATGACAGGGTGCCAAGAGAAGAACTGTGGTATTGCATGAGGAGGTCTGGAGTGTCAGAGAGTATGTTAGAGTGGTGCAAGACATGTATGAGAGATGTAAGACAGTGCTGAGGTGTGCTGTTGGCGTGACCGAAAAATTCAAGGTGGAGGTGGGACTGCATCAAGAATCAGCTCTAAGCCCCTTCTTGTTTGCTATGGTGATGGACAGGCTGACAGATGAGGTTAGACAAGAATCTCCATGGACTATGATGTTTGCGGATGACATTGTGATCTGTAATGAGAGCAGAGAACAAGTGGAGGAAAATCTGGAGAGGTGGAGGTATGCCCTGGAAAGGAGAGGAATGAAGGTTAGCCTCAGTAAAACAGAATACATGTGTGTGAACGAGAAGGACCCAAGAGGAACAGTGAGGTTACAGGGAGCAGAGATAAGGAAGGTTGAGGATTTTAAACACTTAGGCTCAACAACCAGAGCAATGGAGAGTGTCGAAAAGATGTGAAGAAGCATGTGCAGGCAGGTTGGAATGGTTGGAGAAAAGTGTCCGGTGTGATGTGTGATAGGAAGGTATCGGCAAGAATGAAAGGAAAAGTGTACAAGATGGTGTTGAGGCAAGCGATTTTGTATGGTTAAGAAACAGTGGCCCTGAGGAAAAGACAGGAGGCAGAGTTGGAGGTAGCATAGATGAAAATGTTGAGGGTCTCTTTCGGAGTAACGAGGATGGATAGGATCAGGACTGAGTACATCAGAGGGACAGCACATGTTAGAGGTATTGGAGACAAAGTCAGAGAGACGATTCATGGATGTGGTGAAGGAGGACATGAAGGTCGTTGGCGTAAGAGAAGAAGATGCAGAGGACAGGGTGAGATGGAGGCAGATGATTTGCTGTGGCGACCCCTGAAGGGAACAGCCGAAAGGAAAAGAAGAAAGAAGAAGAATTCACCAAGGCTGTTATGTCCATTTATAGCCAGCGTGATATAGTTCAAGCAAAACAAAGGATATTGAAGATCTGGGTAAAACACGCAAGTGTCAAGAAACATGAAGACACCTGCAAGGTATTCTGTTTACCATCTGAATCTGGCAATTATGTTCTGGTGTAAACCATTCCCTCTCTATCTGTTTAATCTTATTTCCATGTTACATGAATAGAACCACTTCTCAGGACGTTATCTTGTCTCGGACACAAAGTAAATCAGTGTGTATAACTTCATGGGGCTGAATTGAAAGTCCTGTTTCTTCAGTGTGTGTATATAGAGCTTTCATTATTTTTTCTAATCACCATTTCATTGAGAAATCCAGTGAATGTGTAGGCATAATCCTAATGCTGGACACAAACATCCAGGGTGCAATGTAGATCTGAGACACAGCTTTGACAATAGCATTCATACTATGCTTTAAAAGCTGAATGGGGCCAGTGGTGTAGTGATTAGGACGCTGGGCTCATGATCGTTGTGCGAGTGTTGTGGTTGTGGGTTTGAGTCCTCACTGGATCCTCGCGATGCTAAGATCTTATCCATATGTGAGCTTCTGTCCACCACCCAGCAGTATAAATGTGGTACCAGTAAAAACACAACAGGAACTGTGGATAAGATCCAGACTAATGAGTCTCCAGGCTCAGGCCCACCTGACCATTCAGTGTTTGAAAAAATTCTTGATCAACTAAAATAGATTCGAGATTTTGATTGATCTGGAGGACTTAGTTATGGGTTCCTCAAATTGTTTAACAAAATAGATCTTCAGGAACAGGGTTGGTGACCATTTCAGTAACGGATTAAAGTGCCACTGCATCACTACCTTTGGGTAATAGTTGTCAGTTCATTTGGTCATTTTCTGTAACTGCTTAATCCTAATTAGGGTCGCGGGGAGGCTGGCGTCCATCCCAGCCAACTTCGGGCAAGGGCAGAGTACACCCTGGAAAGCTCACTAGGCCATTGCAGGGCAGAAACATGCTGATGACTATGCAGCTACTCTTGTCAAAAGTCAGCAATGGTTCTTTTACAGCCTCTCACCATAGACAATGAGAGACATGGCTGGCCTTTGATAACCCAGTTAGCCGCACTGGGGAGGACAATGACAACCCATGGAAAGTGGGGCTCGACCCCCCCCCCCCCCCCCCCCCAACCTTAGGATCAGTGATCCATAGTTGACAGTTAAACATTGCAACTAGAAGATCCCTGAATTTTGATTTCTGAGAAAGCTGGAAGAACCTCATCAACCCATGACCTCAAAATCAAAGATGGCTGCTCTTTGAACTATTTGAAGACTAAAGTAGTCCACAGGGTATTAGTACCGCTGTTCAATTAATTCCGTTGTACATCACAACAATGTTTCTTTGTGCAAAATATCAAAAATCAATTGTAAACGTGCTATCAATGGATACCCTGGAGCCAGAATTAGAAGGGTGCTGTCTTGGCTTAGTGGTTAAGGCGATAGGTTACTGATCCGAAGATTTGCGGTGTCACCACTGTTGTGCCTTTGAGCAACGCCCTTAACTTCAATTGCACAGCTGTATAAAGAGGATAACTGTAAGTCGCTCTGCATAAGAACATCTGCCAAATGCTGTAAATGTACTACAGTCGCTGATTCATACTGGCATGTGTCGTCTTTGTTGTCCGACTTCATGTACTAGAGCTCTGACCCTATGGATGAGCTCAAAGAAAAGTCACACTCAGTATATCCAACTGCATCTCTATCAAGTGAAAGCCGTTGTGGATAATGAAGGAAAGCTGTACCATGAGATGGAAAGATGTTGAAATCAAAGGTATCACTTGTATGGCAGAGAAGGTCATAGCGTTAGTCATAGCTGTATTGTTCTTAATATGCAGGTTGGTGTAATTTAACTTTTATTTAATTCAAATGCAATAAAGATATTCCTTCTGTATGAGGATCCGGGTGATAACAGAGCAAGCGAAAGTGTGAGTGAACAAGAGAATGGAATGAAGGTAAAGTATGAGTTTTGCAGTAATGATCACAGGAACATTAAAGGGTCGCTCTGCTGAGTGCGCAGGTCTTTAGAATCTGATATTGGAGCTGCAGTTACTTTACAAAAGCAAACTCTTGCTCAGTTGTTACTGCTCTGCTGTGCCCCTCGCACGCGCGTGTGTGTGGGATGGAATCCAAATTACATCCTCTTTTGCTTTCTCACCGACGCCACAACAATAGGAGAGGAGGGAAATGTCAGAGCAGCGTGTGGTAGCTGCCGTGGTTTATTTGTGTCCTGTCTCTTATCGGGACACAGCCGTGTCTCTCTGCAGCCAGGAAACATGAGGTTTTGCCTCCGTCGTGTAAGACAAGTTTTACAAAAATGGAGCACTGCGTTGACAAAGTCTGAACAATCTGTTTCAGCCCACGGTGTACTTTCTGAATGATGAAAGGCACTGTGGGTAGTAAGCACGTCCTTCTCAGCAGGGACTGTAAAATAAAATAAAACTATACAGCGAGTCTTAAACGAGAAGACAGCAATCTGTATTTGTTCTTTAAACTGATGTATATGTGGTACAGATTGTTCTGCAGTGAGGAGGTAAGGCGGAACCCAGTCCACCGCTCACAGCGATAAACAACCATAACCGACAGAGGCAGGATACCTAAGCACAGAGTCTGAAGAACATCAAACAATTCCTGTATAAAAATACGGCAACAAACAATGTCGGAGACAATTCTGTACTGCACGCACTTCATTTTTTATTAGAATTTCATTCATAGAAAAAGAAATACAGGGAACCCTCACTTTGCGTGGTTAATTGGGACCAAGATCCCCTGCGACTGTCGAATTCCGTGAAGTAGGATTGAAACCCCCACACTGACGTATATCTACATGTATATGTGTATATAATATAAATAAATGCTTATCCAATGCTATAAATGCTTATAATAAACAAATCTTGTTCTTTTCCTTTCGGCTGTTCCCTTCAGGGGTCGCCACAGCGAATCATCTGCCTCCATCTCTCCCTATCCTTTGTATCTTCTTCTCTTACACCAACGACCTTCATGTCCTCCTTCACCACATCCATGAATCGTCTCTTTGGTCTTCCTCTAGACCTGCATCCTATTACCAATATACTCACTATCCCTCCTCTGTACATGTCCAAACCATCTCAATCTAGCCTCTCTGGCTTTGTCTCCAAAACATCTTACATGTGCTGTCCCTCTGATGTGCTCATTCCTGATCCTATCCATCCTCGTTACTCCTAAAGAGAACCTCAACATAACAACAAGCTTATAATAACAAATAAACAAGTAAACATTAAAAAATAATGCATAAGATGTAAATAAAATCTAAATACACACACACACAGACGCTCGCACGCTCACACACAAATACGCGTGCATGCACTCAGATGTGCACCTCACAGGAAAATGTAAATAGATTTGATGGGGGATTTTGGGTTGTTGTTGTTTTTTATTTTGTTTGTTTGGGATTTTTTGCATAATTGGCATTTTCCTTAACTTTTTTCCTATTCTTCCTTAATTTCCTTGTTTTTTAATTCGATGAATATTTTTTCAAAAAAACGCAATACACTGAAACCGCATGAATTGAAGCGCAAACTAGAGCGGGATCCCTGTAATTACAAATCTTACTTATCATACAGTGAAATCAGGAGTGGAAAATACTGAAAATTCAACAACCAATGCAGTCGTATTATGAGTTAGAGAAGTCGGTTTGGGACTAAAGATCACTTTGATTTTCGAACCGGTAGTGAGAATGTGTGGCAGCAGGGAACATGCCCTTCAGCAAGACACCTACTACATTATACACAGGAACATAAAAAAAACAAAATAAAACAGTTTTGTACAATAATTTTCATTATTTATTTTTACCTATTTTAAATGTGACAGGCAGGTCGGCTGAGCTCTGAGAGACGAAATAAGTGCTGCGTAGCTAAAGGTGACTTGAGTGTGTACTACTTGGAAATGCAGCTTCTGTGGCATATGTTTTTATAAACATTTAATATGCTACATGCTAACACAACAAACAGTTTATTTTCCGATTGTAATGCATGATAATGACCTGCTCGTGGCCGACTGGGAAAAACTGGGTGTTATGTTGATTTCATAATAATTCACCCAGAATAATGTCTATTAATTGCCAGAGAATAAACCAATCAGAGTGCATCATTCCTGTGTAGAATATACTATTTTTCATTACTCATTACTATACCTATATAGTACAGGGATCCCTCGCTACTTCATGCTTCAGTTTCCGCGGCTTCAGTGCATCGCGTGTTTTTGAAAAATATTCATCAAAAAATTAAAAAATGAGTAAATTACGGAAAAATAGGGGGAAAGTTAAGGCAAATGCTGCAAAATAAGGCCAATTATGCAAAAAAAAAAACCCTAAACAAACAAAAGCAAAAAAAACAACCCACAAAACTACTTACATTTTTATGTGAGGTGCGCACCTGCATGTGCATGCGTCTGTATGTGTGTGTATTTACATTTTATTTACATCTTGTGCATTATTTTTGAATGTTTAATTGTTATTATAAGTATTTATAGTGTTGAATATGTATTTATTGATATTATATACACATATACATGTACGTATACGTCAGTCGGGGGGTTGATCCTACTTGACGGAATTTGACGGTCGCGGGGGGATCTCGGTTCCAATTAATCGCAGAAAGTGAGGGATCCCCATACTTCTATTAGTACACTGCCATGTAATACATTATATGCACTGCGGACTTCTTTGCCTAGTTAGTAAATCCAAGCAGGGTCGTGGCGCCTCAAACCGATATCAGCAAAAATAACAAATTCATTGTTTGATCGTGATCGCCACATAACATGCCGAAAAATATTTGTAAGTTTGCTTCAGTATTAACGACATGACCTCCACCAACTGGTTGGAATCAGGCTGGTGGTCGCTCTACATCTTTGACATAGACAAGATGGTGACCATTGAGGCGTGTGCAAAGTGTGCAGCATTGTACACACAACATTCAGACCGCTTTCACAATCCAAGTACCCATAATGCAATCAATGTTTCCATACTTTCAGACTTATGCATGAAGAATATCAGGTACCCAGCGATGTGAACTGAGACACCATCAGACTCTGACGCAGTTTTATCTTTTACTCTGTACACGTTCTTAGTACAAATCTTAAAACTCTCTTCGATCTATCCAAAAGCATCCGATAGCATTCATCAAATTAGAAGAAATAAACTATAAAGAATCATTTCAAATTCTTTCAGTTATGAGATTTTTAATTTCATTAAAAGTTTACTAATTTTAACATTTTAAACTTTTATTCCTCATTTTTAGATTAGATTAGATACAACTTTGTCATTACGCATGTAATAAATACAGAGTAATGAAACACACACACACACACACACACACACACACACACACACCCCAAACACACACACACACACACACACACACACACACACACACACACACACAAACACACACACACACACACACACACACACACACACACACACACACACACACACACACACCCCAAACATACACACACACACACACACACACACACACACACACACACACACCCCAAACACACACACACACACACACCCCCAAACACACACACACACACACACACACACACACACACACACACACACACACACCCCAAACATACACACACACACACACACACACACACACACACACACACACACACACACACATACCCCAAACATACACACACACACACACACACACACACACACACACACACACACACACACACACATTTGACTGGAGTCCCCATTAAAAGCCTAATGTTGTGTAAACATTGAATTTTTATATAAAAACATTATTTTAAAAATCTCCTGCTACTGTAATTATGATCCATTAAACATCATTAGATTATCAGCAGAGGTGAGGTGGTGTGTGGGCAAGAGGACAAAGCTAATGTTTACACAAACGGAAGGCTGGCTTGTGATTGGATGAGAAATGAAGTGTATTTCGTAATTAAGATCACAAAAAAGCCAAAAGAGTGTCGCACAATAATACAAACCAAACAGCACTGATAAAACATAGCTGATAAATAGAGACAGAAACAGAGACAATTCTATTGTCTGATAAACAACAGACTCTCTTCCTTGATTGTTTTTTTTTTTTCCTTTTAAGCTTTAAACGATAAAAAGGCAGTGTAAACAATGTGGCTCCCTCTTTCGAGATGAGATTGGGGATCCAATGCTGGAACGATTTGGAGAGGCCAGTTCCTTTACTGTGACCATAGTAGAGAAGCCACACCCATTTTTAGAATGATAGACAAAAGCCACAGTCTTCACTTTGTGGGAAATCCAAAGGCCACACCTTCTTTTCTGTTTCAGAGTCTCAGAAGCCACATCTCAATTACAATGAAGTGGGTGTGGTCTCAGGGTTTTACTCCCAGTGAAGGAAGTGTGGTCTATAACATGGGAAAGAAGGGAAGCTTCTGTGTCTAGGGCACAGAGAAAGAGACGTTGCCTCTGATCCTGATCGTACCATAATTACAAATTTGGCTATGCCTTCTTTATGCTGATATTTAAAGACCACACCCTTATCTCTGTGGCTAGGATTCAGAGTCCATACCTCCTTCATTGTGACTGTTTCAGAGGCCACACCCCCTTCACATGACCAAGATCCAGAAGCCACACCTTGTTCATTGAGACCTTGATAAAGAAGCCACACTTTCTTCATTGAAGGGCAGTGGTGGTCTAGTGGTATAGGGCGCTGGATCGCTGATCCAAAGGTTGGGGATTCGAGTCCCACTCTCCACAAGGTTGTCACTGCCCCCCCCCCTCCCCCTCAGTGCAACTAACTGGGTTATCAAAGGCCGGCCATGTCTCTCACTGTCTATGGTGTGAGGCATGTAAAAGAACCATTGCTGACTTTCGTAAAGAGCTGGCTGCAAATCTGTCAGCGTGTTTCCGCCCTGCGATGGCCTGGCGAGCTGTCCAGGGTGTACTCTGCCCTTGCCCTGAGTTGGCTGGGATGGGCACCAGCCTCCCCGCGACCCTAATTAGGATGAAGCGGTTACAGAAAATGAACTGATGAACTTTCTTCATTGTGACTCAGAAACAGAAGCCACACCTGCATCACTGTGATGGTTTCAGATGCCACACCCCCTTCACCATGATCCAGAAGCCACACTTTTTTCACTGTGACTTTGACATAGAAGCCACACCTCCTTCACTCCTTCACTCTGACTCAGAAACAAAAGCCACACCTTCTTGACCATGACTTAGAAAAGGTGGTCACACCTTCTTGACTGTAGCTGATGGAAAAAAAAGAACAACAAATATGCCACACATTTTTTGAATGGGGTTGGCTCATAGGCCACACCTCTTCCACTGTGACTGACAGATACAGAGGCTCCTTCACTGGAATTGAAAATCAGTTTTCTTGATTCAGCAGGATATTTTTAGGAGAAGCAGGTTTTTTTGTTGTTAATGTTTCTTTCTCTCTCCAGGATTTTTTTGTGCATGAATCAACTAACAATGGTGTGGAAAATCATCACCTCATGCGTCTTTGAGGTTCCGTATGAGTTCAGCTGGGTAGCACCTTGATTAGGACTGAAAAGAACCCAATTAGTGCATCAAAAAGTTTAGTCTGAGCTCTGAATGCTAATTCTTTCCATAAATTAAGTCAATGTAAACAGAACAGCGCTAAGCTACGAGGCCGAGGCGTTATTAAAAGCAGTCCGATGGACGCAGCACGCATTAACACAAAGCCTCCGAAACTAAGCAAATCAGCGGGGGAGGATTTACTGTAGATCGACGTCTAATCCATTCGCTTCTCCCCGGGCTTTGTAATCATGGTGGAACATTTTACTCCGAGTTCAATCTCGGGCCACAGAGAACTGTATGCAAATAATCTCCTTCCCACGCTGACCTGCAGCCTCAGAGATCAACACTGATTCAATGGCCAATTATGAAAATGTCTCCAACAACAGAAGTAGTTGTGAAATGCAAATGTCTGGAATTTTTTTTTTTTTTTTTGGCTCACTGAAGATCGGTGCCTTCTGGCAACTATGAAAATGCGCATATCAGAAACAAACAGAAGTATAAAGCAGTCGGGATGATTTATTCCTGTGACAACTACATTTCAGGAGGGTCCAAAGCAATTACTCGAAAGCAGTGTACACATTACTGCTGTGAAAGTGAAAGCCAAACAATAACCATGTAGCCAACAGACAATAAAAGTGACTGTGGGCTGGTTAACATAACATTATACCACTTGCAGAGATTTGCGCTGCTTAAGTGAACCAAGTAAACATATTAGCTCAGCAAGATAACACTAAACTCCATCCTCGGGGAGAAAAAAACCTTTAATACACCAGACTGTACCTGCTTCAGATCAGTATGTGACATTGCGAAATGTGCATACCTGATGAATATCTCTGAAAATGTCATGCTCTGATACAGTTTAATTTTAATTATTGAGCCATTAAATGAACGAAAACGCTGTGAGTGTGAAAGCAAAACACAGACAACTGGCCTAAACTTCACGGCTCACAGCCAATCCTGTAGAACAACAGTGTGACCAGCCTGGTCATAATTCACTCAAGAATATGAAAGGAAGAAGAAGAAGAAGAAGAAGATGATGATGATGATGATGATGATGATGATGATGGACATGATGATGATGATGATGATGATGATGAAGAAACAGAAAATGGAGAAGCTGGAGAAGCTGGAGGAGAAGAATAAGGAGAAAGAGAAGAAGAAGAAGAAGAAGAAGAAGATGATGATGATTATGATGATGATGATGATGATGATGATGATGATGGTAGTGATGATGATGATGATGATGATGATGATGATTATGATGATGATGATGATGATGATGATGATGATGATGAAGAAACAGAAAATGGAGAAGCTGGAGAAGCTGGAGGAGAAGAATAAGGAGAAAGAGAAGAAGAAGAAGAAGAAGAAGAAGAAGATGATGATGATGATGATGATGATGATGATGATGATGGTAGTGATGATGATGATGATGATGATGATGATGATGATGATGAAACAGAAGTGATGATGATGATGATGATGATGATGAAACAGAAGATGGAGAAGCTGGAGAAGCTGGACGAGAATAATGAGGAGAAAGAGAAGAAGAAGAAGAAGAAGAAAATGATTATGATGATGATGATGATGATGATGGTGGTGATGATGATGATGATGATGATGATGATGATGATGATGATGATGATGATGATGAAACAGAAGATGGAGAAGCTGGAGAAGCTGGAGGAGAAGAATGAGGAGAAAGAGAAGAAGAAGAAGAAGAAGAAGAAGAAGAAGAAGAAAATGATTATGATGATGATGATGATGATGGTGGTGGTGGTGGTGATGATGATGATGATGATGATGAAACAGAAGATGGAGAAGCTGGAGAAGCTGGAGGAGAAGAATGAGGAGAATGAGAAGGAGAAGGAGAGGGAGAAGATGAAGGAAGGAAAGAATAGTGAGAAGGAGGAGGCAAAAGGAAACGAAGAACAAAAAATGAGGGGGGTGGAGGCGGAGAGAGATAAACAGCCCCATCTGCAGGCGGTGTTATTCCAGACTTCTAGGCTTCGCTGTATATGAAGAGTGATTATTGCTCATTATGTATAAATTACAAATAGTGTGACGTTCTCACGTCTTACATTTTACAGCAACACGTCCTTCCGCTTGAACTACAACACTGATATTTATATATTTAGACTTATTTTTATTTTTATTTAATTATACATGAGTGATACTGTATCTTCTGACCTTTGTGGTGAGGACATGTACATATGGCGCAACAGCGCTGAAGGACCATCACCTGAATTCAGCGAATCATGATGTGGGCTTGTTGGTACTGCAATTATGCTAAACATATTCCAGAACATTAAGATCCGAGCTTATTGCCAATGGTGCACCTGCGTCAATCATCTACACTGATATTGTACAATGTTTTTATTCCACCAGTCAGTGCAGTGAGACTTCTGTGTGCTGAGAGAGCATCTCATTCAGCAAGGTGGTGCTACGACTGTTTGAAGAAATGTTGTCCCAATTTCTTTGAAGCGTTGTATCTCTCTCAGCTGTTCTCTGCACAGGAACAGTTTTATTGACGCCTTCATGATTCACTGAGATGCTGCAAAGGAAAAAAATAAGTTCACGAAGAAAGTTCTCTCTTCTCGGTGTTCTACATGAGTATAAATGATTAAGCGCCTGATGGATAAATATTTATCGAGGTTGATTTATTAAGATTCACTTCTGTAATTAGAATGTGCTCCGTTTAAACAGACAATACATTCTGAAGAAAAGGGGAATCAAATCCATCTCAGTTCATTAGCCGTGTTGCTGCGCGACGCCCGCGCTACAGTAATATTGAGCGAGATGTTAAGGAACTCTGTAAACAATGCAGCAATTTCTTCAGTGTAATTGGGATCACTGAGATACAGGAAAAAGTCCAATCGTACATAGTTTTACTCGGAAAATTAAAACACTTGGCATGAGCATTGCAGTAATCCTGAGAATCAACTTTACATTCTACACATTGCACGCTTTGAGATATTGGAACTTCACTGCTTATTACCACTTCCTCTATGCAAATACAGGTGTATTTTTAACATGCAGTGAGTGATGGCCATCAGCATGGGACTCTGGTTCTGCTGCCTGGAGGAGAACCTGCAGAGCGTTATCCTCCCTCCGTGCCTGTCAATCAGCATCACTCCTCAGGAAACTTTCTGCTCTCAGCACACACGGTTCGACATTGACTCAGACGCAGGAAAACTTCATCCCCGGAAGTTTTTGAATAAATTCAATTCGTAGTTTCAGGTGGCAGGGACGTCATCATTAGTTCAGGCAGATGGAATTGTTCACGACGTGGCAAAAATTCCTGAAAAAGAATCTAAATAAATATATGATGGGAAACACTGAAGTGCTGATCACTTCATACGCGTCGGTGTTGTCGGGACGCTAGCTTGGATTTGGTCGTTGTTGATGATTTGATGCTATGGAGAACACCACGGTGGTGCTTGCATTTAAAACACAGAGAGTATGCAAATGTAAGCTACAACCACGGGTTGTCTTAACGAGATTTCCCACCAATTAACAAATTTTGGAAAAGTTTTACAGGGAAGTAAACAGTAGAAAATTCCAAGAATAAACAGTTGAAATTCATGCACTCATTTAGCACCAGGAATCAGAACTGAAAACAGAAACATCCAGAGAGCCAGCAAAATACATTCACTCATACATTTGCTTAAACCACTTGGAGTACACCCTGAACACCTTGCCAAATCATCGTAAGTTCAAGACGACCACACACACCCATTCACACTTACACCCTGAGGCAATTTGGAACATCCCATTCGTAGCTTTGGACTGAAAACCCCACATATAAACAAGGAGAAAAACTCCACACAGGAATACCCTCACCCACCACATGACTCGAACCCAGGACCTTCCTACTGTGAGGCGGAAGTGCTAACCACTTCACCCCAAAACTGCCACACAGCAACTACATTCACATCAAGTTTATTCTTTCAGCTTTTAAATTCACTTTAGGTTTAGTTAGTTTAACAAGTGCACACTGGACGTTTTTGGAAAGTTTTAGTTTAGCTTTTCCTTTAGTTTTAACTTTGCTTCGCATTACTGCCACCTTCTGGAACAAGTCTAGTACTGTCTCATTTTCATCATCAAAGTGGTGTAGCAGCCATAATGCAAATTGAGGAAAGAAAAGATAAAAATGAAAACTGAATGAAAATGAAAAATCTAAATTTCATTTCAGCTGCAATTTTTTAGTTTTGTGAGTTTTCTTCTTTCAACTCTTACTTATTTTAACTTTAAACTTTTTTTTTTTTTTTTTTTTTTTTTTACAGCTGCTCACGGTGTACCTTGCCTTTGTCCAAAGTCGGCAGAGTTGGGCACCAGCATCCCTACAACCCTAATTAGGATTAAGTGGCTTAGATAATGAATGTATTATTGACCAAAACAAAAATTTCCCGGATAATTCAAGTTTTCATTTATAATATTAACGCTGGAGCAGGAAGACATTAAATGATTTGAGTTAAATAATTGCACAAACAATAAGCTATAATAATAAGTATACAGACGCTCCCCGACTTAGGTTCATCAGTTTTACATTTTTTCGATTTTACATTTTTTTCCAAAAAAAAGTGAAATTTTGAGTTTAGATGTACCTACAAAGTACGCTGACATAATGATGTAATGACGCTGCATCCATTGTTTACAAACGACAGGCTGAACATGCCCCTCCTTCTTCCCAGTTCAGATATATATATATATATATATATATATATATATATATATATATATATATATATATATATATATATATATATATATATGGGGGTAATATTTCTGATTTGCACCAAAGAAGAGATTTATGGATGTGGTGAAGGAAGACATGAAGGATATATATATCTTCTTCTTTTACTTTCGGCTGCTCCCTTCAGGGGTCGCCACAGCAAATCATCCGCCTCCACCTCACCCTGTCCTCCGCATCTTCTTTTCTGACTCCAACGACCTTCATGTCTTCCTTCACCACATCCATAAATCTCTTCTTCGGTCTTCCTCGAGGCCTTCTGCCTGGTAGTTCCAACCTCAGCATCCTACTGCCCATATGCTCACTATCCCTCCTCTGTCCAAACCATCTCAATCTAGCCTCTCTGACTTTGTCTCCAAAACATCTTACATGGGCTGTCCCTCTGATATACTCATTTCTGATCCTATCCATCCTCGTTACTCCCAGGGAGAACCTCAACATTTTCATCTCCGCTACCTCCAGCTCTGCCTCCTGCCTTTTCCTCAGCACCACTGTTTCTAATCCATACAACATCGTTGGCCTCACCACCATCTTGTACACTTTTCCCTTCATTCTTGCTGACACTCTCCTATCGCACATCACACCGGATACTTTTCTCCAACCATTCCAGCCTGCCTGCACACGCTTCTTCACCTCTTTTCCACACTCTCCATTGCTCTGGATTGTTGAGCCTAAGTACTTAAAATCCTCCACCTTCGTTATCTCTGCTCCCTGTAACATCACCGTTCCTCCTGGGTCCTTCTCATTCACACACATGTATTCTGATTTTCTGAGGCTAACCTTCATTCCTCTCCTTTCCAGGGCATACCTCCATCTCTCTATATATCGGGTTTTTTTATATATATATAGCGTGTTGCCCTTGTGTTAAGACATAGTCTCTGTGATCTTTGTGTTTACACTGTTTTGTGGACTTTTGTAACCATAAGCAAATATGGTTGGTGATTCACATCAGTGCAGGCTGTGTTCTAAACAAGTTCAACGACACCCTTATGCACTTGATAGACCGGAAGTCTGTATAACGCACAGCAAGTACACTACTTTCGCAAGTACACTACTTTCGGTTTTGAGCCCCTCACATATTGTAAGCGTTGGCTGTTTTAAGCTTCATGTAAAGTGACTCGGTATAAATAAGTGACTTATTTGAAATTAATGTTGATATTATTTGATATATTTGATATTATTTTCCAATGTTATGTTTATAATTGATTTAGGGGTGTTTTATGAGATACGGTAATGGTATTTATGGATGTATAGTACAGTATGAGCGTCACACCTCACACGTCATATGTCATACGTCACTGTAACAACTTACATTCACTTTCAACTTACGTTTGGCTGTCCGGAACGAATTAAAAACGTAAGTCGGGGAGCATCTGTATATTATATATTATAATTATAAACATAGCTATACTAACAATGACACTGTCATGAAAGCAGTCTGATTACCTCTACCATACATGTTAGAGCTTTATATCCTTCTGAATGTCTGCTTTCTAACGGAAAAATTATTTATATATATATATATATATATATATAAATGAATCACTGGTTAAAAACAAACACTTGATACTGAAATGCTCTTGATATGCATCAAATCTGTCAGTGGTGTTAAATTATTTGTGATGTTTTTGCTTTGGGTTTGCTGGATATAAGATTTGTGTTCTGCAGGTCTCGAGGTGGCGTTTCTGCTGCTTCTCATCCGTTTCTCTGAACCCAAGCTGACACTGTTATCCAATAAAGCGGCATGCTGCTGCCGGCTCTGACGCCATAAAGAGCAGACACGAGGGAGTTTAAAGATGATACAGTTCAAATTGCTTGAGGCTTCATACAGCCTTTTCACTCCTTATGATTCATATTCCCATTTCAGAGGAATTTGCTCCTTCCATTCCTTACAACCGGGAAAAATATCATTTAGAAAACCACTGCATGGACTCATGTACAGGGATCCCTCACTACTTCGCGTTACAATTCATGCGGCTTCAGTGCATCGCGTTTTTTGTTTTTTTTTAATATTCCTCAAATTAAAAAATAAGGAAATTAAGGAAGAATACAGGAAAAAGTTAAGGAAAATGTCACAAAACAAGGCCAATTATGCAAAAAAAAAAAATCTAAACAAAACAAATCAAAAAACAACCCAACAAAACGACTTACATTTTTATATGAGGTGCGCATCTGTATGTGTGTATTTATATTTTATTTACATCTTATGCATTATTTTTGAATATTTAGTTGTTATTACAAGCATTTATAGCGTTGAATATGTATTTATTGATATTACATTCACATATACATGTACGTATACCTAAGTGTGGGGGGTGATCCTACTTCGTGGAATTCGGCGGTCTCGGGGGGATCTCATACACTCACCCACTCAGTCATACACTCACCCACTCAGTCATACACGTGCTCTTTCATTCACGCATTCACTTTCTCACTCACTGACTTATTCAGTTCCTCACTTTCTCACTCACTCATTCATTCACTCACTAGGGTCACAGGGAGATTGCTACCTTTCTTAAAAGACAAAGAAGGTGGGGTACACTCTGAAAGCTCACCAGTCCATCACAGGGCCAACACAGACAAAGCCATTCACACTCGGGCCTAGGGGCAATTTGGAATTTGGAACAGCAAATTAGTCCAACATGCATGTTTTTGGACTGTGGGAGGAAACTGAAGAACCTGTAATAAATCCACACAAGTATAAAGAGAACATAAACGCTCCACACAGACACACCGGAGACCTGAACTCGAGCCCAGGACCTTCTTGGTGTCTGTCTGATTTGTGTCTCCTTAAACTAACCTGGCTTTTAAGCAGCATCACCTTGAAAAGCTCATTTAAAAAGCTTGACGTCTCTTGTTTGGGGTCACTGTCCTGTTGCAACACTCAATTGTGCCCAAGTTTATGATGATTTGATCAGAAGCTGAGAAATTCTGAGGTTCTTAACGATTTCATCCACGTCCTGCAATACATCAGTTCCACCAGAGTGTGATGCTACTGCCACCATGCACAATACCTCACCATAACCCCAACAACCATAACAGGCACAGCTCTGAGCATTCACGCCAAACCTTTCTCCAGATGCACTTTTCATGGTCCATGAGATTAGTTGTAAACTTTCGCCAGGTTTGAAGGTGTGTGCTTTGGAGCAGATGTTCCTTTCTTGGATGATGTTCTCTCAGTCCATTGTAGTCAGTGATGCTGGCGTTCTAACAGCTTCCAGTACATGTCATGCCTGTGCTGTAAGGGTTCCTGGCTTGATCCTGACCATCTCACACTCATATGCGAGGGACAGGTTGGGTCGTATTTCAGACCTTGAGAAAGTGGCTACATCTTCCAGTATCGTGTACTTACACTATATACAGCTGTCTGAACCGGGGATCTTGGATCTGGATTAGAAATGACTCCTGGAGATGATCCTCAGTTGTATAAATCTATGATTTTCTTTTCAGATCCTGCAACTTTCTGACCGTACTAAGTGCAGGTCAATCCCGAGAGTGATAAGAAATAAATGCTTTTATTTTGGGAAGAGAAGATATCAGCTGGAGTCCAGCAAGAACCTGAGATGCCTTGGCAAGTTAAAAGTCTTTTTGTAATATTCACTTATTTAATCATCTACCTGCATGTATGTAATATTTTTTTGACTCTGTATTGTTTTTATTAAATAATTAATTTCAAGATTTTTACATTTGTGATATAAAGTACACTACAGTGTATAATTATCTGCAATAAAAACAAAATCCAGGTATTCTGTTCATGTCCATGATGAACGTAACTCAACTTCAACCTCTTCTTCTTTTCCTTTTGGCTTTTCCCTTCAGGGGTCGCCACAGCGAATCATCTGCCTCCATTCACCCTATCCTCTCCATCTTCCCTCTCCATCTTCCTCTCTTACTCCAACTACCTTCATGTCCTCCTTAACTCCTTCTTCGACCAACAGTAGTCCAATTTCCACCAGCACCCTGTTGGTTGACAGCACTGATGGCGGTCGTTGTTAACCCGGGCCTCGACCGATCCAGTATGAAATGAGTTTTGACGGTTCGCATTGTGTATTTTGGCAAAAGTTTTACGCCGGATGCCCTTCCTGTCACAACCCTCTGCATTTATCCGGGCTTGGGACCGGCGTGAGGACGGACACTTGTTTGTGCCCGTCCTCACAGCTGCATTAACTCAACTTCAACCTCATGTGCGTAAATATTATTGTTTTGTTTCGTATTTATATTTGACTTTGAGTTACTTAATAGAAATTATATTTATTGTTTTAAATTAATATAATGATAAAAGTTTTACTGCTTGATATAGTTTTTTTTTTAATAGTATGATCTGTTTTTTTTTTTTGTTTTTTGTTTTTTTGGCGTGCTCTGTTGATAAACGCGTTCCTATTGGTTCTTCCTGATTCAGGGCCAGAAATGTAAAATTGATTGAGAAACATTTAACCCTTTCCTCAGCTCAGAACACCAAAGGGTTTGATGGGTTTCTGCAACAAAAGTGAACGATGAATCGATCACTCCCAACATTGCTGCATTCATGACCCTGACCTCCCGTCAGCATGGGGAGAACATCTCTCTCTCTCTCTCTCTCTCTCTCTTCTATTTTCTTCCTGTTGTTTTCTCTCAAAGATACACTCATGAAATATTGACGATGCAAGGTAGATATCATGGCGAGGAGGAGGAGAATGTCTTTTTCCCCTATTTTATGTGAGTGGCATGGAGCTCAGACAGTGAGTGTTGTCTCATACCGTTTGAGAGAATGAAGGAGAGAGAGAGAGAGAGAGAGAGAGAGAGCTCCGTGTGCTTGGTCAGTGATGGTCACTCAGGGCATATTTGCTGCAGTTATAAACGCGGAAAGTGTCTGTAGCGAGTGTTTTACAGTACAGTACATCTTCTCGTCCTGGCACTGCCATATCTTCTCTTTATCTACAAAAAGAATCAGAAATTTGACAGATTTGAAACTGTTTAAAACATACTCAGCAGTGTTTAGCACAGTGGTGCGAGTCCCAGGCTCTACAAGGACGTTTCTGTGTGTAGATCACATGTTCTCCCAATGCTTGGTTTTCTCTGGATACTGCGGTTTACTCACACAGTCCAAAAATTGTGTGTGTGTGTGTGTGTGTGTGTGTGTGTGTGTGTGTGTGTGTGTGTGTTAGCCCTGTGATTGTCTTGGGTTCTGTTTAGGGAGTACCCCGATTTTGCCCAGTGTTGGCTGAGATAGGCTCACATGTCCCTTACGACCTTAATAGGATTAATAGGGTTGGCAAATGAGTGTGAAATTCCCTCATGCTTCATTTCTATACACACACACACACACACACACATGCGCACACTCACACATATGCACACATCAAGTAAAACTTTAATGATGGTCTCGTTACTGATTTCTTTCCTGAAGTGTTTAAAGGAAGCCAGCTGTTAATGTTAAAACTACAGAATGTGACCCTGTTTTGTTACAATTCCAAAAGCTCGTCGGGTCCTCTACCTCCACCTGCATCATATAAATCTGTATATTTCCTACAAACATTCTGCAGCACTGCCTTGAAATATCTTGTGATAATGAGAATCATGGACAGCCATTGCACCTGAAAACATGGCGCCGCCACCATCTAGTGGAGAAGGAACAAAAAAAATGGTAAAAATGAAAGAGGAAAAAATTTCATTCTATGATAGAAATATCGTTCTAATGCTCTAAAATACTCTTTCATTCTTTGAGTCCCCATTTTATATCCGTGCCAGAAGAGAAGAAAAAGTGCACTGATGTAATAATCTGCTCATTCAGTGCATTCAGATCATTGGCTGAGTTCATTTTATTGCCGCATTAATGTTGCTGAGCCTCGGTCCGACCACCTGGAGCAACAATGACATGAAGATTAAATGCAGTAAACAAGGTTAAACACACTCCATGAAAATATTGATGTGAAATTTTATTTCTGTGGCCACACGGAGTATATACGGGACACAAGTTTAAAATGCGATAAAGTCATCATTATCATCATCATCATTATCATCATCATCATCATCGATGGGCTACGGGTATCATCATCAGCTATGGGCTGCCGCCTCAGCACGGGACGTGGTTGCAGCTCTGCCAGAGATGGGAGTTAAAGGCCCCTCTGACAGCTTGACAGCTTGGCCCCTCTGCCAGATGTTCCCAGAAGTCCTAACTATATGCTTTGGCCTGCCAGGTCTGGAGGGCGACCTCCCCGCCATTGGAGCCAGCTGACCACCTGGTGGTGATCGGTTGACAGCTCAGCTTCCCTCTTCATCCGAGTGTCCAGAACATGCGGCTGCAAGTCTGGTGACACAACTACAAAGTCAATCATCAAACTGCGACCAAGGGTGTCCTGGTGCCAAGTGCACTTATGGACACCTTATGTTCGAACATGGTGTTCATGATGGACAAACTGTGACGAGCACAGAAGTCCAACAAAGAAACACCATTCAGGTTCAGGCTGGAGAGGCTGTACCCACCTATCACAACCTTCCAGGTCACACTATCATTGCTGACATGGGCGTTGAACTCTCCCAGGACAACAAGTGAGTTCCCTGGGGGGAGTGTTCTCCAACACACCCTGTAAAGACTCCAAGAAGGGTGGGTCTTCTGAACTGTCATTTGCTATAAGACCTGTCTTCCCACCCGAACACGGGGGGAAGCTACCCTTTCGCCGACTGGGGAGAATCCCAACGTGTGGGCACCGAGACTGGGGGGCGACAAGGATGCCTACACTGGCTCGCCACTACTCCCCATGAGCAACTCCAGAATAGAATAAGGTCCAGCCCCTCTCAAGATGGGTGGCTCCAGAGCTCAAGCTGTGCATTGAGGTGGGTTCCACTATATGTAGTCAGTATCTCTAAATCTCATGCACCAGCTCAGGCTCCTTTCCGACCAGAGAGGTGACATTCCATGTCATAAGAGTCAGAGTCAGTAGCCGAGGATTGGTCCTACGGAGCCCATGCTTTCTGCTGCCACCCAACTCACATCGTACCCGATCCCTATAGCCCCTCCCACAGGTGGTGGGTCCATGGGAGGGCGGACCCTTGTCTCCTTTCTGGGCTGGGCTCGGCCAGGCTCCACGGGCAGAAGCCCAACAACCAGGCGCACACCTTTGAGCTCCGCCCCCAGGCCTGGGAAGTACCCTGGTGAATAATAAAGTCATTTTTACAGGAAATTTCTAGCTGTGGGAAGTGGTGGCGTGGTGGTGGGGTGCAGGATTACTGATTCTAAGGTCGGGGGTTCACTCCTCAGTGTTGGTTACCACTGCTGTCCCCCCAGTGCAGCTAACTGGGTTATCAAAAGGCCAACCATGTCTCTCACAGTCGATGGTGAGAGGCTGTAAAACAACCATTGCTGACTGTCATCAAGAGTAGCTGCATAGTCGCCTGTGTGTTTTTGGACCTGTAATGGCCGGGTAAGCTGTCCAAGGTTTACTTTGAACTCGATCGTCCACAGTCGGCTGATATGGGCGTTAGTCTCCCCGCAACCCTAATTAAGATTAAGCGGTTCAGGAAATGAATGAATTAATGAATTTGCAAGTGGTATTTGCATACAAGAGTTTCTCCAGCTCGAGCATTTGTAGTAACTGATGTGCACATCTATCCAGCGGCATTATAATTTCATCTGGAGATATTTCATTAACAGAAAGATGCCAAGGAAGGACTTCACAAAGAGTAAAAGGTTAACACCAACCATGAACACAACCGTCCACAATCCAGATTAATGTTATGGGTAGTGTGCGCGCGCGCGTGTGTGTGTGTGTGTGTGTGTGTGTGTGTGTTCAATGATGAACAGACTTGTGTTTGAGCATATTTTGATTATTCAATGTGATTGATACTGAAAGTTGATTTTGATTTTATTCAGTCAAGAAACGGATTGGGCACAAGTTATCCAACTTAAAAAATCCTTCTCGTAGATAGTTACAGAAGTTATGTTACAATAATGTTCCGCAAAAGACAGACAAAGGGTGGAGATATGTACGAGCAGAGATAAAGAAAGCATTTAGTGTTCGAGATATATGTTTGTACAGCTTTAAAAACATTATGATTTTCACCGAGAGCGCAAGAGAGAGAGAGAGAGCAAGAGAGAGAGAGAGAGAGAGAGAGAGAGAGAGCGAGAGAGAGAGAGAGAGAGAGAGAGCTGCATTGCCATTCAAGATAATATTGATATTGACTTGTACTCTGAGTTGAACAATATTTTCTAAAGTTTTCAGCATATGATTTCTTTGAATAATATACAAAGGACATTCAAGAAAATAGTGAAAGGCATTTTCACAGTTATCGCCGCACACTGAACGTTTGAAAGCTAACCAGACATAAGTAGCTAATGAGTCCTTCCATGTCTGGTGTCTGAATGGCTCCTGCTCGAGAGTCTTGTCTTTGGCTAAAGAAACTCAAGGACGTTCATACACTTATTAATGTTGAAAGCCTCAGATTTCATCTCTACTCCCAACAGCTTATTTCACAAGAAAATATTTTACCAACTGAGTTCTGACCCTTTTTGAGCAGCATATTCTGAAGAGCCACTTTCAATTGTGAGATCAAGAAGAGTATAAGATTGGTCCTTCATATTTCAAGGGTTCTGCTGCCAGTATTTGAAGAATATGGACTTTCAGGTTTATGACTTAGATGTGCCATGAGATTCTGGGTACCATGATTTGTTCAAAACATTTTACTCTACATTTTGTGGCAGCATAGTTGAAGGTCTACAAGAGGGTCAATTAAATTGGGCGGAGTTAAAAACTACTGACACGAGTCAACAGGATCAGTAGACTTCCACTTTGAATTGGATACCAGGAGCCATTTTCTATGTTTCTGCAGTCAGAGATTTAAAGCTACTTCCCCTTACAGCGTGAGGTGTCTTTAATAAAACAACCAATCAAATTCGATCTTCGTATAACATACGATCACCACCATGTTCGTCCAGACGGAGGACATAATTTATGCCTCGACAAGCATGTTACTCATTGTCTCTTTCTCGTGTGTGTGTGTGTGTGTGTGTGTGTGTGTGTGTGTGTGTGTGTGTGTGTGTGTGTGTGTGTGTGTGAGTGTGTGTGTAAATGCGCTGAGATTCACAGCAGTACAACATCCACACACAAGTCTGCCAAATCCTGTAAATTTAAAAGAGTGACACTTAAGAGTTTCAACATGATTGAATTCATTACCAAAAGTAAATAAATAAATAAATAGATAAATGATTAAGTGAAACAAAACTATTTTGTGTTTTAATTTTTTTATTGAAACAACTAACAACTGTCGTACAAGTGCTATACAGTTCAAGGAGCTTCAGATTAAAGGCAGTAAAATAAATTAGCGTGGCGCTACCTCTTGTGTTTAAAATAGAAAACCATAAACCACATAAAGCCCAGCGTCATCATTTCAGCGACAGAATAAAAATTTCATAGCTTGTGCTCAAGTATCTAAAACAATCACATACTGGTTTATTTTTAAACAAACAATTACAAACAAACATGTCAGCTAAAATGTACATCACTCAAACACACTGAGGCCATCTCAGTCCAGGGTTTATCCCTCACATCCGCAGTGGACAGCATGTGTGAGCAACAGCACTGAATTAAATTAATTTAACCATGGCCGGAAAAGTCACGAATTTATTATCGCGTCCACCAGGCAGGCAAAAGCTCAAGTTTCATGTCCAGCACCTAAAGTGGTAAATAACTTTATATAACACATGTACTGTACATCCCAAACAGGACATGTCCATTTATACACACAGAGGGAACTGATCTCTTCATATAAACCCACTGGGTCATGCTTTAATTGCATTATCTATTTATTCTGGGAAAGTTCACCTGTCAATCAAACATGCTGAATAATCCACCAAATCAAGACCGGACTTGGATGTGTTACAGGATGTTTGCTTTTAATTACTGCAAAATAATTAATCCATAGATAGGTATAATTTATCCTTTCAGAGAATATTATGATTTATAATTATTATATAAGATATTATCATCAGTGTGCAGATGTAGCCGAACGCATCAAGAAGCAGGTTTGGGATCAATAGGTCACAAGTTCAAATCCTGAATCAGCAGGAAAATCGTGTGTCAATGGGAGGGAAGTGAGCTGCATCTTCCCTTCATCAACCTTCATGGCTGAAGTACACTTGAGCATGGCACTGGACCCCCAACTGCTCTTCGGGGGCTGCAATGTGCAGCAGCCCACTTCTCTGAGTGACTGTGTTCACTTCAGGTTTGTTAAAACCAGACCCAAAATTCGCCTGCAGGGATAATAGAGTACTGTATGCCCAAATAAAATAAAAAAAACTGATTAATAAATTGGGGGAGAGCAGGTTCCCTTTTGTTTTAATGCTGAGAGAAGACATACACATACAGCACATGACAGATGTAACGAATGAGATTAGCCTGAAAAACGCTTTAGCATTTCTAATCATGACTGAAACCTCGTGGGTGGCAGTTAACAATTCATCAAATAAGCCGCTAACCAGTTCAGTGTTAGACACATTAGCATATCTCGCTAAATATTCCTTTTCAGTGTTCGAGTAGTAAACTGCAATTACAAAACTGTCTTCTACTGGATGTTCGAGAAATATAAAAATAAACAAAACTCAAATACGTTTTAAACTCGACATCTCACCATCTATGGAGCTATCTAGGAGCTATGTTGTCGGGGGCAAATGCCCCTGGTAGGGTCACCCAAGGCAAACAGGTCCGGGGTGAAGGTCCAGACAAAGTGCGATTCAAAACAGACCCCTAAGACATGAGAAAACAACACAGGAATCAGTCTCCCTTGCCCGGACGCGGGTCACCGGGGTTCCCTCCTGGAGCCAGGCCCAGGGGAGGGGCTCGAAGGCGAGCGCCTGGTGGTCGGGCTTATGCCCATGGAGCCTGGCCGGGCCCAGCCCGAAAAGGAGACATGGGTCCGCCCTCCCATGGACCCACCACCCGTGGGAGGAGTTTTAGGGGTCGGGTGCAGTGTGAGTTGGGTGGCAGCCGAAGGCATGGGTTCTGTCGGACTGATCCTCGGCTGCTTACTCTGACCTTCGGGACATGGAATGTCACCTCTCTGGCGGGAAAGGAGCCTGATTTGGTGCGTGAGGTGGAGAGATACCGACTAGATATAGTCGGGCTCACCTCAACGCATAGCTTGGGCTCTGGAACCATCCATCTCGAAAGAGGCTGGACCTTCTTCTATTCTGGAGTTGCTCATGGGGAGAGGCGGCGAGCCGGTGTGGGTATTCTTGTTGCCCCCGTCTCGGTGCCCAAATGTTGGGGTTCTCCCGGTTGACGAAAGGGTAGCTTCCCTCCGTCTTCGGGTGGGGGACGGGTCCTGACTGTTATTTGTGCTTATGCACCAAATGACAGTTCAGAGTACCCACCCTTTTGGAGTCTTTGGGGGTGTTGGAGAACGCTCCCTCGGGAGCCTCGCTCGTTGGCTTGGGAGACTTCAACGCCCTTGTGGGCAGCGATAGTGTGACCTGGAAGGGTGTGATCGGTAGGTACGGCCTCTCCAGTCTGAATCCGAATGGTGTGTCGTTGTTGGACTTCTGTGCTCGTCATAGTTTGTCTATCCACGAACACCATGTTCGAACATAAGGGTGTCCATAAGTGCACTTGGCACCAGGACACCCTAGGTCGCAGTTCGATGATTGACTTTGTAGTCGTGTCATCGGACTTGCGACCATATGTTCTGGACACTCGGGTGAAGAGAGGAGCTGAGCTGTCTACCGATCACTACCTGGTGGTGAGTTGGCTTCGGTGGTGTGGGAGGTTGCCTTCCAGACCTGGCAGGCCCAAGCGTGTAATCAGGGTCTGCTGGGAACGTTTGGCGGAGCCCCTGTCCGAGCGTCCTTTACCTCCCACCTCCGGCAGAGCTACACCCACGTCCCGGAGGAGGCGGGGGACATGGACTCTGAATGGGCCATGTTTCGTGCCTCCATTGCTGAGGCGGCAGCCCATAGCTGTGGCCGTAAGGTCGTCGGTGCTTGTCGTGGCGGTAATCCGCGAACCCGGTGGTGGACACCTGCGGTGAAGGGGGCCGTCCAGCTGAAGAAGGAGGCCTATCGGGTTTTATTAGCCTGTGGGACTCCTGAGGCAGCAAACGGGTACCGGCAGGCCAAACGTGCTGCAGCCGAGGCTGTCGCAGATGCAAAATCTCGGGCGTGGGAGGAGTTCGGTGAGGGCCTGGAGAGTTATTATCGGTTGGCCTCAAAAAGGTTCTGGGCCACCATCCGACGCCTCAGGAGGGGGAAGCAGTTCTTCACAAACACTGTTTACGGTGGAGGTGGGGAGCTGCTTACCTTGACTGGGGATGTTGTTGAGAGGTGGAGGAATACTTTGAGGACCTTCTCAATCCCACCAACACGCCCTCCGTGGAAGAGGAAGACCCTGGGGTTCGGGTGAGGGTCCGCCCATCACTGGAGTGGAGGTCACTGAGGTCGTCACAAAGCTCCTCGGTGGTCCAGCTCCCGGGTTGGACGAGATCCGCCCCGAATACCTCAGGACTCTGGATGTTGTAGGACTGTCTTGGTTGACACGTCTCTGCAACATCGCGTGGTCATCGGGGGCTGTACCTCTGGATTGGCAAACTGGGGTGGTGGTCCCAATTTTTAAGAAGGGGGACCGGAGGGTGTGTTCCAATTATCGGGGAATTACGCTCCTCAGCCTACCTGGTAAAGTCTATGCAGGGGTACTAGAGAGGAGGATCCGACCGATAGTCGAACCTCGGATTCAGGAGGAACAATGTGGTTTTCGTCCTGGCCGCAGCACTCTTGACCAACTCTATACGCTCCACAGGATCCTGGAGGTGGCGTGGGAGTTTGCCCAATCTGTCCACATGTGCTTTGTGGATTTGGAGAAGGCTTTCGACCGTGTCCCTCGAAAGATCTTGTGGGGCGTGCTCCGAGAGTACGGCGTTCCGGATCCGTTGCTACGAGCTATTCGGTCGCTGTATCACCGGAGCCAGAGTTTGGTCCGTATTGGTAACAGCAGCTCGGATTCGTTTCCGGTGGGAGTTGGAGTCCGCCAAGGCTGTCCTTTGTCACCGATTCTGTTCATAATTTTTATGGACAGAATTTCTAGGCGCAGTCGAGGCGATGAGGGGTTCTGGTTCGGTGGCCATCGGATATCATCTCTGCTTTTTGCGGATGATGTTGTCCTTTTGGCTTCATCAAGTCGGGCCCTCCAGCTCTCATTGGAGCGATTCGCAGCTGAGTGCGAAGCAGCCGGGATGAAGATCAGTACCTCCAAGTCCGAGGCCATGGTTCTCAGTCGGACAATGGTGGAATGCACCCTCTGGGTCGGGATGAGGTCCTGCCCCAAGTGGAGGAGTTTAAGTATCTTGGGGTCTTGTTTACGAGTGAGGAAGGATGGAGCGAGAGATCGACAGACGGATCGCTGCAGCCTCTGCTGTTAAGCGGTGCCTGTACCGGTCCGTCGTGGTGAAAAAGGAGCTGAGCCGCAAGGCGAAGCTCTCAATTTACCAGTCGATCTACGTTCCAACCCTCACCTATGGTCACGAGCTTTGGGTAATGACCGAAAGAACAAGATCACGGATACAAGCGGCTGAAATGAGCTTTCTTCGCCGGGTGGCGGGTTCTCCCTTAGAGATAGGGTGAGAAGCTCCGCCATCCGGGAGAGCTTGAGTAGATCCGCTGCTCCTCCGCATTGAGAGGGGCCAGTTGAGGTGGCTCGGGCATCTGGTTAGAATGCCCCCCGGACGCCTCCCTGGTGTGGTGTTTCGGGCATGTCCAACCGGGAAGAGACCCCAGGGTCGACCTAGAACACGCTGGAGGGACTATGTCTCTCGGCTTGTCTGGGACCGCCTCGGTGTCCCCCCGGGAGAGTTGGAGGAAGTGGCTCGGGAGAGGGATGTCTGGACCTCTTTGCTAAGGTTGCTGCCCCCGCGACCCGACCCCGGACTAAGCGGAAGAAGATGAGATGAGATGAGATCTCACCATCTCAGCTAATATCGCTAACATCACTATATCTGAGGAACATAATAGCGTTATCCAGCAGTTTCCATCAAACATGACACACACACACACACACACACACACACACACACACACACACACACACACACACACACACACACACACGTAAGCAGCCAACCATGATTCTGTTTGTTACCGATGATGCTCTCTCAGTCCACCCAGCTCAGCGTTTTCTCAGCTTTTCTCAGTGCTCCACAACCAACCGGCACCATTTAATCAGGTTTATCTAAAGTTCTGAACACTAAACCTAAGTGTACATAAAGTACATCTTTTAAGGCTGTCCCTTCCTTTTTAAAAGGGGGGCATGCAGGAATACACAATGAAATCTGGGATCAATAGAGTATTGTGATAAAGTATTCTGATGAACTATAAGTAGCTGATTGGTTTCGGATATTGTATTAATGAGATATTATAGTGACAGGGAGAGGGATGAAATCCTGAAAAAATGGAACGAGGTAACTCGTAGTTAGATTTCTGTTTAAAGAGTAAGGCATGATCGAGAAAACGACCGTTTAAGCAAATATTGTGATTATTATGGTTTATCATGGACAGGGCTGGGCAATATGACCTCAACATTACTGTGATCTTTTTTGATATTTTAAAGATAATTCCTTTGCAACAAACAAAAGCAAGTGTCTTGCATTTTAAAGGTCATCATGTATCCCCTGAAAATGAAAACCATGAAACTAGTTTCCCTTACCCATGCTGTAATATACAGTACACTGCTAATATATAGCAGGTGCTAGTTTTGCATTGGTTCAGCTTGTGAATGTTGTAAGAACTGGTTTACTTTTCCACAGAATGCAGAAGCATCGTAGTGGCACATCATTACATCATTGTTTACGTCTGTGTAGGTCTCTGCTTTCCCAGGAACTCTAGCGCCAAGTACAACAGAAAAAACAACAATGACAACAAGAAGAACAATGGATACAGGATCGGTTGAACTGGACACTACACTAGCACTGATATCAGTGGGTCTTGGTTCTAGACCAGTTAAGTGTTAGTTCTTTGGTTATTGAAACAAAGAGCTGGATCCACATGAAGCATCGGCCTCATACAGCACCTTAAACTGCCTTAGTGAGAAAGGGTCTCTGTTCAAACTGCGATAATGTTCTGGTTTGGCTGAATAAAACAAAGAGCTAAATTTGTGCAGCGTGCACTTAGGAGACCGCCGCTTTTCCTGCGGGCTACAGAAAGTGCATTTCATTTACAACTTTACAATTCCAGCACAGCTGGATTAATAAATAATCACTGACTCTGGCATGACATCTGACCACATTCTCTGTGAATGACGGTACTACACATGACACGTTCAGGTGGCAGTTGAGCTAAAGTCATCTTCATTCAAGGACTCGGCCTCGTCAGCGGAGTCAGTGAGCGCAGGATAAGGGTGTGGATGGTCCAGGTTCACGTACGTCACGTTCAGGTTGATGTAGTGCTCCCCCTCAAGGTCTGTGAGGATGGTATTTACCTCAGAAACAAGAGTGGTGAAGTTGGGTCTTAGGTCCGGGTCTGGATCCCAACACTGCAGCATGATCGCAAACCTGCACAGAACAGAGTCATTCCTGAGCGGAGTAATTTAGACCCACATTACTTTTCTAGGAACACTCCCTGAATGGGACGCTGACAAAACATTCACATCTTTCTCAAGGCCACTCCAATTGCTGCCGTCTTTAAAACGGTGGATTAAAGCATATAACCGAGAACCTGACAGCTGAACTCAGGACCGAGTCTGGAAAGTAAAAATCTTTTGGCGGTGAGAGTTTTTTTGGGTTAACATGTTTCTGCCCTATGATGGCCTGACAAGCTGTCCAGGGTGTACTCTGCCTTTGCCCAGAGTCGTCTGAGATGGGTGCCATCCTTCTCGCAACCCTAATCAGGATTAAGCGGTTCAGAAAATGAAAAATGAATACTCCACCCAAGCAATCGTGTTCGTTTTGATGAAAGGCAGGACTGCAGTTTGGGTTCGATGCTATAGATTTTATTCCTTTACCACCCTGGGACTTTAGGTCTTGGTCCACATTTGCTTCGATAAACAAATCATTTGACTGTCAGATGTCCAAGTGCAGGTAAGGACAGCAGGTACGATGAACTCTCCACAATTGTAATTATTGTTTAAAATTGGATTGACAGCATTGGATTCAAATTTTATATAACAATGGATAGGAACTGACAGTTGTTTAATTGGTAAAAGGTTCTGATCTTTCTGTCCCAAAACCGTCCCCCGTCTGTTACTCATAGGTGTGAAATAAATCAGTAATTATTTTCACAGTGTATCAGTGAGTGAGAGTAAAAAGGTCTTTCTCAACCCAAGAAAGAAACCTTTGAATCCAGCAACAAGCTGCACACCAACTACATAAAGAAAACATTTACCAGAGTAACACACACACACACACACACACACACACACACACACACACACACTCACAGTACAACTCACCACAGCTCGAGCGGTGCATCCTGAAGTTATCTAAATACAAAAACTACTTTCACTGTCTTCCGGTCCTGTTCTGGCACTGTTTATTACACTCCGCTGTACCACACTCCACTTTATTACACTCTTTACTACACTCCTCTATACTACTCTCTTCTTAACCACACTCCTCACTACACTCCACTTCACTAAAACCTTTACTACACACCTCACCACACTCTTCACTACAGTCGTCTTTACAACACTACTATACTCATTACTCCACTGACTTTTTAACCATAATCCTCTTTACTGAACACTTTAGCACACTCTTAACTACACTCCGCTTTACTGCACTCCTCTTAACTACACTCTTTACTATGCTTCACTTTGCTTTTGTCTTTACTGCACTCCTTTTCAACACTCTACCACACTTCGCTACACTATATTCGACTATACTACTCTGTACCATACTCCACTTTACTATACTCCTCTGTAGCACACTCCGCTTTACTACATTATTTCCTACCTGTTGGGATTTTTACACCCGAGCCATAGTAGCTCATCGGGCCGGTGCTTATCCCCGGTTTCCGTAGCGTGAAGCATCCAGGAGTTCAACTCCTCCTGGATGGGACGATAGTCCATCGCAGGTTTCCTCCCAGTATATTTTTACTGGTACCCATTTATAGTGCTGGGTGAACACAGGCACACTTGTGGTTAAGACCTTACCCAGGGGTCTTAGCACAGTGGGGTCTCACTGGGATTTGAACACACAACCTCCCGATCATGAGCATAGTACCCTAACCACTACGCCACACTTCTTTCCTACACCTCACTTCACTGCTCTGCACCACACTCCACTCTGTTACTCTTTACTATACTCCACTTTAAAATACTCCACTGTGCCACACTCCACTTTACTGCACCATATCCAGTAGTACACTCCACTTTACTACATTCCTCTGCACCACGCTCCACTTTATCGCACCCTTTACACTCCATGTACTACATATATATATATATATATATATATATATATATATATATATATATATATATATATATATATATATATTTCTCTTCTTCTTTTCCTTTCGGCTGTTCCCTTCAGGGGTCGCCACAGCAAATGATCTGCCTCCATCTCTCCCTATCCTCTGCATCTTCTACTCTTACTCCAACGACTTTCATGTCCGCCTTCACTGCATCCATAAATCTTCTCTTTGGTCTTCCTCTGGGCCTTTTGCCTGGTAGTTCCAACCTCAGCATCCTACGACCAATATACTCACTATCCCTCCTCTGTACATGTCCAAACCATCTCAATCTAGCCTCTCTGACTTTGTCTCCAAAACATCTAACATGTGCTGTCCCTCTGATGTACTCATTTCTGATCCTATCCATCCTCGTTACTCCCAAAGAGAACCTCAACATTTTCATCTCTGCTACCTCCAACTCTGACTCCTGTCTTTTCCCCAGGGCCACTGTCTCTAAACCATACAACATTGCTGGCCTCATCACCGTCTTGTACACTTTTCCCTTCATTCTTGCCGATACTCTCCTATCACACATCACACCGGACACTTTTCTCCATCCATTCCAACCTGCCTGCACGCGCTTCTTCACCTCTTTTCCACACTCTCCATTGCTCTGGATTGTTGAGCCTAAGTACTTAAAATCCTCCACCTTCTTTATCTCTGCCCCCTGTAACCTCAAAGTTCCTCTTGGGTCCTTGTCGTTCACACACATGTATTCTGTCTTACTGAAACTAACCTTCAATCCCCTCCTTTCCAGGGCATACCTCCACCTCTCTTGATTTTCCTCCACTTGGTCTCTGCTCTCACTACAGATATATATATATATATATACACACACACACCTTTATGCTTCGAAACTCTTTAAGACACTCTTTACAATACTCAACCGCACCGCTTAGCTCGCTACTATACATTCTGTACTCTTTAAAAAAATACTGCTTTTATCTGTCTCTAGAAATGTTCATGTTTTAAGTTAGTCTGTCTGTCTTCCTTTCGGCTTTTTCCCTTTCTCGGGAGTCGCCACAGCGAATCATCTGATTCGCACGTTTGATTTGGCAGAGGTTTTTACGTCAGATGCCCTTCCTGTCACAACCCTTTTAGCAAGGGACAGAAACACGCTGACGACTTTGCAGCTACTCTTTACGAAAGTCAGCAATGGTTCTTTTACATGAACCTCTCACCATAGACAGTGAGAGACATGGCCCGCCTTTGATAACCCAGTTAGCTGCACTGGGGGGGACAGTGACAACCTTGTGGAGAGTGGGACTTGACCCCCCAACCTTTGGATCAGCGATCCAACGCCCTATACCACTGCCCCACCATGTTTTAAGTTAGTATTTAATATTAACCACCATTTTAACCACATGAAGAACCATGGTCCATGTCAGTCAATAATAAAGCTGCTGGAGGTTTTTTGTTTGTTTTGTTGTTTTTGATTTGTTTTTTTGTTGTTCTTGTTTAATAAAGCAGGTGTAAAGTCACAGTGGAAAAAACTCACAGAAGATTAGGGCAATACTGTGGCTGAGGGAGTCGCCGCCCCCTTAACAGGTAATGTGTAATGTCATATGGGTCGACCTCTGGGTAAGGGCTTGCTCCTCGTGTCAGTAACTCCCACATCAGAACCCCAAAAGACCACTACAAGAACAAAAGAGGAAATATTAATTGTGGTGAATGAACACAAACAGAAAGTAAGTAAATAATGAGAAATACAGACAAAAACACTAAAATATACTGTACAAAGATTGAAGGAATTATACGGAGGAGGAAAGAATAAGAGCAAGAGACAAAGGTAAGGATAGAAGGAGGATTAGGTTGGTTGCAATTAACCATAGTGGATCATTAAATGCTTCACAAACTGCCATTATGTTCTGTGTTTGCGTATCTCACCACGTCAGATTTTGATGTGAATTTTTGTGTCTGCAGACTTTCAATGGCCATCCATTTAACAGGAAGTTTCGCTTTCCGGTGGTCCTGGATGCTGTAGTACTCCTTATCGAACACGTCTCGTGCCATACCAAAGTCTGCCACCTTTACCGTGAATGACTCATCCAACCTGTGGGGGGCAGTAACACAATCACATACCACCAAAACCCCCTTTCACCAATCACTGTCTGTTCATCTGTATACTCACTCATTCATCTGCCAAACAGATTAATCCTACTTGTGTTGTGGGAAGGCTGGAGCCTATCTCAGCCAACAGTGGGCAAAGGCAAAATATACCTTAAACAGATTGCGAGACCAGGGTCTGCAGGGCTAACATACAAAACCAACCACTCACACACCTAGGGGCAATTTAGAACAGTCAATTTACCTAACCTGCATGTCTTTGGACTGTGGGAGGAAACTGAATTACCCAGAGAAAATCCACACATGCCTGGGGAGAGAAACACAGAAATGCTCTCGCCATGCCTGGAACTCAAACCAAAGGCCTTCTTATTATGAGTCGAGTGTACTAATCATTGCACCGCTGTGCTGGCCTTCATATGTATCATATAATGAAATCATAGATTTATTTATTTTTTTTTTTTTTTGCCTTACTGCTTAGTCCTACTAGGGAGGCTGGAACTTATCTCAGCTGACTCTAGAAAAGGCAGAATAGTACACCCTGAACAGCTTGGTCCTTCAACCCAGATAATAAAACTAAAACAATAATAGTAATAATTGTTTTAGGCTCACATGCAGTTACGGGCTGCTAAGTCTCTGTGCACAAACTTCTTCTGAGCCAAATACTCCATCCCCTTAGCAACCTGAAGTCCGAAACCAATTAGATCCTTGACTGTGGGGTTCTAGGAGAAAACAAAATACCATAATAATAATAATAATAATAATAATAATAATAATAATAATAATAACACGAAGAGCCTCCCTTCCCCATAGCAGGTTATCACTTACTCTGTGCTCACAGCGGATGAAGTGGCGCAGGTCGCCGTGTTTCATATAGGGCAGCACCACTAGGGGAAGCCCTTCCTGAGGCAGCAGGATGCCGAGTAGTGAAAGTACATTACAGTGGTGGAAAGCTTTCATCAGAATGCCCTCCTTCAAAAACTGTTCCACCTCCTCCACGTCCGTTATTCCTGAACAGAGCAATAAAGAGATGATTTTTAATGTTTTATGAGATTGTTTATATTTTATATCCAATCGCAACTCACCACTTTTCAGTTTCATCGATGATGATTTTAATGAGGTTAAGGGCCCACAATGTAAAGCCAAGTTGATTCCACTAAAAACTTTTTTTGTTAATTAACATTCATTTTCTGAACCGATTATTAATAATAATTAGGGTCGCGGTGAGTCTGGCGCCCATCTCAGCAGACTCTGGGAGAGGGCAATGTACACCCTGGACAGCTCGCTAGGCCATCGCAGGACAGAAACATGCTGACGGCTAGACACCTACTGTTGATGGAAGTCAGCAATGTTTCTTTTACAGCCTCTCACCATAAACAGTGACAGACATGGCCGGCATTTTGATGACCAGTTCGCTGCAATTGGGAGACAGCAGTGACAACCGTTGACAGTGGGGCTTGAAACCCCAACCTTGCGATTGGTAATCCAGCACCTTAACTGTGGGCCATCACTGCCCTAAATTAACATTAAGTAGTACGTATATTCTGTTATTATGACCTTCACCACGAAACAGAGTTTCGGTGGAGCTGCTGTAATCGCCTTCCTTTGTCTGTTGGTCAATTTAAAAAACCCTCACCCGTGCCCAGATTTTCACCAAACTTGGTGGGGACACTACCCTAGCTGAGTCCCATAGATGATATGATTTGGTATGTTAAGGTAAAATGTGAAGGTCACAGGAAGGTCACACAGTTTTGGATATAGAGCACTTATAACTTTGAAATGAGTGCCAGTAGATATGCTGTTACAGTGGAACACTAATGGGAAACCATATATGCCCTTTGAAATGAGACAATTACCTTTGACCTTAAATGACCTTGAAAGATGATAATGAAAGTCACAGGATTTTATAGGACCTATTTGCTACATTATTCATTCATTACACTCTATGAGTTAAAACTAAAATAAGTGGTAATTTTAAATGAATTCTGGACATGGACAATTTATATTTTCCCTTATATGTTATCTTCCTCACATTCTAATTCATAATTTTATCTTATTTTATTAACCCAATGGTTGAACGACTCGATAATATTATATTTTATATTAATATTTATTAACACCATAATTATTATTATAGCTGAAAACCAAATCTGGGATGGCCTGGAAAGCTGTTCAGGGTGTATATCGTCCTCACCTCTAGTCGACTGAGATGGGCACCAGCCTCCTCGCACCCTAATTAGGATTAAGCGGTTCAGAAAATGAACGTATGGATGAAAAAACAAATTATATGACAGTACTGTGGTGAAGTTATATTAATAAATCTGATTGAAAATATCTCAAAACATCTACTGGATATGCTTTGCAAGACAGATGCTGAGTTAACTGTGTGAAACATCTCTAAATTCTGAACTTTTTATTAAAACTAAACCAGATGTTGATGTCCTGCATCAATCAGAAACATGTCCTGTCTGATCCCATCATGATTAATCTGTAATGGTGCCTCAGAAGAAACATTGTGGCCAGGTCTTACCAGCGTGTTGTGCCAGTGTTGGCTGAAGCTTATATTTTATAGGACACTTACTATTATTCAGTGACTTCACAGCACAGTGGATTTCCCGGTTGTTGTCAGTGGTCAGGTATCCATGGTAAACTGTGCCAAAGTGACCTGCAAACAAAATAGTGACAGGTGCTGCGCTAAAATCAACCCCCACATAACTAAACATTGTGTTAGCAGAACACTATGGAAAATAAAACTGTATATACTGTATATACCGTATTCAACGTAATAAGCGCCCTGCTCCAATCCCCCCCACCCCCAGTGTTTGTT
This sequence comes from Plotosus lineatus, assembly GCA_024760905.1. Taxonomy (NCBI): domain Eukaryota; kingdom Metazoa; phylum Chordata; class Actinopteri; order Siluriformes; family Plotosidae; genus Plotosus; species Plotosus lineatus. The sequence goes on along the minus strand of CM045732.1, from coordinate 19,406,314 downwards.
TTTTTTTTTGTTTGTTTGTATTTTTTTTAACCTAGGTCTCATAACCACCCATGTGTACTCGGAGCAAAATGATAGATCAAAATTACCAATTTTATTCGATCAGTCTCTGTAATCGTAAGTTCGCTGACTGTAAAAGTGAGTTTACACTGTATTTCAGGACCCCCTGCCACTGAGGAATGTCTATAATGTCCATCAGTAACAACACATTTGATTGTTCTACCGTGCTTTAAAAAACAGGAAAATATTTTGCTGCGTTCTCTTGGTAAATGTCCAACAACCGATGAACCATTAGAAACTGCTACAGCAAAACTATGGGATGCTCTGAATAAATGGAGTGATGAGCCAGATATAGACCTATCAGAAAGTGATGACGAGGATTTTTCACCCGATTCTCCTGCTCACTGACTTCATACATTTAAATGTGCTTTTGTTTATGTTCGTGTTGATTGGTTCAATTGGCCATGTGTTAAAGTTGACATTGGCTTGATTTTACTTCTGGGGAAATGTTTAAAGGAAATGTTTAAAGGGAGGGAAAAGTAATAGTTTTTTTTTTTTAATTATACTTTTTTCTGTTTATTTTCAGCTTTCATGTAAGTAGTTTGGTTGATGCCACAAAATTTATAATACAAATACCATTAAAACTCTTTTATTGTTCTGTTATTATTCATGGTTTCCACCTCGATGTTAATAAGCACTTACCGTTCCACTCTGCTGGTTTCATTTTAATAATACTCCCCCCCTCCATTTTTTGATGCGCCCTGGGCACTTATCATGTCGCATACGGTATATATCACTTCATATAGTCTTGCTAATTACATATGAATATTTAAAATCAATACAATAGAATAGTTTGCTCCTAAACAGAGTTCAAACTGCAGCAATGGGTCAGAATCATACCTTTCCCTATGATCCGCTGGTACTGGACATTAAGCATGGAAGCTGGGATGAGGACGTCTTTTACCTCTTCTAGAAGCTCAGGACAAAAGCTCGAGATGCAGATTTTCTCGGAGCGTAAAAGCGGGTTGAGGCTGGCATCCAGTGTGCTGGCGTAGGCCAGGCCAGGAAACACAACAGGCACTGACGACACAGAGGTCGGACTGAAGGTAAGTTCTCCTGGAGCATAGTATATAATGTACATATACACTGGAATCACAGTGAATAATACATTGCTGTCATTTGATAGATTTGTGCCTCAGGAAACATCTAACGTTATGTAGATTGACAAAAAAACAACCATGAAGATGATGACTGGCCTCAGAGCTAATCTCACCTCGCCTGTAGTCTCCAAGAGGCAGGAGTTCGACATTGCCATTGCCTGTATGACTGTGATTACGGGAAAAGTGAGACAGACGGCTTTCAGCCAGAGAACCTGCACGTCAGTAAAGTGATTTTATTTTATCTTGTACACTTGACAGCTTTTTAATATTTATATTTTTAGCATGCAGGGAAACCTGCTACACTTTGAACCATGTAAAAAAAGGTGTATATCTATGCCGAGTGAATCATTGACACAAAAAAGTCACAGTTCTTTCTCACCTTTCTTCTTCTTCCTCAGGTGTTTCATAGTGACGTAAGCCAGTACTGCACCAGCCACCAGGGCTCCCAGAATACCAAGCGCGATGCCCACAACATAGTGGTTGCTGACCAGGACGACTGTGCCCACGTTATGGACCTGCCCATTGACTGTAATCTTGATAAAGAAGAAAAACACTTAAAAATATTACCAATACCGTACATCAGCACTTCCAGTCATTATAATCTGACTCTAGATGGAGGAGGAGGATGTGATCACTGGTGTCACCATCTCAGCCCACTCACCTTTACAGGTAAGCCCTCGTTAGGGATGGTGAGGTTTTTGGGGATGCGGCACGTTATCTCATTATCCAAAACCTTTGCTCCACAGTCAACTCCTCCGACTGTCATGGTAATCTTCATGCAGGAGTTCACCAGGTTTAGCTTCTGGTGCTGTCAAACACACACAGAGTACAACAAAGCAACCTGGTTAAAAATACACTCAGGAATCTTTCATACATAATAATAATAATAATAATAATAATAATAATAATAATAATAATAATAATAATAATAATAAATAATAAATATTTTCCTTAATTCCTACCTACTGGACTGTTCTCCGCTCTCACATAACTGATACCAACCAGTGAGGGTGACAGCTATGATGTGCTTCCTACAAGACATGCCACACCAGCTAACCACATGCTTTCAATCTACATGCCCAGGCAGCATCTGGAGCAGGATACATTCTGGGAGGAAAGTACTATCCAACTACCTCCAGATACACAAGCTCACACACGCACCCTATTGGTTACAGCATCGCTGTACCTGAGAGTAAAAACCATACTGATGATTGCAGCAACATCAGGATTTTCTTTCTTTTTTTTTTTTTAACCAAATCAGATTGCATCCATTCATTCCTTTAATATGCGTCCTAGTCCTAATTAGGATCATGAGGAGGCTGGCAAACATCTCAGCCAACTCTGGGTAAGGATGGAATACACCCTGGACTGTTCACCAGGCCATCGCAGGGCCAACACACACATACAACATTCACACTCACACATAGGGGTGAATTGAAACAGCCAACCTAGTGTGTATGTTTTTGAACTGTGAGAGGAGACCCGGAGGACACCTACACAAACACGGTGACAACAAGCAAACTCCACACAGAAATGCCTGAGCCCGGGAATCAAACGCAAGTCTTCTTGCTGTGAGGCAGACATGCTAACCACTGCGCCACCATGCTGTCTAGTGTTTTTAATTAAAATGAATTGTCCCAAATTTAAAAAAGACTCGACATTGTCTGTTTTTAACGTGTTTCACACTTTTCCAGGACTTTGGTCATTTCTGGAACAGTAAACAATTCCTACTTTCCAGGTTTTTCCATGATCGGAAAAGTCACCTGTAAACATTACGTTTTTCACACACATTAACGACCTAAAAGTTTTAAGCTTACTGATAATCTCACATGATCTGTTCAGTCAAAGGGTAACCCATAAGGTGAGCACACAAACCCACACAGAGAGAGAGAGAGAGAAAGAGGAAAGAGAGAGAGAGAGAAAGAGAGAGAGAGAGAGAGAGAGAGAGAGAGAGAGAGAGAGAGAGAGAGAGAGAGAGAGAGAGAGACTTTACCCCACTCACATGTAATGAAACTTCATCAAACCCTGGGTAAAGTGTAAGAATGCGTCCTTCGGTCTCAAAGGGAATGGGTCTGCCGTAGGGGTGATAGGTAAAGTCCTTCTTCCACAAACCTACCACCCCATCCATGTCAAAGGACAGCTCTCCCTCTTCTGTCTCATCCCTTGGAAAGAATGGGGTCACACACTCCATGTGGGTAGATTTGGCTTTTCCCTGGCACTCCTGGGAAGAAAAATGATTTATCAGGCATGAAGAATAACGATGATTAAACCTTATAGGTGACCAGAAGCTGGTTCTGAACAATGGCTTCAATCAGTTGGGAGCAGAAAATGGGACAAGGTATAAAGTCAGAATGAACTCATAATGCATTGCATTTTAAATCTAGATCATCTACAAAAAAAAAAGCCTCGCTGTTTGCTCAGATCTTACAGTGTAAACTGGTTTAAGGTGGCTCTCTTTGGGTTTAAAGTGGATGACGGTCCTGTAGACAGAATCCAGATTTTTGCCTTCAATTGTGATTCGTGAGCCACTACAGATCAAACAAACAAAAATAATGAGATACAAATGATACGAAAAGTGAGAGGGTGAGATAATGGAAAATCCAATAGTGTCGTACTTGTCAAAACTGCAGTCGGGTTGGACTGAAAGAATTTCAGGTGTCTCCTTGTAGCGAAACACTCTGGTAGTGTTGATATGAAACTTATCAATGGAGACCTGCAGCACCACATCCTTCACTTCACTGACAGGCTCAGAACGACACGCGATGGATGACAGGTTCCCCTGACCTATAGACATGCTGCAGGACAGAACACATCATTTGTTCAAGCACCGACGAACATTAACTTCTTGTAGCGGTAAAAAGGGCACACACACACACACACACACACACACACACACACACACACACACACACACACACACGCACGCACGCACGCACACACACACACACACACGCGCGCGCACACACACACACACGCACGCACACACGCACACACGCACACACGCGCGCACACACACACACACACACACACACACACACACACACACACACACACACACACACACACACGCGCACACACACACCTTGTGTAAGTACAGATTTCACCATCCAGCGTGACCTTTCTGATCTTCCCTGAGTTTAAGTAAGGTCCAGTGATGTTAATCAAGGTGCCACCATTGATTGGGCCATAATCTGGCTGCACCATGGTGATGTTGGGCAGCTGAGACATACAGAAACACAAACACGGATAGGTTTCATACAGGACAGCCAAATCTATTAAAAAATGATTATGCGTTTAATATTAAAGTGCTACATGCTCGTGCCCACGTTGGCAAAACTGCCTGTTCTGAGTGTGAGGAGCATTTCTCTCTCTCAATCACAGCAGAACTGGGTGATGAAGCAATCTGTTCGCTCATGGATGTGAAAGAGGTAGACAACATTTATGTGTGATTAGATAGTTGGGTGAGAATTACCAAATGAACACATTTGGAGAGATTTTTTTTCATCCTTATCTCTACTGTATCATATAACAGCTTCATGCAAGAATCTGTTTTCCTCAAGACACTGTGCGATCCAGATCTAGCACAGTTACTGTTCGAGCCATTTCCTAATTATATAAGGAGACTGTAGAATCATAACTATATTTAATGATGTATAATATCAGATAAATTACCACAAATTTGAATCCAGGCATTTCAGCGACTCCATTAATGAAGTACGGCTCTTCCCTGCGATACTCGCGCACGCTCACTGTGATGTTGATCGGCTTGAATGGAGGCTCCATTACTCCAGAACGAATCTTACACATCAGCCTGCGGACATTAACAGAATGTTAAAGGCAAACAAAATATTCAGCTGAATTTGTTCACATGATCCTGGGTATGGAGTTTATTTCACTGCTTGAATCACATGTAGTTTGTTATGGGCGGTTAGAGCAGGCAGTGTTGACATAAAGAGGAGTTATTCATTAAAATGAAAAAGAAAAAAATCCATAAAAATATCATAGTTAAAACCATTCAGGTTTTAAAAGCATACCTTTATCTACACAGCACAGACCTGCCAGAGTAATTGGTAAAATAAGTAAGATAGATATTTTTGCACCACTTAAACGTGGAGTTCAGTTCATCATTTTCTGTCACCGCTTCATCCTAATTAGGGTCGCGGGGAGGCTGGTGCCCATCCCAGCCAACTCAGGGCGAGGGCAGAGTACACCCTGGACAGCTCGCCAGGCCATCGCAGGGCGGAAACACGCTGACGGCTTTGCAGCTCCTCTTTACGAAAGTCAGCAATGGTTCTTTTACATGCCTCACACCATAGACAGTGAGAGACATGGCCGGCCTTTGATAACCCAGTTAGCTGTACTGGGGGGGGGGGGGGGGGGACAGTGACAACCTTGTGGAGAGTGGGACTCGAATCCCCAACCTTTGGATCAGCGATCCGGCGCCTTATTAAACGTGGAGTTCTGAAACTATTTTTAGTTTATCTTCAGTGTAGAAACAGCCATAATATGGTATTAATAAACCTTCTCCTCAAGAATGAAAACCATTGACTGAACCAGAGTGCATTGAGTTGTCTATGCGGACAGGCGAGCGCAGACACGACAACAAAATTAAGCTGATGGTTTCACGACATTTGTAGAAGTATGGAGATCTGTAAACAACTGCAGGGATTCCTCGCTACTTTGCGCTTCAATTCATGCGGCTTCAGTGCGTTGTTTTTTTTTGTTTCTTTGTTTGTTTTTTTAATATTTAATGAATTAAAAAGTAAGGAAATTAAAAAAGAATAGAGGAAAAGGTTGAGGAAAATGCTACAAAACAAGGCCAATTAGGCGAAAAAACCCAAAATAAACACAAAACAAAAACCAACCCAAATACCATCAAAACTATTTACATTTTTGTGAGTCTGTGTGTGTGTGTGTGTGTGTGTGTGTGTGTGTGTGTGTGTGTGTGTGTGTGTGTGTATATTTATACTTTTTTTTACATCTTATGCATTATTTTGAATGTATAATTGTTATGATGAGCATTTATAGAATTGAATATGTATTTATTGATATCATATTATATACACATATACATGTACGTATACGTCAGGGGGGGGGTCCTACGTTGAGGAATTTGGTGTTCACGGGGGATCTCGGTCCCAATTAAGCGCGGAAAGTGAGGGATCCCTATATATATATATATATATATATATATATATATATATATATATATATATATATATATATATATATATAATGCAGCCATGAGGTGGGGAGGCACTAACCAGTGTCTCCTCATGCCGGTCCCAAGCCCGAGGAGAAATGCAGAGGGTTGTGTCAGGAAGGGCATCCGACGAAACCAATGCCAATTACTTAAAATGCAAATCAAAAGTATTACTCTCCATACCGGATCGGTCGAGGTCGGTTAATAACGACCGCCATCAGTGCTGTCAATCAACAGGGTGCTGATGGAAATTGGACTACTGTTGGTCGAAGACGCCGAAGAAGGAGAGAGGTGGGAGGCGTGTCCGTAGGCAGAGAGAGAAGAGGAAAGGCCTGAGTCTAGGACTGAGAGTGGGGACTTTGAATGTTGGAACTATGCACAGAAAAGGTAGAGAGCTGGTTGACATGATGCAGAGGAGGAAGGTGGACATACTGTGTGTTCAGGAGACCAGGTGGAAAGGTAGCAAAGCTAAAAGCTTAGGAGCAGGGTTTAAGCTATTTTATCACGGTGTGGATGGGAAGAGAAATGGAGTCGGAGTCATCTTGAAGGAGGAGTTTGTCAGGAATGTTCTAAAAGTGAAAAGAGTGTCAGACAGAGTGATGAATCTCAAGTTAGAAATTGAAGGTGTAATGCTCAATGTTGTTAGGTGCTTATGCCCCACAGGCAGGATGTGAGCTAGAAGAGAAGGAGAGATTCTGGAGTGACTTAGATGAAGTGATGCAGAGTACCCCAGAGGTGAAAGAGTGGTCATAGGTGCAGACTTCAATGGACATGTTGGGGCAGGCAACAGAGGGACGAGGAAGTGATGGGCAGGTTTGGTATCCAGGACAGGAACACAGAAGGACAGATGTTGATAGATTTTGCAAAAGGATGGAAATGGCTGTGGTGAATACTTTCTTTGAGAAGAAACAGGAGCATAGGGTGACTTATGAAAGCGGAGGTAGGCGCACACAGGTAGACTACATCTTGTGTAGGCGATGTAATTTGAAGGGAAGTCAGTGACTGCAAAGTCATCGTGGGTGAGAGTGTTGCCAAAACAGCATAGGATGGTGGTGTGCAGGATGACTCTGATGGTGAGAAAGGTGAAAAGGCAAAGGCAGAGCAGAAGACAAGGTGGTGGAAGCTGAAAAAGGAAGAGGTCGTGTTGTCTTCAAAGAGAGTTGAAACAGGCTTTGGTTGGCCAGGAAGGGCTTCCAAATGACTGGACAACCACAGCAAATGTGATCAGGGACACAGGTAGGAGAGTACTTGGTGTGTCCTCTGGAAGGAAAGTAGATAAGGAGACTTGGTGGTGGAATGAGGAAGTGCAGGAGTGTGTACAAAGGAAGAGGTTAGCCAAGAAGAAGTGGGACATTGAGAGGACCGAAGAGAGTAAACAGGAGTACAGGGAGACACAGCATAAGGCAGAAAGTAGCAGTGGCTAAGGCCAAACAGAGGGCATATGATGACTTGTATGATAGGTTGGATAGTAAAGAGGGAGAAAATGATCTATACAGGTTGGCACAGCAGAGAAATAGAGATGGGAAGGACGTGCAGCAAGTTAGATTGATAAAGGACAGAGAGGGAACTCTATTGACTAATGACAGAAGTGTGCTGGGAAGATGGAAAGAGTACTTTGAAGAGCTGATGAATGAGGAAAATGAGAGAGAAAAAGAGTAGAAGAGGTAACCATTGAGGAGCAGGATGTAGCAAAGATCAGTAAGGGGTGAAGTGAGAAGGGCATTGAAGAGGATGAAGAATGGAAAGGCAGTTGGTCCTGATGATATACCTGTGGAGGTATGGAAGTGTCTAGGAGAGGTAGCAGTAGATTTTCTGACAAGAACATTCAACACGGTACTAGAGAGTGAGCAGATGCCGGAGGAGTGGAGGAGAAGTGTGCTGGTGCCCATTTTTAAGAACAAGGGAGACGTGCAGAGTTGCAGCAACTACAGAGGATAAAGTTGATGAGCCATACGATGAAGTTATGGGAAAGAATAGTGGAAGCTAGACTAAGGGCAGAGGTCAGCATTTGTGAACAACAGTTTGGTTTCATGCCAAGAAAGAGCACCACAGATGCAATGTTTGCCTTGAGGATGTTAATAGAGAAGTACAGAGAAGGTCAGAGGGAGCTACATTGTGCCTTTGTAGATCTGGAAAAAGCATATGACAGGGTGCCAAGAGAAGAACTGTGGTATTGCATGAGGAAGTCTGGAGTGGCAGAGAAGTATGTTAGAGTGGTGCAGGACATGTATGAGAGATGTAAGACAGTGGTGAGGTGTGCTGTCGGTGTGACCGACGAATTCAAGGTTGAGGTGGGACTGCATCAAGGGTCAGCTCTGAGCCCCTTCTTGTTTGCTATGGTAATGGACAGGCTGACAGGCGAGGTGAGACAAGAATCTCCATGGACTATGATGTTTGCAGATGACATCGAAGTGATCTGTAGTGAGAGCAGAGAACAAGTGCAGGAAAATCTAGAGAGGTGGAGGTATGCCCTGGAAAGGAGAGGAATGAAGGTTAGCCTCAGAAAATCAGAATACATGTGTGTGAATGAGAAGGACCCAGGAGGAACGGTGATGTTACAGGAGCAGAGATAACGAAGGTGGAGGATTTTAAGTACTTAGGCTCAACAATCCAGAGCAATGGAGAGTGTGGAAAAGAGGTGAAGAAGCGTGTGCAGGCAGGCTGGAATGGTTGGAGAAAGTATCCGGTGTGATGTGCGATAGGAGAGTTTCAGCAAGAATGAAGGGAAAAAGTGTACAAGATGGTGGTGAGGCCAGCGATGTTGTATGGCTTAGAAACAGTGGCGCTGAGGAAAAGGCAGGAGGCAGAGCTGGAGGTAGCGGAGATGAAAATGTTGAGGTTCTCCTGGGAGTAACGAGGATGGATAGGATCAGAAATGAGTATATCAGAGGGACAGCCCACGTAAGATGTTTTGGAGACAAAGTCAGAGAGGCGAGATTGAGATGGTTTTGGACATGTACAGAGGAGGGATAGTGAGTATATTGGCAGTAGGATGATGAGGTTGGAACTACCAGGCAGAAGGCCTCGAGGAAGACCGAAGAAGAGATTTATGGACGGGTGAAGGAAGACATGAAGGTCGTTGGAGTCAGAAAAGAAGATGGAGGACAGGGTGAGGTGGAGGCGGATGATTTGCTGTGGCGACCCCCTGAAGGAGCAGCGAAAGTAAAAGAAGATATATATATATATATATATATATATATATATATATATATATATATGCCAAGGTTTGGTGAATGTCACTCTGTCACTCCCAATTTTGTTCTTTTTTCATATCTCACTCTTTCTTTAATCGGCTTCAGTTCATTTATTGAGGATGCGACAAACAAAGTAAATATGAAGTTGTTGAGCCTTAAGCAAGTACGATACCACTTTTCCACTGCTCTTCTTACTCTTTCTTTTCCCTCTCTCTAATTTAGGGCATAAACACACATCTTATGGCATTAGGTGTCTGGATTCAACCGCAAGAGTTACAGTCCTTAATTTCTGTACATACAAATTACACCCTTTATCTTTTCTTTCATCTATCCCTCAATCTTTCTATAGCAGGGCTCTGATTTGACTCATTCAACTTTTTAAGTAGATTTTCCAATACTTAGTACGAAGATTCAACTTCTGAAAAAATATCCATCCATCCATCCATCCATCTATCCATCTATCTATCTAATCTATCATTTTAATTTTAAATGACATTCTAATTTCCTAACAAAGTCCCCAGGGAGGATTGTTTTTTTTTTTTGATCGAATGCATAATGTTAAATTTAATCAGTAGACTACTTCGACGACTCCTAAATCTTTGTGTAAGAGCACTGTGTGCCCATGTTCTGGAGTTCGTTTAAAAAGCTGTGTAAATAAATGTGTGTTTGCAATGGTTCTCACAATGTGCTGTTGCTTTTTGTTGGGTGCACCAGGCAGCTGCTTTCTCCGAGCTTCACCACATGTGTCCAGGGGCCAATGAGAGGTTTCTGGGGAGACTGGAACTCAAATCCACACACAGACATCTCTGTTTGTCCATCAAGGGGTGCGGTCTTAGGGAAGAACTGCGCACAGGAGTCATGGTTTGATGACGGTGAGGTTGCAGCTCAATTATAAACAACAGCTTGATTAAAAACAAACTCTCGAGTGGGTTATGCAGCCTGTGGTATCTTATTATTCATTAATGTCTGATTACTTTCGGTGATGTAATGATTAAGACATGTGATTTCCAGAAACTGATGGCTGAGTCATAGATGGAACAAGATAAGTCAACTTGAGAAACAAATACAGAAACAGGCAACGACTCTGACCACTGCAGACCACAGGTGCTGCTGGATCAATGTGAAGTCATATAAACAGTAGTCATACCTAGCCGTGTGTGTGTGTGTGTGTGTGTGTGTGTGTGTCTTTAGCTCACATCAGTGATAACAGGTGGGCAGGAATCATTGACCCACAGCTGTGAGCACTCAGACTGCCACGTGCAGCGTCCCAAACACCAGCCGCATGC
>CM045732.1:19302974-19390474 GCA_024760905.1 Plotosus lineatus | reverse complement strand
ACACATATACAGAGACGCACTGCACTCAGATGTGCACCTCACAAAAATGTAACTAGTTTTGATGGGAGGTTTTTGGGGTTTTTTTGTTTTGTGTTTGTTTAGGGTTTTTTGTTTTTGTTTGGGTTTTTTTTTTTTTTTTTTTTTTTGCATAATTGGCCTTGTTTTTGGTGCATTTTCTTTAACTTTTTCTCCTATTCTTCTTTAATTTTCTTTTTTTTTTTTATTTCGATGAATATTTAAAAAAAAAACCCAAGATGCACAGAAGCCGCATGAATTGAAGCGTGAATTAGCGAGGGATGCCTGTACTGTAGATTGAAAGGTGTGGTGAAAATAAACAGCGTTGCTTTTGAACCGGGGTGTCACGCTGAAATCCCCCCCTAGGCCACATCATCTTTTCTGTGAGTCCTGATTGTATAAGCTATACATCAAGGGAGAGAGAGGCTAGGTTAGAAAATGCCAACTCTAGAAAAAAATAAACTTAATTTTTGATTTCCTTTGCAGAAGCCCCAGGCTCCCCATGGTTCTACAGAAGCATAGTTTCTGTCCAAGTTTGCCCCTTTTGCGGTGTTTGAGCAGTGCTCAGAGCTGCTGCTATTATCATGAAACCTGTTCTGATCTCACAGAGGAGGCTTTCTTGGAGTCAATGCCCCAGGTAGAAGATTGAAAAAGGTTCTCGGGGTTTCCATATGTTTCGCAATACACAACGCGCGCCAGGTTAACTGGAAGTGTCATCACTGTGCGCTGCATGGTAGATAAAGCGCGAGCACCTGATTAGATAAATCTTCATCATTACATTATGTAAAATAAAATAAAACTACACTTTTTACTACGTTAAAAAAAAATTAACCCGACCTTTCTCAGTTTTTATACTCCGAACATACTTTTAAAAAAAAGAAAAATTCTAGAGACAACCTGAGCACAATGACAAGTTCTACCCAGTAATAACTTCATGAAATAATGAACGCTCCATTAACCGAGTCCCAGCGAACTCCTTCGTGGTTTGCTTATGGTTTAGCATTTGGTTGTCTTCAACAATTATTTCTTTACCCAGACAATATCCGTCACGTATCACAGCTCAGATTCTTCTAACTTTGCTTCTAAACAGCTGGAGGCAAGTCCCACGTTAATAGTTCCGACTGACCTGTGTGGGCTCCCAACTATCTCTGCCTCTGCACGCTCAGTCCAGGATTTTTACTTAAATTCAACCCATCTCAAACTTCACTCACTCCATTTACTATCCTTTTAATCCCACTCAGGAGTTTCTGACTGTATGGTATACTGTGCAGTCTTGGAAAGTTAATGATTAATAATCGCACTATCGGGGATGTCTCTGAGTTGTCACAGCTAAATCTGAGCCTAGCTCATGTCATTATTTATTGTTAAAGGAAAACAGTATAAATTAAAGTATAAATATATGTTTGTTTTTGTGCTTTGGCTTTCAACTTGTACAGGACACAGAGGTCCTGGCCGTCGAGAGAAGGAATTTAATTACTGCTCTTGCAACACTTTCACTCTGCACGGCCACAGATTTTCAGCTTCACGTGCCAAATAACACAAACTCCAATCTCAAGACAGATGGAACAGATTAGCCTGGATGGACCAAAAGTAAAACTGGACGGTCCCTTAGCGTTCTAACGGCAGCATCCTTTTCAGGAGACCTCCGCAGTCCATTCACAAATCACATAATTACTCATCACTCCCACTGCATTCCACAGGGAAGCGTGGAGAGAGATGTACAGCTAAAATCAAGCCTGCTTTCCTGCCAAAGGACAAAACAAAACAACAACAACAACAACAAAAAACACTTCTTAGGTCATGGTTTCCATTATCACATTGAACTAAACCCGAAGAACACTGAGGTTTTTATTGAACAGTGATTCTGCATTCAGTATATCCATATTTCTATTTGCATACTTTCCAAAGACTTTCTTCTGGGAACCAGAGCCTGCACAGCAAAACGAATCCTTATTTAGTTGTAGCATTACATTCCTCTCGACTCCCTTTGGATTTTCTGCTAAAATCTCATTGGTTGATTGTAGGATCTGCTGCACTGACCTCATGTGGGCAACTTTCACAGGTCTGAAAGTGGCACAGACCACGCGAGAGCTGCTCAGGTCCGGAACGGCAGCAATCCTCCACTCCGAGATCGATGAACTTGTTGACCCAGTCCATGGGGAACGCGCAGAGTGCTGAATCGGGCTCAGGAACGCCAGAGTCATCTGTGACCGCAAAAACTCCATATAGAATGTCATCATCTTTTTCTGTGCCCAGCTCATCGGCTAGCTCACGGCCAGCTCTGCCAAAGTGTGCCGCCTGCACCACATTGTACACAATGTCCTTGAAGTCCTCTCTGGTACCTCCCGTGTTCCTGCGTCTGCGCTTGGGTTCAAAGCGACACTCGAGCACAACCTCTCGATATCGGTGCATTTCCCATTCGTTGCGCGGCAGACGCCCAAGTCGAGTCTGATAAGGAGATTTTCCCTCAGGTTCTGCCTTCTCCCTTTGCACCGACAAGAAGTAGACAAATTCGTTAGTGTAGAAGCTGTAAATGTACTCGATCGGATACACCTGCCTCAGCTCAGGCAGCACCGTCAGGCCCTGAACATCCGCGTGAAAGCCATCTTCGGTTGCTAAAGGACGCCGAACTGATACGGACTTCCTGCTGTACCGCTGCGTCACGCTGTCATTGACTGTTGCAGCAACGTAAAAGTACGCCGTCTGTCCCTCGTCCACCATGCTAACCTTGGTGCCCAGTGGGCTGGCAATGCAATCTGGACAGAAATCGGCAGAATTGGCTTCTTTGCGAAAAAGACATTTGGAAGGCGCTGGCGCGTGTCCATTTTCATTGAGCTGGTGGAAGTAGCACACGCCGTACTGGGAACTGCTACACGTGTATAGGTACATCAGGAAGGTGTCAAGTAGCAGCACCTCATTGTCTGTATCCTCCTCAAAAGAATCGCTCTCGATGTCGCACTTTTGGCACAGCTGACACTCCTTGCTACCCACAGGTCCCGTGCGCAATTCCCACAGCTTACCCAGAGTGCCATTCCTTACCGCCTCGATGAGGTTCCGCGACCCGACATACACCTCATTGTAATAAGGGTTGACAGCGATGTTCTGAATAGGACTGGAGGTCTGAAAGGAGGGCATGGGGTAGGGCACAGAAAAGTTGACGGACACAAGGGACCCAGAGGGGCAGGTGTTTGATGACACCCATGTCACAAGGGCCAGAATCCAGACACATGGCACCAAAACAGTGGTCCGATGGACCATGTCTAACCAGAGAATGCAGATGTCCTTTGGTTACCTCCGGCTTTGGATCGGAGACATTCTGAGCATTGGTGAGGCAACTCTGAATAAAACAAAGAACAATAGTAAATGAGTTCACAGGTTACATCTCACATCATGAATCATTCATCTCTATTTTTTTTTTTTTTTTTTTTGAATATCATCATTAAATTAGCTGTAATATTTTAAAAAACGAATCTCTTATGAAACGAGCTTTCTTTTGACACTCATACTCAATAAAAAAAAAAGAATTGTGAGACCATACACATGGGTCATTCATTATAAATGGACAAAGGCCTTTAATTACATTTCGACCAGTCATGGTGAAGAAAGCGAGATGAAACCAGTCTTCCCGACAGCACAGTGGTATAAACATTAGTAAGACAGGATCGCGGTCATGACGGGAAACATTTGCTTTATAAATCAGACGCAGAAGAAATGAGCTAATATCATAAGGAACTCATAAGGAAATCTGGGTGTTTTGAGTTTTTACTGAATGGACGGAATCGTGGTCTACTCCGTGGGCTGTCCAGGGCGAAGCTGTCACTTATTAACAGAGGCAATCGCGGTGTAACCAGTGGGCCTCGCTACTTTACATTCCTCTCACAAACACTACGTGATCCCTGTGTGAAAACACGAGCACGGCCAGATGCACGCGCAATGCCTCGCTGTTAAATTAACAAGTCAACTAATGAGTGGTTAAAGGTGAGCTTGAGAATTTTCACTGAGACAGTAAATCAACACAGTTAGCTTTGGGTAGCTCATTTATGATTTAATGTTCAAACGTTTCTCAAACTCCAAAAGTTTTAAAACCGGACAATAAAATACAGATTAAATTCTATCCATGACTCTCCTGTACTCTGTATTCTCTGTATTCTACAGTACACTGGGGTTAATTGCGGGTGAAACCTGACTTCACATGTTAATGATGCCTTTTGACCAGGTTTACGCTCAAGGCGGTTTAACTGTGCTTCCGATGATTAGATATAATTAAACTCTGTCCTGTCTGCTTTTCCGCTGCTGACCATCAGATATTCTTAGAAAGCACGAGCACAGACCACTAGAGAGCACTGCAATTTCTCTTCAAACCAAAGATGTTAAACATTACACATAAACCGCCATGTACCCATTGACGTGGTCTTTAGACGTTTCGTAAGATTTACAGTTGCCACACACAGGATAAATAGTCGCCTAAATAAATGATAACCAACCACAAACCTGTAAATGAGTCCCTGAATTATTCTATGTAGGCTGAGTGTTTCAGTGGCTCTAATTGGCAGGTGATTATATACTCCCTGATTAGGAGGTAGGAGCCAGCACAGGTTCCTAACCCAGTTATTCTAAAAGCTTTTAAAATTCCTCTAAAGTATGCCGGAATTTCACTTTCTGACTTGTAGCGTTTGAAAAATGTGTGTATTAAAAGGTGGTTAAAGCCATCAGCAGCAACACTGCACTCTACATTTACACAGAAGATGCTGCAACATTTATGACTTTCACTAGCAACGAAAATTATGAGCATGTGATTTTCTCAGATTTCTTTTTGTTGATTAGTTTTCGAGCCAATACTGCGATACCTCACCTTACAAAAGACTCAACTCACGAAAAATCCAGGTTAAGAAACACATTTACCTAAAATTTCCGTCTGTGGATACGAAAAAAATTCACGTTACGAAACATGAAATCTCAAAAATTCAACAGTGCGAGAGCTGCTCTCCCATTGGCTTTCTCCCAACATCCCGCCCCACTGGCCTCCCATTGGATAGGATGGAGCTATATCTCCACAATACCCATGAGGCAGCTCCCTCCCATTGGCTATTATGGAGCTCTATCTCCATAATACCCATGATGCTTTTCGTGTGCCATCGATCCATTGTTTGTCACAAAGTTCTAACAAGCGTAAAGGACAGAGTTACTGTTGTTTCGTGAGTTTTTCAAGTGTGCTCATTACAACTTTATTTTTTGGCTCAGGCTTTTAACCTTGCATAAACATGTGTAAGATTCTAACTCTGCTAAGAAGACAGTCAACACATGCACACACACATATACACACGTGTGATTCCCGGTGAAAGTGATTCCCGGTGTGAGTGAAAAGAAAAAGCGGGCTCGTGGCATGCGGTTGAGTGATATCGCAAGGGAATACAGTGAGTTGTCGACTTACGACCTATGCGAGTTACGTCTGATCGATTTTACGACCACAAAAGTGGTGAAGCATGATTCATGCCAGTGTAGTGCGAGTGTTGCGTATGAGTTGTTTGCGCTGCCGACAACGCTAGCATCTTAAAAGGCCAAGCAGGAGATGATGCAGCTTCACTTTCTAACTGCTCAGAGCTCAAAGCAAATCTATTCATCTACTTTCAATGCCACGTCACTGTGGCGCAAAGCGGAGAACCAATTCTTTCTGTGTGTGGGCGGGTCCGATACCTTGAAATTCTAATTTTATTGGACTCACACGCTGCAGTGTTTATGTGACAGGAAGCGCGTCCCAAGTTTTGGCAATCAGCTGGTCTGCGGGTTGAAGTTTTTCCATGTCTGTCCATTTGTGTTTGCTTGCCAGCTGTACTTGGCTTCGTGGAAATGAGCTGATCAAAACGAGGGAAATTTATCTCTTTACTCAAAAAGCAACACGCGCAGTCGGTGGCTGTTGTTATAATCCAATATAATTAGAGTTTCAAGGTATTGGACCCGCCCACACTGGAGTACAGAAAGGATTGGCTCTCCGCTGCGTGCCAAAGTGACGTGGAATTGAAAAGAGATTTAAATGCATGAGATTTATTCATCTGTTTTTGTTTGGCGTGAGTGTATTTGGATGGAAAGTCGGCATACGACCAAATCGCTTTACGACTGGTCTGCTGGAGCCAAAAGTGGTCATAAGTCGACGACTCACTGTATGGCCAAACCCATCTACCATTGAAGCAGAACGACGCCTTAAAAGGTATACTTTTATAATTTTTAAAGGGTTTAGCAGGTAGTATTGGGGGCCTTGGAACAAATCAGGCCTTTTACATGTAAAATGCAGCTCGACTTACGAAAAAAATCAGGTTACGAAACTACTTCTGGAACGGATTAATTTCGTAAGGTGAGGTACCACTGTATTTTCTTTTTTTTCCAACTGGGATCCATGTATACTGGTAACTCTGCACATGGAACAGACAGAGACAAAAAGACAAATAGATAGGTAGATAGATGGATAAAGAAAGATAGAAAGACAGACTGGAAAATGGATGAACAGACGAACAGAGAGAGAGAGAGAGAGAGAGAGAGAGAGAGAGAGAGAGAGAGAGAGAGAGAAAGACAAAAAACACAGATAAATAAATAAAAAGTATTTGGGTTAACAGACAGGCAGACAAATAGAAGAAGGTTAGACACAGATGGACAGACAGAGAGACAGATGAAAAGAGAAATAACACATAAATGTCCAATAAGTATCTCAAGGAGTAGCTGCAAAGCAATCAGCATGTTTCTGTCCCTTGCTAAAGGGTTGTGTCAGGAAGGGCATCCGACGTAAAAACCTATGCCAAATCAAATGTGCGAATCAGATGATTCACTGTGGCGACCCCTGAAAAAGGGAAAAAGTCAAAAGGAAAAGTAGAAGAAATGTCTCATAAAACAACATTCAATTAATTCTGATGCAGTAGACAGACAATGCAGTGGTTGTGACGTCATGTCACTGTGACACCTGCACCTATTGAGAGGGCCATCTAACATGAAGTGTGCGATTATGAGAGGATCTTCTACTATGAAGTACGCGACCATCAAGAGGGCCTTCTACTGTGAAGTGCATGCTCACTGTAATGAGGAAAGGAGTACTGTATATAAGAGAAGAGGACTCTGCACCTCCTCAGCCCCTTTATGCGAACGACCCCATGGAACCCTAGAGAACCTAGATCTTACTTTTGCATTACAGTACTCCTAACCAGTCCGTCACATATTCATTTTCTGAACCAATTAATACTAATTAGGGTTACGAGGAGGCTGGGACACATCTCAGCCGACTCTGGGTGAGGGCAGGGTACAGCCTGGACAGCGTGCCAGGCCATCGTAATGCCATCACACATGCAGCCATTCACACGCACACCTAGGGCAATTTGGAACAGCCAATTAATCAACTGTGCATATTTTGGCCTGTGAGAGGAAACCAGAGCACGTAGAGGAAACCCACATATGCACAAGAAGAATATTGCATCACCACACAAAAACGTCTGAGCCTGGGAATCAAACCCAGGACCTTCTAGCTGTGAGGAAAATATGCCAACCACTGAACCACTGTGCTATATTATTATTATTATTATTATTATTATTATTATTGTTGTTGTTATTACTACTATTCTTAATAATTCTTCTTATTATTATTATTATAACTCCACCATTGAGGCTACACAAGCTGGTGTGCTCTCAGTGCTGTCAAATGCCTGGGTAAATGGGGATGGTTGCTTCAGGAAGGGCACCCAGATTAAGCCTGTGCCAAATTAAACATGAGATTTCAAAACAGAATGTTAGAACTGGCTCAGTCGCATATAATAACATTCACCACTGGTACTGTTGGCCAGCAGGGTACTGGTGAAAATTGGGCTACCCGTTCAGTCAAGAACAAGAAAAGGGGGAACAAACATTCAAAGACAGAGAGAAAGGAGAAAGGTTAAGTATTTTCAGATAAGCGGAGGGACTTTGAACATTGGCACGATAACTGGTGAAGGGAGAGAGAGAGAGATGGCTGATAGGAAAAAGACCATCTTGTGTGACAGAGACCAGGCGAAAACGGAGTAAGACCAGCAGCACCATTGGAGGTGCATTCAAGTTGTTTTACCATGGTGTTGACTTGTAAAGAAATGATGTAGGGGTAATAGTGAAGGAATAGCTCATCAGAAGTATACTGCAAGTAAAGAGAAAGTCTGACAGAGTGTTAAGAGAGACGCTATAAATTG
The DNA here is from genome assembly GCA_024760905.1 of Plotosus lineatus. NCBI lineage: Eukaryota > Metazoa > Chordata > Actinopteri > Siluriformes > Plotosidae > Plotosus > Plotosus lineatus. The sequence continues at coordinate 19,382,264 of CM045732.1, read as the reverse complement.
AAGGAGTGATACTGAATATTATTGGTGCATATGCCCCACACTGAGAGTGTGAGAGGGTGGAAAAGGAGGATTTCTGGAGAGTGTTAGACAAAGAGGTTGAGTGTATCCTGGAATCAAATAGTGGTGATTAGAGAAGACCACAGTGGGTATGTCGGTGAGATGATAAGGAAGTGATGGACAGGTACGCTGTTAAGAAGAAGAATGCTAAAGGTACATTTTTTTAAAAGAATGGAAATAGCAATCATGAATAGGTAAAATCCCCTTGAGATGAGTGCAGGTAGGGGTGCTAGGGGATAAAGTGAGAGAAGACATTGAGCTGGTTTGGGCATGGGCAGGGGTGGTGGTGAAGGCTGTACTGGAAAAAGTATCTTGAGGATGGAACTGATTGATAGGTCTAGAGAGCAGGGATCAGCCAGTGCGAACTGTCTCTCGCTATACAAAAATACTCAGTGCAGGCGAGGAGAAATAACTTTTCACTATATTCGAATTTGAAGAACAGAGCCATCACCATCATATATATATATATATATATATATATATATATATATATATATATCTGTCTGTCTTCCTTTCGACTTTTTCCCTTTCACTCGGGAGTCGCCACAGTGAATCATCTGATTTGCACGTTTGATTTGACAGAGGTTTTTACGTCGGATGCCCTTCCTGTCACAACCCTTTTAGCAAAGGACAGAAACACACCGACAACTTTGCAGCTACTCTTTACGAAAATCAGCAATGGTTCTTTTACATGCCTCTCACCACAGACAGTGAGAGACATGGCCCACCTTTGATAACCCAGTTAGCTGCATTGGGGGAGAAAGTGACAACCTTGTGGAGAATGGGACTCGAACCCCCAACCTTTGGATCAGTGATCCAGCGCCCTATACCACTAGACCACCACTGCTCCCTATATATATATATATATATATATATATATAAACTGAACTGGGAAGAAGGAGGGGCACGTTCAGTCTGTCGTTTGTAAACAATTGAGACAGCGTCATTACGTTAGCGTACTATGTAGGTACGTCTAAACTCAAAATTTGACTTTTTTTTTTTAGAAAAAAAAATGTAAAAGCGAAAACGTAAAACGGATGAACGTAAGTCGGGGAGCATCTGTAATGTGGTCTTTGTCCTGGCCGCAGCACTCTCAACCAATGCTATACACTGCAGGGTCCTAGAGAGGACATGAGAGTTTGCCCAATCTGTCCACATGTGTTTTCTGGATTTAGAGAAGACGCTAGGAGTCCGGTGTTCCAGCCCACTTGCTACAGGCCATCCGGTCTCTGAATCACTAGAGGTAGAGCTTGGTCCACATTGGTGACAGCAGATTATATTTGTTTCTGGTGAGATTTGGAGTCCACCAAGGCTGTCCTTTGCCACCAATTATGTTCATAATTTTTATGGACAGAATTTCGAGGTGCAGATACGGTATTGTGGGGTTTTAGTTTGGTGGCTATTGGATCTTGTCTCTGCTTTTTGTGGATAACGTTGTCCTTTTGACTTCATCAAGCTGGGACCTCCAACTCTCATCGGACCGATTCGCAGCTAAGTGTGAAACGTCCGAGATGAGAACCAGCACCTCCAAGTACAAGGATATGGTTCTCAACCAGAAAAGGCTTGAATGTAGCCTTCGGGTCTGTAATGGGGTCCTGCCCCAAGTGGAAATTTTAAGTATCTCGGGGTATTGTTCATGAGTAAGAGAAGGATGGAGCAGGGGATTGACAGGTGGATTGCTGCAGCCTCTGCTATAAAGTGAAGTCCATTCTGGTGAAGAGGAAGCTGAGCTGCAGTGCAAAGCTCTCATACGTTCCATTCCTCACCTATGGTCCTGAGATTTGTGTAGTGACTGAAAGAACAACATCTCGAATACAAGAGGCTGAACTGAGCTTCCTTCACCGGGTGGCAGGGCTGTCCCTTAGAGATAAGATGAGAAGCCCAGTCATCCAGGAGGAGCTCAGGGTAGAACTGCATAGAAACTTCGCATTGAGAGGAGCCAGTCGAGGTGTCTCAGGCATCTGATTAGAATGCCTCCCTGGTGTTGTATTTCGGACATGTCCGACCAAGAAAATACCCAGGGATCAACCCAGAACAAGCTGGAGGGATTATGTCTCTCGGTTGATCTGGGAACGCCTCGGTGTCCCCCCAAAAGAGCTGGAGGAAGTGGCTGGGGAGAGGGATGTCTGGACCTCATTGCTTAGGCCGCTGCCCCATGACTCAACCCCAGATTGAGCAGAATAAGAAGATGATGCTGATAATATTCTTCTAACAAACACTAGTCTTCAAAAAAATTATTTATTGTGATGAATGTTTGAATCTCTCTCTCTCTCTCTCTCTCTCTCTCTCTCTTTATATCTATCTCTCCTCATCTTTTCTTATTATATGTACCTACTGTATATTATTTGAATATATCTGATACACAATAAATATTATGAAGGTTTGAATCATCATCATCGGGTCACGTACTCCTTTGACTTTGCTTTAGTACGTTCTCGTCTCCTGAGAATTTTTCTTTTTCCGAGCATTTCATTCTCGTCAGGTTTCCAGGAATTGCTTCAGTTTCCTGGCAGGTTGGATTTTCAGAACCAAATGTATTATCCATGTGTCACAAATGACTTTTAATCATCAAGCCAAGTGATGTTTAAAGAGATTGGAGAGTATGCGAGACACGTGGATATTCTTCAGCGCTAACTTAGAGATTATTACACTTTAATCACTGTACACAAGCTGGGAAATCTGATATTGATCTTTTTATGTTTTTTTTTTAAGTTTATAAGGGTTTTGTTCTGTTAAATGAAATTCTCACTTGATCTTTATCAGAAAATACAAGGTTGTTTATATAAGATAAGATAAGGATGATGCGGAGAATAGACAAAGAACATCCAAAAGGTGCAGATACTGTACAGCTCATGGAATAAAAATAGCAGCAGCATTGGTATAAAAACAGGAAACAGAGGAAACCTGCATGATGTGGTTTGGATATTAAAAAGCCACAGATGGGTAAAGTAAAAAAAAAAAAGAAAAGAAATTCAACATATGACTTCAAGGATCATGCCAATGCAAAACATCAAAATTGATCTTTTTAATCAGTCACACTGGCTCTACAGGCTTGTGTGTGTGTGTGTGTGTGTGTGTGTGTGTGTGTGTGTGTGTGTGTTATGGTGCATATTTTATCCATTTTTAGTAAACTGTTTATTTTGGGGCAGTGGTGGTCTAGTGGTATAGGGCGCTGGATCGCTGATCCAAAGGTTGGGGATTCGAGTCCCACTCTCCACAAGGTTGTCACTGTCCCCCTCAGTGCGGCTAACTGGGTTATCAAAGGTGGGCCATGTCTCTCACTGTCTATGGTGAAAGGTTCATGTAAAAGAACCATTGCTGACTTTCGTAAAGAGTCGCTGCAAAGTCGTCAGCGTGTTTCTGTCCCTTGCTAAAAAAGCGTTGTGACAGGAAGGGCATCCGACGTAAAAACCTCTGCCAATTCAAACGTGCGAATCAGATGATTCGCTGTGGCGACTCCCGAGTAAAAGGGAAAAAGCCGAAAGGAAGACAGACAGTAAACTGTTTATTTTAGTTGTTTTTATAATGAAATTTATTATTTTTATATGTGTAAGAAAGTGAAAGGAATTTAAAGCAGCTGAGTGATTTCTTATCAATTTGTAGCCAATAAAATCAATGGTGTTTTATTACAGCTCGACTAAGGATGCGTGTGAGGCGACACACTAACATTTATAACCGATAATAAGCATGTAATAACACTGTAGTAACAACACTGCGGTATTAACACTGCGGTATTAGCACTGTAGTAATAACACTGTAGTAACAACACTGCGGTAATAACACTAGTAATAACACTAGTAATAACACTAGTAATAACACTGTGGTAATAACACTGCGGTAATAAAACTGTGGTAATAAAACTGGTAATAACACTAGTAATAACACTGTAGTAATAACACTGTAGTAATACTGTAGTAATAAAACTGTAGTAATAAAACTGTGGTAATAACACTGTAGTAATAACACTGTAGTAATAACACTAGAAATACTGTGGTAATGACACTGTAGTAACAACATCGTGGTAATACTGTGGTAATAACACTGTAGTAATAAACTGTAGTAATAAAACTGTGGTAATAACACTGTAGTAATAACACTGTAGTAATAACACTGTAGTAATAACACTGTAGAAATACTGTGGTAATAACACTGTAGTAATAACATCGTGGTAATAACACTGGTAATAACACTGTAGTAATAAAACTGTGGTAATAACACTGTAGTAATAACACTGTAGTAATAACACTGTAGTAATAACACTGTAGAAATACTGTGGTAATAACACTGTAGTAATAACATCGTGGTAATAACACTGGTAATAACACTGTAGTAATAAAACTGTAGTAATAAAACTGTAGTAATAACACTGTAGTAATAACACTGTGGTAATAAAACTGTGGTAATAACACTGTAGTAATAACACTGTAGTAATAACACTGTAGTAATAACACTGTAGAAATACTGTGGTAATAACACTGTAGTAATAACATCGTGGTAATAACACTGGTAATAACACTGTAGTAATAAAACTGTAGTAATAAAACTGTAGTAATAACACTGTAGTAATAACACTGTAGTAATAAAACTGTGGTAATAACACTAGTAATAACACTGTAGAAATACTGTGGTAATAACACTGTAGTAACAACATCGTGGTAATAACACTGTGGTAATAACACTGTAGTAATAAACTGTAGTAATAACACTAGTAATAACACTGTAGTAATAAAACTGTAGTAATAACACTGTAGTAATAACACTGTAGTAATAAAACTGTGGTAATAACACTGTAGTAATAACATTGTAGTAATAAAACTGTGGTAATAACACTGTAGTAACAGCATCGTGGTAATAACACTTGGATTGAACTGTTATCAAACCGGTTCCTGGCCGAGTTTTCAGATGTTTGTTGATTTTGATGAGTCTGTAATATCTGTTTTTAATGTAGATTATGATTATGAATATCTGCATATTATGAGAAAGGAGAACAGATTAAGGTGTGTTCAGTGGTAAGTTGTAGTTCTGTCTCTTACCTGTGTGAAGTTCAAACTGTCCAAAACTGAACACTTTCTTTTCCTTCACTGCATCTTCAAATTAAAAAAAAAAATTAAAAATTAAAAAAAATAAAAACTTCTGAACAGACACAAACAACTCGGTGAACTTTTCCTCCGCTCTTCTCCTGAACCTTCCTTTTGTTTGTTTTCCTTTTTCCGGATTTAAAAGTGTAGCAATAGTCCCGTTTATCTCAAAGCGAATTTCCCCCTGAGAGCTCGGAGCGCGTGTCGGCTCTGCTGAGAACACACTGTGCGCGAGGTGGGAGTCTCTCGCGTTTCAGGGCGCGCTCAGTCCAGTGCGCGCTCACGGCGCCGCCTCGCGCCCGTTTCATGCTCTTATTGTTTTCAAACAAACATACAGGCTAAATAGATTTATATGCACGTACATAAATACATTAATAATCAAATAAATAAACAATCACAACCGTTTAATGAAACGAGCCTTAGTGGAAGGTCACGTGCTTTTATTAAAACAACAAAAAAAAAAAATTACCGAAACTAAAATTCACGTCAGATAATACAGTAATTACCTCATTAAAGAACTTGGTGCGCCAACACCGCGAGCGAACAGCGCCCTCTTGCGCACAGCGACATCCTGTGCTCATTTTGCTCAAAAATATAATAAATAATAAAAAAAAAAAAACACAATATAAAATAAAAACACTTGACCGACGCTCGAACCCAGAGCAACTTACAACTATCATCTTTCACACAACTGAGCAACTGAGGGTTAAAGGCCTCGCTCCGGACCCCAGCAGTGGTGATACTGGGGATTGAGATTTTGTGGTGGCTTGGTGGATAAGGTGCTGGATACTGATCTGAAGGTTCATCATCAGTTCATTTTCTGTAACCGCTTCATCCTAATTAGGGTCACGGGGAGGCTGGTGCCCATTCCAGCCAACTCAGGGCGAGGGTAGAGTACACCCTGGACAGCTCGCCAGGCCATCGCAGGGCGGAAACACGCTGACGGCTTTGCAGCTACTCTTGTGGAAAGTCAGCAATGATTCTTTTACATGCCTCTCACCATAGACAGTGAGAGACATGGCCAGCCTTTGATAACCCAGTTAGCTGCACTGGAAGGGGGGGGCAGTGACAACCTTGTAGAGAGTGGGACTCGAACCCCCAACCTTTGGATCAGCGATCCGGCGCCTTATACCACTAGACCACCACTGCCTGATCTGAAGGTGACTCCAGTAATTCATTGTCTGAACCACTTAATCCTAATTAGGGTTGCAGGGAGGCTGGCGCCCATCTCATCTGACTCTGGGCGAGAGAAGAGTACACCCTGGCCAGATCGCCAGGCCATCGCAGGGCAGAAACACGCTGACGGCAAGGCAGCCTACTCTTACTATTATATACATGAAATAATAATTTATAAAAATATTGAGAAACAATCTAATGTGAAGTTCTAGACATGTTTGCATTTATTTTCAGTAAAAAAAAAAAAAAAAAAAACAAACAAAAAAACCCAAAAACATACTATCAAACTTGTGGTCCTTTCAATAGTATTTGTTAAATTATTTCTCCTCCGGAATAAAAACAAAGAATAGACCAGACAATTTTGTGTGAAGTGCAATGAGCAGCGATGACTGCGCACGTGACTTGGGTTTCCCGTGTGGCCACCTGAGCACAGATGTGACTACAAAATCAACCTCATGACTTAATAATAATAATAATAATAATAATAATAATAATAAAGGCACAGAATATCACCATCCTGTGAAAAGCAGATCAATGAATATTATCACAGAATCTGACTGAATGAGAATGTGTGTGGGCTTGTTAAGTTTTGCCCAGGTATTTATTTCCAGCAGTTTAGTCGTGGTTGGGTGCTGGGCTTATGAGCCAGAGGTTGTAGGTTCGAATCCCCATTAGAACCCCACTGTGCTAAGACCCATTGATAAAATCTTAACAAAAAGTGTGTCTCTGTCCATATAGAAGTATAAACGGATGCCAGTAAAAAATAAATAAATAAAAAATACTGGCAAGGAATAGCCTGCTGCGGATTAATGTCCCAACAGGAGGAGTTGAACTAGTTGCCATGGAAACCTGGACAAACACCAAGTAGCTTCAACTGTAAAAGCTCTCCAAATTTGACCTTCTTCCTCGTTTGTCCCACATCAGGCCTTTGGACCCAGTTCCACACCAGGGATAGAGAATGTATCAAAATACACTGCCTGGTCACATGCTCGAGTTTCTCAGAGAGCCTTTAGCCTTAATCTCAGAGCATATTCTCCATGCAACGGTTCCAACAAACTTCAGCAACGTAACATTTATTTTCATATTTTTGTGTTGGGGTCATTTTGATGTCTTGAATTGAAGAAAAAAAAATTTGAACCACTTCATAAAGTCTTCTCCAGCACATCCCGAAAACTTTCACTAGGATCAATGTCAGGATTCTGGGGTGCCAATACATATGTGAAAAGGATTCCTCATGCTCCTTGAACCACTCTTTCATTCTTTGAGTCCCCATTTTATATCCGTGCCATCGGGGAAGATGTCCATTGATGTGCCAACCTGCTCGTTCAGTACATTCAGCTGATTGCCACATTACGGTTGCGATCAAGGCGAAATGCGCGCCAAGAAAATACCAGCGTGCAACAACAACAAAACTTCAGTAAACTCTTCCATCACATCACAGTAATGAGGATGAAGAGAAAAATAAATAAATAAAAGAAGGAAGATGTGATTTGCTGAACCACTCATCCATATACAGTTCAGTTTATAGGAAAACACAGGCACCAACACACACAACCCCCCTCAACACACACACACAACCCCCAACACACACACACACCCAACCGGTACATATATATTTAAATAGGACTTTATTCATTTGTTAATTGCTATACATTACAAAATTATACAGTAAATCAAATGTGATAAAAACAACAAAAAGACCATAATGAGGAGTTTTGCATTAGAAAATTCCAGGTGTTCGAGTTCCTCAGGCAGCAGAGATGGAAAAAAACAAAACTGCTTTATAACGCATGTGGAAATCTTAAAAGCCGACATTAAAGAGGAATGTTTTCCACATCAGAACCAAAATCAAATCAAAACATTAAGAAGTCTCTGGATTTTGTTTAATGTGTATATTTATATATTATATATATACACACACACACACACACACACACACACACACACACACAAAAACTCAAAACAGTGGGCCGCCACACCCATTGGAGGCACCCAGAGAACAGTTGGGGATTAGCTTCCCTGCTCAAGGGCACTTCAGCCATTTATGTGGTGGAAGGGAAGGTGCTGCTCACTCCCCCACCACCACACGTTTCCTTCTGGTTCGGGAATCGAACCAGCAACCTTTCGATATACACAAATGCACAATACCCACCCATCTCTACGTGTCTTCAGATGATGTGCTCCTGTTCACAGTCATTTAACTAATTCATTTACAAAAGAATTGCAGGGTCAGTATTTGACGTCTAGGAGCACAAATCAAGAATAAATGCAGACTGTAGCGCTGCTCATCACCACCTGACACGCGTTATGTGTTCAGATCTGAAATAAAACAAACCTGGACATCGCTTCCCCTAAAGAAGGTGAAGTGCACAACAGCTACCCGAGTGATCACAATACTGATCGGATGTAGGAGGCGGCGATGCGTCAATGTCAGTATTTTGTGATCAGAAGGAAATCAGAACAAACTTTAAATGTACAACTTAATGTTGATTCGAAAAACACCAACATACCTGAATATTTTATCAGAACCACGAAGAAGAAGAGGGGGGGAAAAAAAAAAAAAAAAAAAAAAATCAGAATAGTTTGGATGAGACCAGTGCGTAGACTCCACTGAAACCAATTTAAACTCATTTGATGCAGTGTTTTTGCAGTTACTTTAATCTCATTTTATCTCAGTAAGCTTTTAATCACAGTTCGTTTACATTAAGGAAAAATAAATATTAATCTGTTCGTACGGAGTACAAACAAAATGCTCTCCACTCAGATGCTGTAATGCTTTAATTTCCTAAAGAGAATTCTCAAATTGATCTCACGGCTACTCTCCTAATGAGCATAATCTCACCATCGCTTCCATCCCAACATCAGGAGATTTTCACCTCAGTTATTGGCCAGGTAAAAAGTACCAAATTAAAGATTTTAATCTAAAAATAAATAAATAAATAAAATGAAACTGAATAACATCAACAAACAAACAAACAAACAAAAAATCTCCGTGCTAACATCCAGCATTCTCTTTAACATTCATTCACACTTATATCCTATTAATTCACGAGGAGGCTGGAGTCTAGGAAAAGGTAGAGTACATCCCAACCATCTCAGGGCCAACACACACACGCACATTAGGCTAATTGGCTGTTCCAAATTGCGCATGTTTTAGACTGTGGGAGGAAACCCGAGAACCAGGAGGAAACCCACACATACACAGAACGGAAAGCAAACTCCATACAGAAAAACGGGACTTGAACCCATGACCTTACTGTGAGGACGCAGCAACCACTACACCACCATGCCGCTCCATTCACATTCCGTTTAGCGATTGTCAATATTTGAAGGTTAAGAACCCAAATCAAAATCAATGTTTATTTAAAGAGGAGCCGCTCTTTACTTTTAGAGCTCCATGTTAAAAATGATCTGGCACAAAAGGTAGAGTTTAATTCCAGCATACAAAGGGGAAAAAAAAAAAAAAAAAAAAAAAAAAAGCAAACAAAAAACACTCAGCCAAATTCAATTACAGGGTAATGTCTCAAGTAACAGTTTTTCTAAAGTATCATTCAACGTTTGAGGTCTAAAACAAAAATATTATACGCTGCACCACCTTTAAAGGAACAGCGTGTAATGCTCGGTGGCATCGAGCAGCATCTGAAGGTAAAGATGAGGATTCAGACTGCAATCAGCTGAAGATCGTTTGGTTCTCGGCTACTCGCCATACATAGCAATGAACAGTGGCGTCCTCAATCAGAAGGGACCCGCTCACACGAAGGAGTTATAAAGAGCTTATTACAAGGTCTCAAAACAAAAGATTTATGATTATAGATTAATGAAAACATTTATTAAATTAATACTATCCTTTCAATATATTTTACAAAATATTACACATTGCAGTATATGTATGGAATAACTCCTATGTAAATATGCAAATGAGATCAGAGTTCACATCAACCTGTTATTGTCATTCACACCATTTTAAATGAAGCAGGTTGACCCCCCCCCCGATAAATATCAGACTTATATTTTTGATAAACTGCAATATAAATAGATTTTATTTTGGCGACTTGGCGCCACAGTGAAATGGAATGAAAGATCACTGCAAAACATGTCATCGTGGCTTTGTGAAAAGAAAACGAAGTCAATATCTTAGTGAAGGTCAGAACAGTGAAAGGTCTTTTAAAAAAAAAAAAAAAAAAAAGGCAAAAAGGTGAGTTATTGCGTAAAGTTGTAATGAGGCAGCATGGTTTTGAGTCACCTCATGGAGAGAAGGGGAGGGGATTTAAAATAATAATAAAAAAATAATAAATTTCCGCAGTTCCCACAGACAGTCTGTCACTTATGACGAACATCAAATTTGTTTGAAAATTAGCTAAAGCTATGCAACTTAAAAAAAACACAAGTATTTACAATAATTGTTTGAAATTAACTTTAGAGGTGGAGCTAATAAAGGCCACAAAAAATAAAAAAAAAGTTGGTTACTAAACCACAAATAATTTCTAAAACTAAACCATGACCTTTCCACCGAGGACACGGTATCCTGGCCCAGCTACCAACTCTCTTTATAGTCTCTATTGATCCTTGGGAGATCCACTGGAAGTCCGATCCCTGCTGGAACACCCTCCCCATGACTTTTTATGTAATAGCACTCATCACCAGAGCTAATCAAATTTTCAGTTTTCAAAAAAGTAAAAAGCTATTATGTTTGAGGAACTTTTAGATTACTGCAAGTTAAAAAAAAAAAAAAATCTGCACTATTTACAATATTTAAAATAAACACAAAAAAAGTCAAAATAAAGATTAAAGTAATGCTAAATAAATTCTTTTACGATCCTTTGGAAACAATAAAGCAGTCATTTTTTTTACTGATACCACAGAGAACTATATTAATGTTAGCTTGATCCTATTCGCTTCTTGTTTGTTCAGGAACCAAAACAGTTTTATGACATGCCTCTAAAAAGTGCCTGATAAAATTAAAGGTGTACCACTGAGAACTCACGAGGAACCTTTTAGTTCAGTCAGTAGTATAGCCCTATATGACGTGAGGTTTAAAAGTAAATATTATCCACAGCTCCCTTAACAGCATGGTAGTGTTTTTCTTTTGGGGTCTTTTTTTTTTTTTTTTTTAGGTGTTCTGGAGGAGACAACATCCTATTTTTCTTTTTCTTTGTAAATGCGGCCAGTGAGGTTTCATAATAAAAATTCGAGCCACACATTTCAGCTCAAGTTTACCCTGTTCACTGAAATGGTTCCTGTGCATCCTCCACATCACCCGCCAGATCCAGACAGCAACCTCAGCACAGTGTATGTGGTCCAGAGGAATCAGACGGTCAGGATATCTTCTGTCCATTAGATCAAGCATCAAGATTTGATTTTCAGTATGTGAGCGAGTTGAGGATGAAGAGGCGGTCCTCCTCCTTCCTGATCCACTTCAGCAGTTTGGTGACGGCTGACATGGCCAGAGCTTTCGTGGCAAGAGGACTGAAGCAGAGATAGAGCTCGAAGCCACTGGTTGACTGAGAACACATACAGATCATCATAAGTCATTACCCCCCCATTTAATATATGGCATACTGTAGGAACGGAAATTGATACTTATTGGATTATAACTTATGAAAGTTCAAGAAATATGGTGGTAGCATCACACCGAGGGTTACTCTGGACCAGAAAAAAAAAAATATATATATATATTTTTTTTTTTTTGAGTTCATTCATTATATCATGTTCTAATAAAAACCTGTGTGCAGAGAAAGGGGGACTGAGAATATATGATAAGGTATATAAAGATATCATACACATACACACACACACACACTCCTGTGTTCTTTTTTGGGATCCTGCTGATTGAGCCGTGTGTGTGAGAACTGTGTGTTGGCGTGAGAGAAACAGACATGTATGTGAGCAAAGGTAAAAAGATGTGTGTGATGTGCCTGTTGCGTGCATGTGTTCTCACCCAGGCGAACAAGTTCTCGGTGTTGGTGCAGCGGTAGATGGAGTGCAGAGGGCGTGTCGGATGGTGCAGACGACTGTGGAGGTAGCGGTACAACGCCATCAGCCGCTCATGCTCTTTTTCAGTGTGATACGGAACAGGCAGCTCTGGACTAATGGCAAGAACACACATCAGCTCTCCATTCATTAATCTACACATCACACAATAATTCTCTTGTACATGTGTGTTAACACGTATACTCTCTCACACACACACACACACACACACACACACACACACACACACATTTTAAAGCCCTTGTGTTTTAATGAGCAGGCGTTAGCACAGGTGTCCAAGTGGGTAGAGATTTAAAGCTGCTGAGATCTGGCACTGTGGTGTAACAGGTGTAATAAATATATATTATCTCTACGGCTCATAGCACACGTGTTCACACCATTATTACAATAATCTCACTGTGTTGCTCAGGCCAGAACTAAAGCTGTGCACAGTTTTATCCAAAAACACTAACTCTCCATAAACACTCTACAAATGTACTTCAAATATTTTATACACATACTTTATTGGATCCTGTTAAATCCCCAGCCTGCCAAGACCCCTGAGCAAAGTCTTACCCACAACGGTACCTCTGCCCACGCAGCAGTAGAAAGAGCTACCAGTAAAAATACTGGGAAGGTAAACTGAGATGGACCAGCGTCCCACCCGGGAGGAAATGAACTATTTGTCTCTTCATGATAAACAAACCAGTGATAAGCCTTCTGACTCCTCAGTTGGAGTTTGAAAGTTAATTTCCCAGAGCTTTACATAAATATAATTACATCGATGGGACATGCAGGTAATATCACCTCATCTTCATTTCAATATTTATCAGAATTTTATCCAAACAAACAAGACAGCAAAAAAATAAAAAATTAAAGAAAGGGTTTGGTTGGTGATCCCCACCTGGTGTAAAGCCCGGAACTTTTGGACTTGTAGACAAAGTGCCAGAGCTCAGGGATGCCCACCTGCGAGACTGGATATGTGGGAAAGTATAGCGCCTCCATCAGGGCCTGGTAGGCATTCCGCTTCTTTAGCCGGTCCAGAAAACGCTGCTTACAGTCGGACAGGTTAAAGAAGTCTTCCCGGTCCGTGGAGACCAGGATCAGACAGAGATCGGACGCCGGCTCAAGGTACGAGATGTATGCATGAAAAAAGCCAGAGGAGTTGAACTTGGGTAGGCAGACGGGCGTCCAGCCTTCCCCTTGCCTGAAAGACGAGGACGAGGCAGCAAGGTTGGACAGCAGATGGAGGTCGGTGTGATGGAGGTGCTGCTCTTTCTTCCTGATTAGTGCAACAAGTCGGTTCCCAGCAAGCAGGACAGAGAAGACCAAATTTTTGGAGCTGGCCGCCTGCAGGCTAGTGCACACAATGTTGCGTGTGGTACTGCAGAGCGGCAGGCTCATGGTAGCATTAAGCATTAGCCCTGCATCCATCTCCAGCAGGCGCAGCAGCCCGGCAGTGACGCGCTCGGATCCAGCCAACAGGCGGCGCAGGTCGAAGCTCTGACGCTGCTGAAAGACGTTCTGCAGCTGAGGCAGAGTGAGAAGGCTCAGGATCTGGTAGTACACATAGTGCAACTCTCTCCACAGCTCCCCGTCTGACTGACCTGAGCGAGACACGCACACCAACACCAGTGGACTCTTACGCAGGAACACCACACGGAAACCCTCTGGGGGGGTTAAAACCAAGAGATTAAACAATGTTAACAATCAGCAAGGTATTTAATTCATTATTAAAACTGCGCCGAGCATAAATGTGCCCAGCTCTGAAAACAGTCCACCCATAGACATTATTAATATCGAACATACCAACAAATTTCTAAAAAAAAAAAAATCATTTGGAGAATCAGTGCTGTGTAGAATTTAATTCTCTTAATTAGGAAGTGAAACGTGGTGCGGACCTGCATGAATGGAGAGTATGACGTTCTTATCAGCCTCTACGAAAGACACGAGCGCCATCATGACCCCCATGGTGGTGGAGAGAGCTTCCTCTGAGCCATAGCGTGTATAGATGGGTTTCCCCGCCTCACTCAGGACAAATACGTGTTTCTTATGTGAGCGCCACATCTCGCTCGTCACGTCTTCTTCCTTCTCTCTCACCAAAGCCTGCACCTCCTGCTTGGGTTCGTTTAAGGTGACTGCTCCTGCTCCTCCCTCTCCTCCACCTACTCCTAATTGCTGCTGTTCCTTCTCCTCCGACTCCTCGGTCTCAGAACGGCGGCTTCCAGTCAGTTCCACGTCGGCTGTCAGGTCCTCGAATGATTGCGTGTGGACGAACATTGCTCGCTCCTGACCTGCGCCTGAGGAAGATATGAACATATTATAACTGAAACTAAAGTCTTTTCTCATCACATCACCAGCTACTGCAGTAGTGACGTAGTGATAAATGCGACGGGTTACTAATCCAAAGGTCAGCGGTGGTTCACCGTAGGGTCCTGGAGTTGTATAACTGTGAGTAATTGTAAATTGTTCAAGATAAGAGTATCTGCCAAATGCTGCAAATGTAAAGAAAACTTTCCAAAGTAATGATCTCACCAGGTTCTGTCCCCTCCACCAGCCCCGGAGTTGGACTCTCCGATCTGCTGTTGGGAAGATGCTCAACCGGCAACAAGTTTCCATTCGGAGTGTCCCATGTCAACCCTTTACCGTGGACATCGGCTGCCATGCTGGATGTCTTTGAGCCAAGATTGGACTGGGTGTCTTTCAGGACCGAAATCAATTCTTACTGTATAATAATAATAATAATAGCATTATTAAATATTAGACAAATACAAGACAATAATGCAGAAGTACTGTAACTTTGGTCCAAAATCTGAAGAGTCTGGAAGCACAATAAGATAATAGCCAGTTCACTTCATTAAAAGCAAGTAACATTCATTTCTAAACCGCTTAAAACCTAATTAGGGTTGCTGGGACGCTATTGCCTATCTCGGCCAAGTCTGGGTGAGGGCGGGCTACATTCTGGACAACTCGCCAGGCCACCTCAGGACCAACACTCACACGACCATTCATACTCACACCTCGAGGACATTTTGAACAGCCAATAGACCAAATTCACATCTCAGCTCGCGCACGGCATCATGGGATCTCGACTACCAAACGTGGCGGAAGTAAACCTTAATGTGGATGAGAACTGCACTATCGATACGTTTAATTTATGGAAAGTTCCCGACCTTCGAGCGTATTATATACGTAGGGGTCTTCCCGGTTGTTCCCGCGAGCGTAAAGATGAACTTGTTGCGCTTGCATTTGTGGCGAGTTTACAAAAGGAATCTAAACAAGTCCAACGTGACTATGCCAGCTTGTTGACATTTGAAGTGGATGAGGAAAGCGTGACAATTCCCGACCTCTTGGGACTTGAAGATGGCTGGGAGACAGAAAATGACGCCTTATCAAAGTGCCCCCCGTGTAAGTACGCCGACAGCAGTTTTTTTTGTTCATGAAGGACCAGGCACCCCTACTAGCGCGACTTCGTAATGACTACAAAGAAGGTAAGTACAAGTTTGACAGCTGCACCGAGTGATCTGACAGCTCTTGTTTGTCTATTTTGCAAGTTAACATAACAGTAATTTTCAAGATACAAGTCTATGATATGTAATGATTACGGCATCGCAGAGTTTTATGGTAATTTAACAGGTAAATAAAAGGTAATATAGTCTTTAGGGTCTATGAATTCGAATAAAGAACACTTTAATAATAAACTTACTGCTTTAAATCCAACTTGGTAGGGAAGGTAAATAATGTGAATGGCAGCGGACATTTGCAAGGCATGTATACTGCAAATTTCCTTTTTCCAACGCTGGAGATGATAAATGCCGTCCCCACAGTTCACTATGGCACAATGCGCACCTGGAATATCGATACATGTCATTTAAGGCTTAAGGCAGGATTTGAGCGCCAGTTGTTAGGATGTGTTCACAAAAAAAAAAGCAAGCGGCTACAAGAAAGTTTGGTAGCAGTGACGCTTGGACCAGAGGTTGGGTCACGTTCCCCGCACATGCGCAGTCGGAATGCGAATTTAGTCTATTAATACTCAAGCCTCTAACAATGCACCCAATAAAAAGGGATTGGTCAAGCAGTATAAAACACCAAGCATATATTTTATTATGAGGCATAGATAGCCAATTCACAACTTAGTAAAAAGTCCGAATATCCATCCGTCCATCAATCGCCTGTCACTTATCTGAGTCCTGGACCTGAGTTCCCCGCACATGCGCAGTCGTAATGCGAATTTAGTCTACAGTATTGACCGACTGTACATGTCTTGAGAGCGTGGGAGAAAACCGAAGTACCCGGATGAAACCCACGTAAGCACATGTTGAACATGCAACGCCGCAGAGGAAGTGAGAATCGAGCCCAGGACTTTGTTGCTGTGATTCTCACCACCCTGCCACTGTGCCGCCAGCGAGTAACATACTCATTTTACTTTGTTATAGCATTTATTTATTTATTTACTTAGTTTCAACACAGAGTAAATAAATAAGCGAGCGCTTTCAGGAACACAAACTCTTTCAAATAAACTACCACAAAACATAACTTATGGGGGGGGGGGGTGTTAAACTGAAACCACAACGGTTGTGCTGTCTAGCCAAGTTTGCTAATTCGGAAATAAACAAACAATCTCCACTCACCGCAAACATACCCCTGTTTATTTCCTAATTTAAACGTTTTAAAATTTAAACTGAGCCGAAGAGTAAATTATATTCTGCAAGCATTTTACCTTTACTGTACTGACCTGGTGTCCATTTTAGCCTCTATCAGCCTACGCGAGCCGCCACACTACCTGTCACACGGCCCTTATTAGTTTCTTCCGCACCCGCATTCAAACCATTTCCGCAATATTCCTGCTTTAAATGTGTCTCAGCCACCAATAGTAAATTAGAAAGTGAGATTCTGTGCAATCGTACCTTGAGTGAGGCGGGGCTTTCTTGAATACGGGTGTGCTGGGGAGAAAAGCGTTGTCGAGGTCATCGAGCAATCGCAGTGCGTAATGGGAAAATGAGTCTTTAAAAACAGTTTACCTCAACAAATTTCTTGTTTAAAGTCACAATATGTTATATACGGAAATGTATGAAAGCTTTAGAATTCACATTGGAAAAATGTTAATAGCACGGATATGATTTAATTGAGATTTTGTGCCTTTTTTGCCGAAATTTCAGAGTCGCGTGTTGATGACGTAAACAAGCAGCAGAAGGCGGAACTGTTATGTTTAAACCGAGCGCGCGATAAGGAAGAGGCGCATTAGCTGCTTAAACAATATAGAAAAACATGAGAAATACGTTTGTATAAATTAAACATTTCTCCAAAATCGATCGGGTCCTTATAACGGGAGAAAGCATGAATAAATTTGAATGAAGCAATCAGCGGAACATTTAAAATCGTAACACTGTATGTTTATTTCAGTTTTATTCAGAGAGTCGCCTTCTTTATGCGACAGAGGGCCGTTACTCAGTACTGATATTCACGTGGGTTGTTTTGTTATGATTTTAAACTAAAGTTCGGTAGTGTATGTGTGTGTGTTTTCCTTCTTCGCAGCTGCTCCATCATGCCTATCAGGGCTTACTGCATCATCTGCTCGGATTACTTTGACCACTCTCGAGATGTCGCAGCAATACACTGTGGCCACACTTTCCATTACGCGTGGTAAGACACCAGACTTAAATACATATACTGTACAGTACATACAGTACTGATGAAGCCTTATTTTGCTTATCGTACACTGCATACACTTTGGGATTCATCACTGTCATATCTCCTCTCTCTTCCTTTTAAGTCTTCTTCAGTGGTTCCAGACTGCTCCCACGAAGTCCTGTCCCCAGTGCAGAAAACAGGTGTGTGTGTGTGTGTGTGTGTGTGTGTGTGTGTGTGTGTGTGTTATGTCATCCATCCATTCATCATCCTAATTTGGGTCACTGGGAGGCTGGCGCTCATCTCAGCCGACTCTGGGCAAGGTACACCCTGGACAGCTCGCTAGGCCATCACGGGGCCAACACTCACACCTCGGGGAGATTTGGAACTACTGTACATGTTTTTGGACTGTGGAGGAAACCAGAGTACCTGGAGGAAACTTACACAAACATGGGAGAACATGCGAACTCTGCACAGAAACACTAGGAATCGAACCCAGGCCTTCTAGCTGTGAGGCAGACATGCTAACCACGACCCCACCGTACGGCCCAATGTGTGGGTTAGTGAGTGAATTTATAATCTGTAAAGGATACAGGAAGCTGAAAGTGTCACATTTTTTCTAGCAAAGAAAAACAAAGAAATCTGCATTCATACACTGAGTCACTTAGAGCAGGGGTCCCCAACCACTGGTCCGCGGACCAGCACCGGTCCGCGGCTCAATTGGTACCGGTCCGCAGAAGAAATAATTAATTATTTCCATTTTATTTATTATCTGAGTCTGAACGATCTTTATTTTTGAAAAATCTTTTATTTTGAAAAATGATCGGATTCTCTCGGTTACATGTCGATAATTCATGTAAATAAATTATATTTACAATACAAACAATCTATGACACTGCCCCCGGTCCACGGTAAAATGATCTAGCGTTGACCGGTCCGCGGTGATAAAAAGGTTGGGGATCCTCACTTAGAGTTTTCGTGGAGGAAAATACTGTATGCCTAAGATGTTTTGTTCCCATTTTAGAAGAATGGTAATGTAATCTCTTAAAGGAAAGAGTCCTGTGTGTGTTTTATTTTAAATAACCCAATAAATGCTCTTTTTTCTGACATTAATATTTTATGTATGGTTAATAAAGTGGCCTCTTCAATCTTAATTGTGGCAATAAACAATTCACATCGTTATTTCGGTGATTCAATTCAATACTGGTGCATAAATGTTATTTTATATCCAATTGAACTCTGAAATACATAAGCAGTGGTGGTCTAGTGGTATAAGGCGCCGGATCGCTGATCCAAAGGTTGGGGGTTCGAGTCCCCCCCCAATGCAGCTAACTGGGTTATCAAAGGCGGGCCATGTCTGTCACTGTCTATGGTGAGAGGCATGTAAAAGAACCATTGCTGACTTTCGTAAAGAGTAGCTGCAAAGCCGTCAGCGTGTTTCCGCCCTGAGATGGCCTGGCGAGCTGTCCAGGGTGTACTCTGCCCTCGCCCTGAGTTGGCTGGGATGGGTACCAGCCTCCCCGTGACCCTAATTAGGATGAAGTGGTTACAGAAAATGAACTGATGATGAACTGTAATCTCATAGAGAAACAATTATTCTTCACAGTTTCTCTGATTTCGTCATGAAGAGTTAGTTCGATATGTTGTAGCGTCTGTGCCGTGATGTGTCCGATCTCCATGTTGTCTCATCAGGTCAGCACGAGACACATCATCAGTAAGCTGTTTTTTGATGTAGCACAAGATGAAGACGGAGCTGCGGCTGATCCTGAGAGTTTACAGGTGAGACGCAGAATGTGTTCATTGAGAGTACAGCAGCGAGCGCACGTTATCATCAGGATCTCCACACATTAAATGAGTCTTTTACCTTTTGTTTATGAGAAACCTTCATGTCGGTGTCAAGATATTAAACACTGCTGTAGTCCTGGGTGCTTGTTCTGCTTCTAGACACTGATGTCTTCACACTGTTTCTTTTCCCTCCAGAATGAACTGGATAGAATGAAAGCAGTTTTATGTGAAAAAGGTAAGTTTGCACTTCTTCAGGATATGGTTTGGCTTATCACTGATGATTTGGTGATGGATTATTGATGTGTTTCAGAGAGAGACTGGCGAGACAAACAGAAAGCAGCTGAGGCGCTGAAGGAGACGATTGAGAAGCAGAGAGCTGACCTGGAGAGAGTGAGGAGAGATATCGGAGAGAAGGAGATGCTCTGTAGTGCACTGAGAGTAAGTGTGTGTGTGTGTGTGTGTGTGTGTGTGTGTGTAAGGTTAATATAAAGTACAGTGGTACCTCACTTTACAAAATTAATCCGTTCCAGAGATTTTTTCGTCACCTGCATTTTTCGTAAATTGAACCGCATTTTATATGTAAAACGCGTGATTCGTTCCAGGGCTCCCAATACTACCCCCTAAACCCTTTAAAAATGATAAAAGCATACCTTTAAGACCTCCTTCTGCTTCAATATCGTACCGATGGTAGACGGGTTTGGCCATATTCCTTTGCGATATCACTCGAGCCCATTTCTTCTTCTCACTCGCACCGGAAATCACGTGTGTGTGTGTGTCTGTGTGTGTGTGTGTTATAATCTTACAAATGTTTATGGAAGATTAAAAGCCTGCGTCAAGAAATAAAGCATAAAACAACAGTAACTCTGTCCTTTACACGAAAAGCATCATGGTAGATTCAGCTCCATAATAGGCAATGGGAGGGAGCTGTGTCATCCCTCCTAGCCAATGGGATCCCTGTCCAAGATGACGTCAGGTGGACCTGTCCAAGATGGTGCTCGAGTGAAGGTGACATGAAGGACAGCTCAGTTGTTAGCCAATGGGAGGCCAGCAGGGCGGGATGTTTGAACGTCTTTGATGGGAGAGCAGCTCGTGCATTGTTTTAATGTTTGAATGGCGCGTTGAATTTTTAAGATGGCGCTTTCGTAACGTGAACTTGTTTCGTATACAGAGACAAAAATTTTAGGAAAAAGCGTTTCGTAACATGCATTTTTCGTTTGGTGAGACTTTCATAAAGTGAGGTACCACTGTAAAATGTCGCAGTGTATAGATTATCCAGATGCACACATGGTAATTTGCATCTCTATGTCCAATGGCAGAAGGACGCAAGCATGGAATTGGGTAGCCTGCTTGCTATCTGCACTGAGGCTACACCTTTGCTGCAGCGAACCTCTATACCCATTACAGACTCTTCAACAAGAAGCAGTGTATAGATTTTCTTTATGTAATTTAGTGACAGGGTCCTTAGTGAAATCTTGGAGTTTGCTATTCCAGCACGTTCATACCAGCATCCAGTTAGAGCAGAGCTTCAGATTTGTGCTGGTGTGTTGGCTGGAACTGTAATCTGAACATGATGTGAGTGCAGCACTTGTTGTGTTTGATGGTTTGCATTAGCCCAAGTATGTGATATTCCATTTTAACCTCTGCAGAAACAGATGCAGTGTTTGGAGAATCAGCAGAAAGAAAACGAGACGGCAAAAGAGGAAGCCAAGAGGCTGCGGCTTAAAATGAAAACCTACGAAAGGTATGTGTTGGATAGGAGCTGTGTGGAAATACTACACACAAATACACACATCTTTATGAGGAGTCTAATGATTTTGGGATCACTAACTTAATGTGTGTGCTTGTTCCAGCCTTGACGTAGTGCTGCAGGGACAGCGGTTGGAGGTGGAGGCCATGATTTCAGATATGGGGGTGGGACAGTCGGCTGTGGAGCAGCTCTCAATTTACTGCGTCTCTCTCAAAAAGTAACACCACTCCATTTCCTCTCTCACATCATCTCAATTTGCTTCTTCCCTGTTTAATTCTTTCTGGTGTGTTCAGATGGATGTTTTCTCTCCTGCTTTTCCTGAAACGTTCCCCTTTCTGTCTCCCCCGCGCTCTTCCAGAGAGTACGAGAATCTAAAAGAGAGCTTCAGGAGCTCCAATGAGATGTGTGAGAAACTGAAGAGGGAAGTGTTCTCCTCCAACAACAAGGTGAGCGGCCTGAATGTGTTTCCTTCTCACTTTCACTTCTCTTTATGGCACTGCTGGAGTCGGAGAGTGATAAAGATACGCGTGGCGGTGTTGATTATCTGTACATGGCTTCGCTTTGCTCTAAACAACATTGTTGAGAGCTTGGTTCTGATTGGTTGGAAGGTGTTCCACACAGCACAGATTTTATTCCTCTGTGTGTGTGTGTGTGTGTGTGTGTGTGTGTGTGTGTGTGTGTGTGTGTGTGTGTGTGTGTGTGTGTGTAGCTTCAGAAAGTCATGTTAGAGATGACTCGAGCAAAGGAGGACATGAAAGCTCTTCAGAATGACCTCGCTAACTCAGATAAAGAAATCACAGTGAGAGACACACACACCCACACACCCCTGGATTTGAAATCCAGTCATTACAATCGATAGAGTATGTGCTGTTCGTGATGCGTTTGTGTGTGTGTGTGTGTGTGTGTGTGTGTGTGTGTGTGTGTGTGTGTGTGTGTGTAGCGTCTGAAGAAGAAAGTGGAGATCCTGCAGAAGACCCTGAGCACACCCACGCGTACCAATGAGGCCATTAGCCGTCTTGTGTTTGAAAGGTAAAGCATTCATGTCTCTCTCACACACACATTTTATACAAAACCCACATGAGTGGCAGATTCTATCCTGCGTCTCCTGTGCTCATCATGTCATAGCCCTGCCCCTGTGGAGCTCAAGTCCCCACACCTGCACCGCCTCTCAGACAACCAGGACATCGACCTCAACATGACATTTGACATCAACACACCAGAGCAGGTGGAGAAAAAGCCAACGACGGTTCCCTGGAAGAAAATGCGTCTGGATGAGGCAGTGTGAGTGTCTGGTCTCAATGCATCTTCTTTTTGAAATATCCGTTCTTTAATGTGATGTAATGATTCATGTTCTGCTCTGTAGTGTATCGTCCAAACAGCGAGAGAACACACTCGGGAGTAAGGTACATTTGAGAAATAAACAAACCTGATTGCTTCAAAGTGAGCATTAGGTCTACATCTCATGTGTGTGTGTGTTCATGTTCATGTTCTCAGATGTTGCACCCTAAAAATGATGAGGTGTTTGTTGAGCCCATGTTCAGGAACTCGCTGCTGTTCAGGAAGAAGATGTTCGGCAGTATGCTCGACCCGCACAGCAAACCTGGAGCGGTAACACACACACACACACACACACACACACACACAGGCACAGGAATCAGATAATCAGTCACATTTTGTTTAACTATTTCATTATTACAGACCTATAACGTGTGTGTGCGTGTGCGTGCGTGCTTTAGGTGAGAACTGGTTATGATGGTCTCGGAGGAAGGACCAAATTTATCCAGCCTGTATCCTTTATTGCACATTACAAATGTTCATCAAGTGACAGCGCCCCCTTGTGCCGAAAATTAAACCTGATGAGTGGAAGAAATGGGGTGGGTGATCTATCAAAATCTCATCCTTTTAGAATGTTTTACACAATATCTGACCATATCTCAGTTTGGTGAGTGGGCGCAAAAGTAAAACAATAGTATTTCTTATAAATAAATAGAATATTGATGAGCATAAACACACTTAAAGATACAGAGTGGAAAATATAGTGACCTCTAGTGGAGAGGTTCCAGATTGCAGCAACCCATGGTGGTTCGTTTGATTCCTGATTTTCGTGCACATAGTTGCCAGGTTTGTAAAACACAAAGAAGGCAGCTGAGGACAATAGTGGCATCTCATGGTCACAAAAAAAAAACCAACCTCTGCCCACATTCAGGAGGTTTTATATATGTCACACACTGTCGTGAGAATCATCAGCCTACGTGATTTAAAGCTAAACAAACCTCACGAGACTGAACACATGGAATATATATTTATAAGCACATGTGTGGTGAGACAAGTGGAGTTCAGCGAGGGGAAATGGTTCAGCCTGCAGGCAGACCGCTGTTACCGGCTCTCTCACTTTTAATGTTGACTCTGGCGATTACGAGTAAAGAGAGAACGCACTCGCCTAATGGGATGCATGAACTATTGCTAGGCTTTAATCTCTGAGGAAGGAACTAGCCGTGGCAAAGTTCTTCAGGTTTTGTCATGAATATGGTTGATGTTTTTAAAAGCAAGTCGTAAGGCTTTTTCAGGGCTGGCCATTCGAGAGACCTTCACCAGGTTAATTTTCTGCTGCTGACTTTCAGAAAACATGTGAACACACATGGCTGAATCTTTAAAAAAAAATGCGTTGTGCTTTTGAAATGATTCTCTGCGAGTGTAGGAACCTTCCTGGCATGATTGTCTTCACATCAAGCATTTCCTAACAGGGATACTAAAAACCTCTCGGGTCAAGCCGACCATCGATTTCTGTTTTCTCTCCGTTGTTGTTATTTTGATGGGCTCCAGACACCAGTGCAGGGATTCATACGCGAGTTACTGAATGATGTTCTTTACTATTTTAATGTGATAAACAGCTCACTGGATAGCTTTCCTTTACACAAGAATTTCCTCCTGCTATCTTTTGTAAATTGATATCAATGCTCGAACCTTTACCAAAATGATTCATGTATTGGAAAGCTGACCACCATGCTGTTTATCACATTGACAAAGTAAATAATATTCTATAATCCACTGACTCGGTTGTTCTCTTTTGCCAACCTGGTGAATCCGGTTCGCTGGATCAGTTGACTGGTGATATTACCAGGAAATGGGTCAGTATGGTTGTGTGCAGCTGCCGAAATAAAGTAATCCGAGATGGTGGTCTCCATAATGGGATCCACTCCCCTTGAGACCTAAACATCTTATTCGAAGGTTATGAAAGCTCAACTGCTTTTTATAAATGATTACAGATTAAAAACGTATTTATTGGTGATGTGCTTACTTTCTGTTCTTGAACTTAGAGATCCTTTGAAATTATACACACAGTTCCTTTAATATGAAATATTAGGAACAAGGTGTTGCCCAGCTGTACTGCCAAAGCGTAAAGCTGCAATCCATAACATTAGTGACGGGAAAACTACTTCCGTCTGCTCCAGAATGTTCCGGGTTCCTCTCCCAGCCGTGGTGCACCTTTCCATTACGTTTTCTTATAAAGGGTGCTACGTAGTAGATTTTATATAAGTCTGCTTACAAACAAAGGCAAATACAAACTGCAGCGAAAATAACTTCTCGTGTAGAGAAAATGTGGCATAAAGGAAATGACAGGAAAAGGAAAAGTACATGAAATATTCATGAGGACAGAAATGCAAACAAAATAACAACAGAATGAAGGTTTCAAAATTACAGTGACAAAGACTGATGTAAAAAAATTTAGAAATTGAAAGAAAATGATAGAAATGAGTTAAAGAAATTGATGAATAATCGAATATGAAAGAATAAAAGGAGAATAAGAATCAGGAAAGAAAAGAAAAGGGATGGACTGGAATAAAAATGGAAGTGATGACGGAAGAAGCGGCACACATGTTGCTGCTCACGGTGTTGCACAGCACTGTATGGAGCACTGCTGCTGATCTTGTTGTTGTTGTTGTCGTTGTTGTTCCTGACCTCGAGTGCCACAGGCTCCACTGGCTGAGATCCGACCACTTGTCATGAAGGCAAAGCGGAAGAAAGTATCGAGGCCCGCACCGAACAAACTAAACCCCCACCTCACCACACTGGACGGGTTCCTGGAGTGAACTCTGACCTTTCAGCGCCGGTGTATGAGAATGCGTGAGAGAGAAGGGCCGGCCGGGGCTCATCGTCCGTTGCCTCTCGAGGAACGTTTTATGAAGCTGAAACACAGAGCGAGACGCTGGCGGTTCATGTGGACCTTCTGATAATATTTGCTCCGTTTTTTCATCGCGAATCACAACTCGTTTGTTGATTGGAGATTTTTTTAAACAGAAATATTTTCTATTTGTACTTTCTTTTAATTCTTTTAATTTTTTTTTTTTTTTTTTTTTTTTTTTTTTTTTGTGGCTGGAGATTTCCAGTCTGTTGTGTCTGGGGACTTGAATTGTATAGTGTGTACTCGTGTATATTTTCGTGTCGCTGTGTGGTAATGCTATTTGAGATTTAATAAATTGTAGTGCATTTCTTTTTTTGACTTTGGATTAATAGTTTTCTTTGATATTTGGTCAGTGGGCCAGACATTATAAGAGGGTTACATCCTGTGCTTTTATTCTGAGCTATTCATATTATTATTAATAATAATAATAATAATAATACAGTAATATGAATATGTCATGGTGCCACGGTGGTTAACATATCCTCAGAGCAAGAAGGTCTGGGTTCGAGTCCCAGGCCCATGTGCATCTATGTGGAGCTCGCATTTTCTCGTGGTTACGTGGGTTTCCGCTGAGTACAAAAACATGCACAGTAGGATAATTGGTGCTTACAAATTGGTGTGTGTGAGAGTTTTGCTTTATACTTTGTATGTATCGCCTGCAATGATCTGATGAGCTGTTCAGGGTGTCCCTCTAGAGTCGTCTGAGATGTGCGCCAGCCTCCTTGTGTCCCTAATTAGGATTAAGCAGCTTCGGAAATGAATGAATTATTATTATTATTTCAGACTTTTTTGATGGTACTGTATTATTGTTGATGACCCCTGCAGCTTTTAGCACTGCTGCTAACTCTTCCAAATCTACAGCATCACCTGTGCTCCACAAGTGCAGTGTTTTTCAACTACTGTGGGGCCGCACCCTCGGGTTCCATGAGGTATAGTTAGGTGTGCCCTGGGAAATTATCCAATTTCACCTAATTGGTCTAAAGTTATGTAATGAATACTCTTCGCCTGTAGGGGGGGGGGGGGTCGTTGTTGACCGCCTTTTACAGTACGTACTTTGAAACAAGTGGCTTAGTGGCGCGTGCATGATGACAGGTGGTGGTGATTAGCAAGACACAACAGTGACCATGAGGGAAAAGTTTTTGAAAAGGAGAAATACCGACTCCGAACTGGACCCTGGATGAAATTCGGAACCGTATACTACAGTATAGTATGAGTGGAGGTCGAAAGAAAGCAAAGACTGTGAAGCCTCCAGCGTGAGGCAACTATCCGTCATTTGGATTCAGGGTTACCGGAGATGAAACTCCACAGGTACCGGTGTGCCTGGTGTGTGCTGAAAGGATATCCAACAGTGGAGTCGTGCCAAGTAAGCTTTTCAAGCCTGACTGCCATAAAAACAAGAGAGAGAGACTGAGGAAGAGGAGAGGTGATGAGGAAGAGCTCGGTGTTCGTCCACACAGACCAATGACGTCAAGAAAAATGAGACTGCGCACAGGCCCCTTTCACGTGGTAATTCGGCTTCAACTTCCGGTCAGGGCAAAGCATTGCTTTGGGTACTTCTTCACTTGAAAGTTGACATCCTTTGGCATCCTTACCATTGTACTTTATGACAAATAACAACATTGAATTTTATTGGAATATGTTAGGTTTAGCTTTTTTGGTGTCCATATGGTTAATTCTTGTTGCGCTGTTGGCTGTCAAAATCGTGCAGGCGGTCGCAAACAAGTAACTTTTCACCGGAAGTGTGTCTCAGTTTAACCTTCATTAGGCCGAAGGCTTCAAGCTTAAAGGGTATCTGTAGTGAAAGCACTCATATACCTAATTTGATGTATTGTGTATATCTGGTGATAATACACCTATAAGGCGTTTATTATATTCTCTCACAAACCAGCTTTAAGCGATTTAAGGGCTTCACTAACATCAAGCTTCAGAGCACAGGAGTTTTAAAACGGCGCATTTGCCATGACGTCGTATTGTTGACAAAGCCTCGACCGGAACTGCGAGATTGCAATGTAAACGTAAGGCTATATACCTGACATATACAACACAAGCTCAAGGAAACTTGGAAAAAAACAGACATTCTCGTAGTTTTTTTTTTAAACCATGGACGAAGACAATTTCGTAGAAGGATTAGAAGGTTATTTATATGAACCACTGAAGAAAGACTATCCACATTTAGTGAAATCGGACCAGGAAAGTGACGACTCGGAGGACGATATTGGCGAGTCGGCAGAAGCTTTTATACGGGAAAATCGTAGCAAACAACCAGCAAATATTTGGTGCTCTTGTGGAAAATGCCGATCAGGAGAGCTATTATTGTAAACAACATGAATTGCTTGAGGAAAATATACTGACATTCTGCAATTGGCTATACGACTGTCAGCGATGTAACGTCACAATGACCTTTAACCCCTGTGAAAAGAAGCCAACATGTCCGCGCACTCAACCTTCGTGAGCAAAGAATGTCATATAGAAGAAAAGGAAATGTGGACTTATAAATAAACTACCGACATCACGCGATGTTTAAAAGTTAATCATAAAGTATAGTGGATATTTTTTGAATGCTGTAAATTTTGGGTACAGGTCCCCTTTAAGTAACATTCCTCCCCCTGAACTTTATGAGTGCCTACTTTTTATTATTAACCCCAGTGTAACAAGCATGTATGTAACTGGACGGTTATTGTGAATATCTGTAATCAATACAAAATGTACCATGTTGCTGCTGCTCATGTATATGATGTAATATTACATGTGTAGCTTAACTGTAAGTGTTTGTGGTTATAAATGTGTAGTGCTGTTTTGTATTTGTTCGTCTCTCAAGTTCTGGGGACAGGCTGCAGGTTCTGATTCCCCTTGGGAGCTCTTTGTTCTAACATTAAGCGAATAAAACCAACGTACATGCCGCAGATGATTGATTTCTGAACCTGAGAGCGATACTTGTGTGGAATATATTGATAACGTCTCCGAGATTATTCATCCTCTTGTACAAAACGTGTCCGGAAAATTCCTAGTAACATGTGGAATTCAGTATATCAATTGAAATCCCTGCTACACTATACAGTACTAAGACAGGAGATGTGGGCGTGGCAGTTGACATGTTTGGCATGGGGAATATTATTAAGGTCTGCACCTCTTATTATGTGTCGATGTATCTTCCAAACCTTCCTTGGCATGCTGAAAATGTTTAGATTAAATTAATGTCTCTAGGGATCCAAAACATCGTAAGTATTTAGATTTGCAGTATCGCATCGTCTTCCATATCGATGTGTGTATGGTTGCCATGCGTTTCGTCCTGACCGGACGTCGGAGCCTATGGACCATAGCGGCATACATAATGTATGCAGAGTGCGCAGTCTAGTTTTTCTTCTACGTCATTGCCACAGACCCAGAGGGTTCACACTGAGTGAGTAGAAATTATTTAAAGAAGAGATTTATTTGATTCCTGTTAAAGAAAATTTGACGAGAATGACTTTAAATGGTTAATATAGGCTCCAGAGTTTCTGTTTTTAATATTTTTCAGCCGCTGGTGGTGGTGTGCCTTCAGATTTTTTTTCAAAGAAAAAAGTTGTGCTTTGGCTCAAAAAAGGTTGAAAACCACTGCTGTAGTGTACCGTACATCTGGAACAGCACCACTGTCCCAAAAACAAACCAGAACATGCAGAGTAGAAGTTCTGACCTGTAGGTCGATCTTTACTTGATGAAAGTATGACTTGGGTTGTGCCTTGATAGGAGTTTATATAATGATTTAACTCGAGATGTTGGCATTTCTACATGGACTCGTCCCAGTCCTCAAATGTGTGTTGGTAAATAAGATGATGTTCTCGGTTAAGAATTTGTAGAAAGTGATGTTTGTGTTTTGATTCATTTGTCTTCTAGAAATGATCCCACAATCACAGGTATGACACACATTAAGGCAGCTTTACAGGACCGGTGTCCTTGATTCCAATTCCAATATTTTGTCCAGAACATTTGGTGTGTTGACTTAAGCTTCGGAAAAAGATCGTACTTACGATTGTTGCAGGGAGGTTACATTAAACACGCGCGGGGTTGAGTGCGTCAACTGAAGGGTTTCCGTCCTGGGAGTGAAGGTTTGGCTTTGAAACATTTTCGATCCCTTTCAGCCTCGATCTTGTGGATAGTACTCTTTCAACTCCTTTACAAAATAGTCTGGACTCAGTCTTGGCTTGTTTTGGACTTGATCGTGGTTGTCCTGAGAATATACAATGTCCTTCTTTTCCTTCGGCTGGTCCCTTCAGGGGTCGCCACAACGAATCATCTGCCTTCATCTCACCCTATCCTCGGCATCTTCTCACACAACCAACTACCTTCATGTCCTCCTTCACCACATCCACAAATCTTCTCTTTGGTCTTCCTCTAGGCCTTCTGCCTGGTAGTTACAACCTCAGCGTCCTACTACCAATATACTCGCTATCCCTCCTCTGTACATGTCCAAACCATCTCAATCTAGTTATGTTATGTTATCATATACGTATGAGGTTGGGTTGAAAAGTTTATAGATGTTGATTTTTCAACATACACACCTCTTCCATCAGTGATGCAGCGCTTGGACCCCCTTTTGTACAGAATCTCAAGTTTCATTGCTCTGATATTACTACTTAGGCAACGTATGGATTTTTCAGCCCACACTTGACAAATGCTCACAACCTTAATGAAAAAAACAGACATTTGCTCACAACATAAAGAAATTTGTTCAATTTTAACCCCTAACCCTAAACCCTAACCCTAAACCTAATGTATAATGAGTTAATTTAGCATTATATATTTATAAGAATAAAGAATTTTTATAACACATTGTGATCTTTTTGTATTATGCATTGATTAGAACAAAGAAAAAAAGATGTTGTGAGCAAATGTCTGGGTTTTTTTTTTCATTAAGTTATTATATTATTGTGAGCATTTGTCCTGTGAGCAAATGTCCACGCACCACAGTACCTGCATGCTCGTTGGCGTATCGCAATTACAGAACAGCCTGTGAAGGGTGAATTTGGATTGGATCATGAATTAAAAAGAAAAATTAGCGTGTGCTTTTTGATGACCGGTCAGGATGTGAATACTTTTTGTGTAGTAAAAGGGTACAGTGAATTACTGGATACTGGCTCAAAGCATCTGTTTACACTTATTAACTACCACCCCGGGCTGCAGAGTGGGGCCGGTGGCATAGTGGTTAGGGTGCTGCGCTCATGATCGGGAGGTTGTGAGTTCGAATCCCACTGAGACCCTCACTGTGCTAAGACCCCTGGGCAAGGTCTCAACCACAAGTGTGCCTCTGTTCACCCAGCAGTATAAATGGGTACCAGTAAAATATACTGGGAAGGTAACCTGCGATGGACTAGCTTCCCATCCAGGGGGAGTTGAACTCCTGGTCGCTTCACGCTATGGAAACCGGGGATAAGCACCGGCCTGATGAGCCACGAGGTTCATGTAAAAACCCAACAGACTTACTGGGCTGTAGAGTGGTGTAGTGGTTAGCATGTCTACCTCACACAGCAACAAGGTCCTGGGTTCGATTCGTAGGCGTTTGCATGTTCTCCCCGTGGTTGCGTGGGTTTCCTCCGGGTACTTCGATTTCCTCCCACAGTCCAAAAATATGTGCAGTAGGTTAATTGGCTGTTCCAAATCACAGTGGGTGGGAGTGTGAACGGTTGTGAGTGTTGGGTCTGGCGAGCTGTCCAGGGTGTGCCCCACCCTCGTCCAGAGTCTGTTGGGATGGGTACCACCCTCCACGCGACCATAATTAGGATTAATCGGTTCAGAAAATCAACGAATGTATGATGAGCTACAACCAACTTTTCAGTGCTTGGACCCCTGTTATCGCTGCTCGGCCCTTGAAGTGAGGGACGACTTGCACTTCCCAGTTGTGAGCAGCAGATGGCAGTGTCGCACAGGGTGGGATTCTCGACATGTCATAGAAATGATTCACAGGATCCTGTGTGTTGAAGCTGCTGGAGGAAACACGTGGAGATGTATCATCACTTTATCATTTCATATTTCCACAATTATCTACAGCATTCCTGAGGAATCAGGAAAAAACTCCAGAAACAAGAAATCTCAAGAAACCCAGATCGGATATCACTCAAAAATGTCCGTCGAAATCATCAGGTTGGGTAAATTTGACTGGAAAACTCGAACTCGGTGGGTTTTTCCATCATAAGCATCACTGAGTCGGTTCTTTGAATCGGTTCTTTCGATGCGTGTCCGGAGCGCCTAGATGTTTGTTTGTTTTTTTATTTTGTAAACGTACCAATGCCGTCTGTCCCTTACTCATCCATTAAAAAAAAAAAAAACTTTTCATCTGGCTTCATCAGTTCAACAACGATTCCTGAGTCGTGGGTTTGACACAGTTTTGTAGATGACACGAACGTGTGTGAACTGAATCTTTCATAATTATATCATGATGATGATGATGATGATGATGGTGGTGTTGGAATAGGATGGGCTGTTGGTGTATTGGTTAGCATGGCTGCCTCCCAGCCAGAGGGTCTGGGCTTCAAGTCCCAGGCATGGCCAGAGTGTTTCTGTGTGGAGTTTGCACATTCTCCCTGTGCTTGCAGGGGATTTCCTCCAAATGTTGTTTGCCCAGGCTGAGATAGGCCCTAGTGGGATCAAGTAGTTTGGAAGATTAAGTTAACAATGAATATATATTAGTAGGCCCTCGGCCATTCGTGGTTCAGCGCTCGCGCCGTTCGCGGTTCAGCGCTCGCGCCGTTGCATACTTGCAGATTGGCGACAAATCCGGAAGTAACTGGGACATGCTAGAAATATAGCCAATGGCTGAGAGCTTTTGTTTCTCCCTCCTCCTGATTGACGGCAGATGATGTGTACTGTACACCTCTTTTTTTTTTCTTTGTTTTTTCCCCCTCCGCACACAAGTTATCAACGTGATTGCTTGAATTGCGAAGTAATTTTTTAAAGTGCGTTTTTAATTATTATTTAAGCCCTATGATGTCACTCAAACGCCCTGCATCTTCTCTAGCTTCTGATAAGGAGCCTAAGCGCATTATTTATTCATAAGTATTATCACAGTACAAAAGTAAAAATTTTTACTTAATCATTACTACATTTTACTGAATTATTACTGTATTAATGAATAAGACTGTCGATAGAATGTGTTTAATAAGCGTATTTTAGTGTATGGAATATCATACATGGGGTTGGTAACTCGGGAAGGGCCGGAACTGAACCGTCATGATGAACAGGGGCCTTGTGTGTGTGTGTGTGTGTGTGTGTGTGTATGTATGTGTGTGTGTGTGTGTGTGTGTATGTGTGTGTATGTGTGTGTATGTATGTGTGTATGTGTGTGTGTGTGTGTGTGTGTGTGTGTGTGTGTGTGTGTGTGTGTATGTGTGTGTGTGTGTGTGTATGTGTGTGTGTGTGTGTGTGTGTGTGTGTGTGTGTGTATAAAGAAGGAATACACAGAGAAAATGAAGGCTTTCAAGAACAATGAACAGGCAAATAAAAGCTGCGTCTTCTTCCTTGCTGTGGGGATGAAATTAATATGTGATTTAATTAATATTATATGTAATATATATATATATATATATATATATATATATATATATATATATATATAATGTAATTAATATTAAATATACCCCAAATAACTGCTCCTCACTCTGACTGTTGATAACTGTATAAATGCACCTCCTCAGCCTTCAGTACTATTATTCCTACCAACCCTCTTTATTACTTTTCCAATTACCCATCGCCATCTTTGAAACACACACACACACACACACACACACACACGTGCATATCTAGCGGTGAATGAACGTGTATAATAGCTGTGTTCACATCTATCCTCCACACATTATCAGTAATTAAGGTTGGAGTGTCCATCTCATTCAAGAAGCTCTTAGAGAGAAAAGAGAATGAGTGTTTCCTTTCTTTTCAGAGACACTGCCACAAAAAAAAAAAAAATCCATTCCATTAGACAAATATTTCTTCGTTCTGATTGATTGGTGTTGTTCCACAGCAGCGGCTCCGAGAGTCGCACTTTGCACTAATGCATTTTTTGTTTGTTTGCTGGCTTATTTTGTTTGATTCGCTTCATGAAGGGCAGCAACGGCGGTCCAGTGGTTATCAGGTTCACAGTAAGAAAGGGGTGAGGATGGGCACCAGCCTCTCCACGACCGTAATTAAGATGAAACGGTTTAGAAAATTAATTAATACATGAAGGAGCTTCATACATGAATCTGTTCATCATAGTATTTATTGCAGCAACAACGTCCAAAAGAACAGGAACTAACTTGTTTCACAGCATATTAAATGTAAGAATAAACGGATAAATGTGGTTTTATTATTTGAGAGAGAAAAGCAGGCTGAGAGCTTTTAAGACATGAAGCCACTTCCTGCTCTCACATCTGGCTCTGGTTGCTGGTCTGTAGCTCTGCTGTGTGTAAAAAGCAGACCTGTGAATGTTTACTCTCAGGCCGTGGGGAAATGGCAGCATGCTGGGATGCAGCCAACAGCCAGAGTATGTGAACCATGGAGAGGAGGAGGAGGAGGATGAAGGGCTTTCATTAGTCCCATGAGGGGGTGCCGGAAATCATGTCAGTGGGAACAATAGTGTCTCACTTCCTGCTTTTTTTATTTTTATTTTTTTGTTAAACTGACGCCAGCGAGATGGTGGTGGCGGTGGATGCTGATGCTGTTTGTACCTTCATCCAGTAACAGGACGAGAGGGCGATTAGCGCTCACTTAGCATGCGGCAGGTAGCGGGATCGATGCCTGCATCCTCCAGTAATTAGATTTATTGATTTTCACTGATCATGCAACAGTGACAATAAAGATCTCTCTACCTCATCAGGTCTGAAGTGAATCGGCTTGAAACTGAGTTTTGAAGAAGCTTCTAGAAGACATTGTGATGCGTATATTTCAGCTCAGATTCCGAGACATTCTTACATTCATTTTGCTCAAGGACAGCACAATGTGAATAAAAACACTAGTCAAAGAAAACTTAGTTTTAAAGACCAACCGTCAGTGTAGAACATTCTGACATTCTTTGCATCTGGCTTTGAATAAACATCACTCGCACCATGAGGGCAGTGGGGCCGGTGGCGTAGTGGTTATGGTGCTGCTGCCTCTCATGGTCGGGAGGTTGTGTGTTCAAATCCCAGTTAGACCCCTACTGTGCTAAGACCCCTGTGCAAGGTCTTAACCACAAGTGTGCCTCTGTTCACCCAGCAGAAGAAATGGGTACCAGTAACAATATACTGGGAGGTAACCCGTGATGGACTAGCGTCCCATCCAGGGGGAGTTGAACTCCTGATTGCTTCACGCTACGGAAACCGGGGATAAGCACCGGCCTGATGAGCGCCTGGGCTCGGGTGTACAAAGACAGACAGACACCATGAGGGCGGGGTCTCTGATTAAAAGCAAGTTGCTGGAACTGATTCCTACCCCTGCATCGTCCCATGAAGGAATTAACGGGGCTTTATACAGTAAGTTATGCATTGCGAGCTAATTAACAATCCTTTCAGTAACATACATATTTTTAAATGTTTCAGAAGTATATGAAAATATCTTGGTGTCTTCTGGGGGTTTTGGCCGGTGTCTGAAAGAAGAAATTCCTTCCTCAAAGTTTAGTGTGAGGCTGAAAGGTGTCTTTATCATTTCTGTTAAACCAGAAAAGACCGAATGTACAGCAAGCAACAAAAACAATATCATCCCACTTCATCACAAACGGTTAAACGTTCTGAAAAAATAACACATCTTTCGCTCAATCAGCAAAACTCCAGTATTCTCTTGTGCTCCCTTCCAGAGAGCCTCACTCTCTCCTGATTTATCTCAATCCCTCAAGGTCGTTTCCAGGCCGTTCAGATGCTCACTTCCTGCCTTCAGCTTTATTTTTAACAAGAGAGGAGAGTGAAATGTGCTGCGCTTGGACACATCCAAACAGGAAGGAGCATGGCCTGCATGATAATCTGACTTTAAAATCTGCAGCCAACACGCCAAAACACGTAGTGAGGGATCTGTGTGTGTGTGTGTGTGTGTGTGTGTGTGTGTGTGTGTGTGTGTGTGTGTGTGTGAGTAAATTGGCCTACATGCAATGCATTTCTGCACAGCAGCTGCTCACATTAGACTTGTGTGTGCGAGTTTTATTGGCTTGGATTCATCTTTGCACTCTTAACACCCCCCAGCTCCCCAACACACACACACACACACACACACACACACACACACACACACACTCCTGTATTCTGAACTTCCATCGTTCCTTTCAGTGGTTTAAAACTCTGTTTATCAATTCTGTATATGGAACGTATATTAAATGATCTTTGTGAATAGACTGCACTAGAAGTGATGAGGTTCGAAAAAAAGATTCTTATGACCCATATGTAGTGCCTCTGATTGAGGAACAGCCGAACAGCTCAGCACATTCTCCTGCTTTTGTGCGTCAGGATTTAAACACTTCAGCGGATCAGATGACGGGTTTGTAAAACGCATTTTTGTTTAATGTGGATTTTTTTTTTTTTTTGCTCCATTACATGTTTAGATTCTGGCTGACAGGCAGAGACTGAGAGAGTTTATTAAAGTCATAGTGCTGGGATCTAAAAAAAAAAAAACTGTTTCAGCCCAGAAAAATGCTGACAAATCTGATCTGAGATCACATCTGTAATTTCTCTGGATAAGAGCATCTGCTACTCAATGCTGTAAATGTAAATGTGAGTGAAACTGAACATCAGCCTGAAGCTCTTTTGTGACTGGTACCTCAGTGACTCATCCTCATCACTCTTTGCCCATCAGAGCCAACAAAACCCTGTAATAGCCTCACTAATACAACACAAACACCAGCTCTGTTTATTCCACCTAGCGCTGGATTTAAGTAAAGGTCAACGTTAAATCTCTCTCTCTCTCTCTCTCTCTCTCTCTCTCTCTCTCTCTCTCTCTCTCGCTCTCGCACGCGCGCTCTCTCTGTATCCCTCTCTTTGTCTAAAAGGTTCACGGGGATCAGCAAAAGGGAAACTATGACAGTACAGGAGGGTGTGACGCAGTGGACAGCCTTCGCAGTGGTTGCAATGTCCGGTCGTTGTGAGACCCACCCCAAGAATTGCCGACTGCATAGACAAAATCAAAGCGAAGCACACGCATCACAAAGTGTCTTCTTCTTCTTCTTCTTCTTCTGATGTCTCCTTCGCCCTCTCCATGAGTGAGACGCCCCAATATCTGCCTGCTGAAATTTTTTTTTATAGATATTGGGGCGTCTCACTCATGGAGAGGGCGAAGGAGATATCAGCTTTTGTCACTCCAAGTGGCCTCTATCAGTACAAGGTCATGCGTGCCCTTTGACATGAAGAACTTCCCAGCTACCTTCCAGGGAATGATGAACCAGTAGTGCCTGGCGGGCCTTGAAGGCATCGGAGTCTACATAGATGACATTGTAATCTACAGTGACACCTGGCACGCCCATCTGTCTTGTCTGAGGGAGGTCTTCCTTAGACTACTAGCCACCAACCTGACAATCATCCTCGCTAAAAGTTTGGCCAATTGTGACCTACCTGGGTTACAGTGTCAGGAATGGGCGAATAGCCCCTATCACCATAAAGGTCCAAAGTATCGTCAGCATCTGAAAACATGGCGGGCTATGACAGAAAGTTCCGTAAAAACTTTGCAGACATCACCGCCCCACTAACCGATTTACTAAAGGAGAGGAAGTATGTTTGGTCTGAATCTTGTCAAAAGGCCTTCGATGTTGCCAAGTGCCTATTATGCGTGCAACCCATTCGCCAATGGAGCATTATAGTCCCTAACCCTCCGTATATACTGGCCAAATATCATCTCAAACGAAGACCTGTACCAGCAAACTAACACCTGCCCACTATCCCAAGAGATAAAGAGGACAAGATGGAGATGGATAGGACACGTCTGCAGAATGCAACCAGATTCCATCCCAAGAGTAGCCATGAGATGGACACCACCGGGGAAGAGAAGGAGAGGTCAACCTAAGGAAACCTGGAGGCGATCAGTGGAGAAAGAAATGAAGGAAGTAGGATGGACATGGGGACAGGTGCAGAGATTGGCACGAGACAGACAGCATTGGAGCTCTAAGGTGACGGCCTTATGTACAATCAGTACGAAGAGGATGAAGTAAGTAAGTAAGTATACCAGAAAAACTTGGCAGAGGAAAGCTCACAAAATCAAGCAACAACATTTTCGAAAAGATAAAATTTGCATCACTGCCAAAACTGTTGGCCATGACTGTACTACACACACACACACACACACACACACTCACACACACACACACACACACACACACATACACACACACACACACACACACACACACACACACACACTCACACGGAGCTGTCCAGGAGAGCAGAGCAGCAATTATAAACAAGCAGCTTTATAAAACTGGATTAAAGAGTCACTCAGCAGGTCACTAATGAGGAGCTGATGCACAGGTACAGGTCACTGACCTTCGCCTGTCATCATCACACACACATCAGACACACACGTGCACGTTCTCTTATTTCTGTTGCATGACAGGATAACGCCTCAAAGCCATCACGAACATCAGATACATACAGGCTCCAGAAGTCTGCAGCATCCTGCACAAATGAACTGACATGAACTCATAACATACTAGAAGAAGTCCAATAATATAAACCTGGGATAAAATCAACGGCGCTATTGTCAGAGCTGCAGCAAAAGAAAATCAACATTTCTGTCTGAGCAGAACAGAGGATTCAGCAGCACAGTTAACAACGCACGGCGCATGGGATGAGTGAAAAGAGTACAAAATAGTATAATGGGCAGAGCTTTCCCTGCATGTGTTTTTCCTGTTTACATAGAAGATGAAGAACAAGATTCACACACACACACACTTGTAAAGTCTGACTTCATGGATGAAAGATTCTGCAGTGTTGTGATCTCACATCCTGCATTGGCCTGGCGAGCTGCTCAGCATTCATCAGTTCATTTTCTGTAACCACTTAATCCGAATTAGGGTCACAGGGAGGCTGGCGCCCATCCCAGCCAACTTCGGGCGAGGGCAGAGTACACCCTGGACAGCTCGCCAGGCCATCGCAGGGCGGAAACACGCTGCCGGCTTTGCAGCCTACTCTTGTCGAAAGTCAGCAATGGTTCTTTTACATGCCTCACACCATAGACAGTGAGAAACATGGCCAGCCTTTGATAACCCAGTTAGCTGCACTGGGGAGGACAGTGACAACCTTGTGGAGAGTGGGAATCGAACCCCCAACCTTTGGATCAGTGATCCAGCGCCCTATACCACTAGACCACCACTGCCCAGCTGCTCAGCGTGTAACCTGCAATTGCAGAGTGTTGGTCAAGATAGGCTCTTGCCTCCCTGAGACTCTACTAGGAGTAAGTTCTTTGGCAAATGAGTGAGTATGAGTGTGATCTCATATCCTGTGAATGACACTGTGTATAGCAGGTTGTACCTTAATGTTTGTGTTTCAGTCACGAAATACACAACTTGCTTTTCCACAGCCCATCCATATGGACTTAAAAACGTCCACACTGCTTTCACGTCACCTTTTTCACACAACCATACAGTGGTACCTCACCTTACGATGGTCCCAGCAAACTAAAAATCCAAGTTACGAAAAACATTTTCCAAAAATTTTTGTCTCTGTATATGAAACAAGTTGTCCTTATGAAACGCGCCAAAAACGCCATTCAAACAATGCACGAGCTGCTCTCCATTGACTATCTTCCAACATCCCACCCCACTGGCCTCCCATTGGCTAGGAGGGATGACGCAGCTCCCTTTCATTGGCTATTATGGAGCTACATCTCCCATAATGCTTTTCGTGTAAAGGACAGAGTTACTGTTGTTTCATGAGTTTTTTGAGTCATTGCTACTTTATTTTTTGACTCAGGCTTTTAATCTTCCATAAACATTTGCAAGATTATAACTTTGCTAAGAAGACATGGTCAAAATGTGATTTCCGGTGTGAGTGAAAAGAAGAAGTGGGCATGCAGTTGAGCGATATCGCAAAGGAATATGGCCAAACCTGTCTACCATCGATACGATATCGAAGCAGAAGGAGGTCTTAAAAGGTATACTTTTATCATTTTTAAAGGGTATACGGGGTAGTATTGGGGGCCTTGGAACGAATCACACAGTTTGCATGTAAAATGCGGTTCAATTTACGAAAAATCCAGGTTAAGAAAAAGGCTCTGGAACGGATTAATTTCATAAGGTGAGGTACCACTGTACAGTCAAACCTCGGCTGACGAACACTTAAGCTCACGAACTTTTCGCCTCAAGAACTTTAAATTCGCGAAAATATAGTCTCGGCTGAAGAACTACTTTTCGGCGGACGAACCAAACCACGCGGTCGAACAGCGCCACGGTGGCGGCCACGAGAAGCTGACGCACGCTCATGGCGTCACAGTTCGTCACCCCCTTTCTTTGAATGCGGAAGTGGTTTGTGTTTGCTAGACATTTTGGACCATATTGAGTGTACTTTTGCTATTATGGGACCGAAAAAGCCCCCACCACAGGCGGAGATCATTGAAAAACACGAACGAGGTGTGCGTTTGCGTGACTCAGCGTCCCAGTACCAGTACACTAAGTCTACCACCATCCTTAAGAACAAGGAAGCTATTAAGGGTGCGTGTGTGGCTAAGGGTGTTTCCAAACAGTAGGCGTTTCCAAACTCTCCTTCCAAACGGTAAGTCCCTCCCTCCCTCCTCCTCCCACTCCATTCCATCAAGCCATCAACTACCATCACAAAGGTAAATAAAACGACTTTATTATACAGTACAGTTTATTTCTTTAATTACAATACAATAGACATTTATTATACATAAAATAAGGTATATTTTTGTGTAGTTTTAAGGCTTATTTAGTAGAAAATTATGTTTTATGGGGACCTGGGAACGGATTATTCTCATTTTAATGGTTTCTTATGGGAAATAAATGTTCGGAAGACGAACTTTTCGCCTCACACACACTTTCTGGGAACCAATTATGTTCGTGAGCAGAGGTATCACTGTATTTATATTTAAAGTTTTATCATAGATCGCAAGTTAGAATCCAGGCTATTGCCACAGCCGTTCGTGGCCAGGAATCCATGGGAGCTAATTGGCCTAGCTCTCATGGGAGGGATGGCATACGCTCACTTTCCTGTCTCTCTCAGTGATCGCCAGCCAATCATGGGCATCTGAGCTCATTCGTGTGAGGGTTGGATAGCACTTTCCCACCGAGTGTGTTAGACTGCCCCCCAAAAATACAAATGCTCCGTAGTTTGAAAAAAGAGGCGTGTACCAAGCATTTTATGTCTTGGAAGAGGCGTGTGCATACTTTCACCTCTCTCTTGTTGGTGGTCATCTGATCCCAGACGAAACAGCTTCCTAATTATGCATTTGAACTTTGCTCTGCTTGGGATAAGTATCTGTTCCCCAGAACTAAAACAAAACAAAAAACAATGTCGGGGGAGGGGTGTAGTTAATAAATGCTATTTGCGAAACAAGAAAAGCTTGTGATTGCATTAGCATTCACCCCAATTGTCGTAAAATTAACAATCACATTATTTGTCATATAGGGCATCTTAGTGGTTAATGCGATGGGTTACTGATCCGAAGGTCAGCGGTTCGATCCTCACTATCACCGATGTTGGGCCCTCGAGCAAGGCCCTTAACATTCAATTGTTCAGTTGGATAAAAATGATCATTGTAAGCCGCTCTGTATAAGAGTAAATGTAAATATACAGTTGGCTTGGAGGGCAGTGATGGACTGGTGCTGGATTACTGATCCCTCGGTCGGGCGGGGGTCAAAGCCCCATCATCAATGAGTTTTCACTGCTGTCCACTGCTGGTACCTGATTACCGAGTCCTGGCCATGTCTTTCACTGTCTATGGTGAGAGGCATTTAAAAGAATCATTGCTGACTTTTATCGAGAGTAAACCACATGTCAGTGTGTCTCTACCCTTCTATTGCCTGGCAAGCTGCCCGGAGTCGGCTGAAATAAGTGCCAGCCTCCCTGCGACCCTAATTAGGATGAAGATTTTCAGAAAATGAATGACGAATGAATAGAGTTAACTTGGGTGCAGTTATATTATCACATGATCTGGAAGAACTAAGATTTGGGCAAAGAACACAGAAAACAAAGGACTGATTAAAACAAGAAAAATAGGGGCAGTGGTGGCCTAGTGATATAACCCCCCCCCGTGCAGATAACTGGGTTGTCAAAGGCCGGGCATGTTTCTCACTGTCTATGGTGAGAGGTTCATGTAAAAGAACCGTTGCTGACTTTCGATAAGAGTAGGCTACAAATCTGTCAGCGTGTTTCCACCCTGCGATGGCCTGGCGAGCTGTCCAGGGTGTACTCTTCCGTCGCCCGAAGTCGGCTGGGATGGACGCCAGCCTCCCCGCGACCCTGGTTGGGATTAAGCGGTTACAGAAAATTAACTGAAAACAAGCAAAATCTTTCATACGTCAATCATGCAGACATTAAATTAATTAAAAATGAAAATAATACGATGAACCTCCCCCCCCTCCCCAATTACAGCAAGTGACACATAAATGTACATATCAGTCGAAGAATATATAGAATGGTTTGTCCTTTTTGGTGAGAGACGCCCCCTCATTATCCATTTTTAAATCTTTTCTTAAAACACATTTTTACTCCAGGTCTTTGGGACATTCTAATGGTTTCATCTATATAGGTTTTATAGTTTCTTATTTCTGTATTTATTTAGATCATGTTTTTATGATTTAGTCCTCCGTACAGCACTTTGTATCAGTCTGTTTTTTTAAGTGACACAAAGATGGATTGGATTAGAAAGAAGCAAATCTCTCACTGCGATGCTACCAGCACCACGCTTCATTGTTTCCCAAGAGATAAGCTATGACGGCGTGTGAATAGAAACACAACACAGATATGAAAACATGTTTTTTTAAATTCAGCCATGTTGGATATGTCCAGTTCTCAGACAGGTAATGTGCCTCACTAGCGAGAACACTCATATTTTTAGCTCGCATGAATATGGTCAAGTGCAATTTACCTCAGAACTGATCCAGAAAATGCAGATCTTTTAACAGTAAACATTCCAGTGCTCAAACCTTCCCCCTGAAAAACTACTTTTGCAAAATACTTCGCAGAAGTTTATTAGCAGGTTAGTTCTTGCCCATTTTATGTGTTTTCTTTGAACAACTCATTCCTGCGCTTGGGTTTCTCCTGAATCATTGAAATCCTTGGCCTGAGGAACTGAGGCAGATTTTAACAGCTTAATGGATTTTCATGTTTATCAAGAAATCTTATTTCTCCCTCTTTTTCTCTCCATCTTTTATTCTATCTTGCTTTTTCGGGTCCTATATGAGGACCGCAAGTCGTAAATATGTCCTCATCTGATCATCTGATCCTCACAAAACTCAGTGTTGTATGTCCAGCTTTCAAATGAAAGCCTCAGAAGTGTTTATTGAGATTAGGATTCGGGCTGGACGTCACATTAATGAGCTTCTGTAATTATTAGGTCAAGGAGAGACACAGTCTTTGTAAAGATAAAAAAAGTGTGTTTAGACAATCGTATATGTGAAGAGCAGAGAAGTGTAGAAAAAGCCGATGTGTCAGAGTTTCACTGTATTTGTCACGGCTTGTCTAAAAAACCAACACCTCCAGCTCCACCTCGCTTTCTGTCCTTTTCATCATGCTCACTTTTAACTCACTCACTACTTCCTCTTGATTCCTGCTTCAGAATAAGCTTCGATACAGGCACAATTTTTATCTATAAGCTCATCTGAAGCTACATGGTTAGTTGTGTATCACGT
This sequence comes from Plotosus lineatus, assembly GCA_024760905.1. NCBI lineage: Eukaryota > Metazoa > Chordata > Actinopteri > Siluriformes > Plotosidae > Plotosus > Plotosus lineatus. The sequence goes on along the minus strand of CM045732.1, from coordinate 19,338,876 downwards.
TGTAATGACAGTTTCAGGCTCACGGCAGTATTTGTGTCATCAAGCTGGAATAAGGCATGAAGTTTGGATCCGAGGTTCTTCCGTTTCTCCCTGCATCGCGTGTTGGATGAGGAGAGTCACTGTGCATCTAGATACACACAAATATTACTCATGCACTCGTTTACTGAATTACTTAATCCTATTAGCAAGGCTGGTTCCTATTTGAGCCAACACTGGGTGAGGGTGGGGTGCACCTGAACAGCTCACCAGACCATCGTTGGACTAACCAACAACCATTCACATTTATATTCACCTCTTTAAGGCCCATTTGGAACAGACAGTCAGCCTGATGTGTGTGACCATGAACTGAGGGATGAAACGTATGAAAGCACAGGGAGCGCATGCAAACTCTACACAGAAACACCCGTACAGAGCCCAGGGCTCAAACCCAGGACCCTGCTGCTACGAGGCGGATGAGCTAAACATTATGCCGCTGTGCCTCCAAGTGAAGACAGTACAAGTTAAAATATTTGATGCACATACAGATAAGAAGAAGCAGGTACAGAGACAGTGTTTATGTTTGGGCAACCAAGGCCTAATAGGAAGAGAAGCAGGTTTGGAACCTAAAAGTTGCTGGTTCGAGTCCTGAATCAGCAGGAAAAATGTGTGTACCTTTATATGAAAGGTATATGGATACCTTTACTTCGTCCACCCTGATGGCTGAACTGGCCTTCAACTAGATACCCAATGTGTGGCAGCCTACTGCCCCGTGTGTGTGTGTGTGTGTGCTCACTTCGGAGGGGTGCAGTACAGAGCCAAAATTAATACAGTATTTCAAGAAAATTAAACACCACACAGAGGTTTAAAAACATCATTACAAATCAGCAATACAGTAATCCAGAGGTTTCAGTGACGAGAGGAACGTCATTTAAGAAGCCTGGAGAGGATCAACATCGGAGTAGAAGACGCCGTCATCTACCTTCTGCAGCGGGCACTAACCCACCTGGAGATCGCCGGCAGCGCTGTGAGGGTCATGTTCTTTGACTTCTCCAGCGCCTTCAACACCATCAGGCCAGCGCGTCTGCGAGGGAAGCTGGAGGACGTGGGAGTGGACGGGCATCTTGCTGCCTGGATTATTGACTACCTTACCAACCGCCCACAGCACGCGTGCCGCGCCGGGCTGTAAGTCAAAGGTGGTAGTTTGCAGCACGGGGCACCGCAGGGCACCGTCCTCTCACCCTTCCTTTTCAATATCTATACCTCGGACTTCATATATAACACAAACAGCTGCCACCTCCAGAAGTTCTCGGACGACTCCGCCATCGTGGGCCGTGTGTCTGAGGGGAACGAGCTGGAGTACCGGTCGGTCATCATTGACTTCGTGGACTGGTGTGAGCGCAACCACCTGTGCTTGAACACCAGGAAGACGAAGGAGATGGTGATCGACTTCAGGAGAAACACTCAAACACACACACACACACACTTACTAGTGAACATCCAGGGACAGGACATTGAGACAGTGGACAGTTTCAAGTACCTGGGTGTTCACCTTAACAATAAACTGGACTGGTCCCACAACACCAACGCCCTGTACAAGAAGGGCCAGAGTCGCCTCCATCTTCTGAGGAGAGTCAGGACCTTCGGCGATGCAGAACCTCTGCTCAGGACTTTTTATGACTCTGTGGTAGCCTCTGCAATCCTCTACGCTGCCATCTGCTGGGCCCCAGGCAGCACAGAGCGGGACAGAAAGAGACTGAACAAGCTGGTCAGGAGGGCCAGCTCTGTCCTCGGCTGCCCACTGGACTCTGTGGAGGAGGTGAGTGAGAGGAGGATAGTTGCAAAGCTCACATCCATCCTGTTCAACATCTATCACCCACTGCACCAGACTGTAGAGGAGCTGAGTAGCTCCTTCAGTGGACGACTGAGGCATCCTCAGTGCAGGAAGGAGCGCTACCGCAGGTCGTTCATTCCCACCGCTATCAGACTGTACAACGCCACTTTGTAACTGTCTGTGAAAATACTGGTTATGTGCAATAAAAACCCTGTGCACTTTAATCAACCACATCTACCCCACTGACTGTGAACCATATCAACCCATCTCTGCCCTCAGATACATTACACTTTAATATAGGCCAGTCTATAAAGTTGCTCCATTCTTTTCTTTTATTGTTTATTAATTTATACTATTTATGTATCTACTTATTTATTTACTTATATAATATATATGTATGTGTGTATGTTTGTATTTGTATCTATTTTTGCACCCCCTACTGATGGTACCTCAAGAGCCTGTAACAGTGAATTTCTCCATTGTGAGATTAATAAAGCTGTATCTTATCTTATCTTATCTGATCCCGGTGCCATACAGACCCTATAAGGTTCTACATAACATAGTATAGTGAGGTTATTAAAACTGTACATCATAAAACATTTAGGAGTCACTTGATCAGAATTAAAATAAAAACGAAGGATTTATTATTATTCATTCATTCATTTTTCTGTAACCGCTTAATCCTAATTAGGGTCGCAGGGAGGCTGGCGCCTATCCCAGCAGACTCCGGGCAAGGGCAGAGTAAACCCTGGACAACTCACCAGTCCACCACAGGGCTGAAACACGCAGACAGCTAGCTATGCAGCTCCTCTTGTCGAAAGTCAGCAATGATTCTTTTACATGAACCTCTCACCACAGACAGTGAGAGACATGGCCGGCCTTTGATAACCCAGTTATCTGCACTGGGGGGGGAGTGGCAACCTGTTGAGAGTGGGGCTTGAACCCCCAACATTAGGATCAGTGATGCATGCTCACCACAAGGCCACCACTGGCGGATTAATATTATAAGATATTGATATACCCTTACTGAAGGTGGGGCCGGTGGCGTATTGGTTAGGGTGCTGTGCTCATGATCAGGAGGTTGTGAGTTTGCATCCCTCTGAGATCCTCACTGCGCTAAGACCCCTGGACAAGGTCTCAACCATAAGTGTGCCTCTGTTCACCCAGCAGTATAAATGGGTACCAGTAAAATATACTAGGAAGGTAACCTGTGATGGACTAGCGTCCCATCCAGGGGGAGTTGAACTCCTGGTCGCTTCACGCTATGGAAACCGGGGATAAGCACCGGTCTGATGAGCCACGAGGCTCGGGTGTAAAAACCCAACAGCCTTACCTTACCCTACCTACCTTACTGAAGGCAGAGCTCCTCGTCAGGTTCTTGTGAATTGTGTTTTATTAGAAACTGCACCAAATTAGGATCATCTTTTATTTTTACCTTTTGAGTGTTAGTGGTGTTTATTCTTATTGCCATATGTACAGAGGGTGGACAAAATAATGGAAACACCTAACATTTTGGCATCATAATCTTTGAACATAATTTAAACAATAAAAACTTGGCATATGTATTGATTCATACAACTTGTGAATTGTTTCCAAAGGAATTTTAAGCCATTCTCCAGTTAGAATCCCCTCCAAGTCTTTTAGAGATGATGACGGACTTCTGCTTTGCTGAGGACGTTTTTCCCTCTCTTTCAAAGGCAGTCATTACTTTTGAGACAGTATCGCTTGTGTGTGGGGCCGGTGGCATAGGGGTTAGGGTGCTGCGCTCATGATCAGGAGGTTGTGAGTTTGAATCCCACTGAGACCCTCACTGTGCTAAGATCCCTGGGCAAGTTGTCAACCACAAGTGTGCCTCTGTTCACCCAGCAGGATAAACGGGCTCCAGTAAAAATATACTGGGAAGGTAACTGGCGATGGACTAGCGTCCCATCCAGGAGGAGTTGAATGGAAACCGTGGATAAGCACCGGTCTGATGAGCCACGAGGCTCAGGTGTAAAAACCCAACAGACTTACCTCTTGAAACACTGAACATTTGGGCAGTTTTTGTTACACTAGTGTCGACCATACGAGCACCAACAATTTGGCCTTTTTTAAAATCTGACAAGTCTTCCATCATGGGGTATGATTAATGTTTTCAGTATCTGAATTTTACATCAATTGAAATTTATTTTACATCAACATATCAAATAACAAAATTATTATACAAAAAATAATAACATACGCCAAGTTTTGATTGTTTAAATTTTGTTCAAAGATTATGATGTGTTTCCTTTATTTTGTCCACCCCCTGTACATTAATCAATCACTCATTTTCTGAAACGCTTAATGCTAATTAGGGTCGCAGAGAGGCCGCAGCACAGCTCAGCTGACTCTGGGCGAGGGCAGGGTACACCCTGGACGGGTCGCCAGGCTGCCATTTTGTCAACTGAGAATGATCAAGGTCTATCGTCCATTTGAATGAAATGGCAGAATAAGTTTTGTTAATTCTGGGTTGACAATTTGAATATTTGATGTTTGTTTGATTCAAAATCTGATAAATGGTCACATGGTACTTTGTGGATGAAATATTAAACTATTTTGCCATTTTAATGAGTGAATTATTATGAACTACAGCGAAATCATAATTTTGACTTCAGGCTTAACAAAAGGTTTAAGTTTCATTTCAATTCAATGACACGTCATGTCATGTCTCAGCGCGCTCGAGCAATCGTCCCATGATTTCTTCTTGTATTTTCGCTCTTCGCTTGGCTTCTCTTTCTCACTTTGTTTTGCATTCTAGGTCACACTTTCCTTGTGTCTTTATCTTCATGAACACTCATTGGTAGAAAAATAAATAAATAAATAAATAAAAGTGAGACCCCAAGCAGAGAGCCATATTCATGTCATAGTTTGCTCGTTTCCTCATGTAAACCATTTTCCTGCCATGTGTTGTATACATTCGGATTCCCTGTGGTGTTTATTGTTTACGGCTGTCAATCTTGTATTTATTGTGAGTGGCGTGTGCGCTAATTTTTCCCACAATTTTTGAGATTGATTCAGATTCCCTGTGGTGGGCACGTGCACACACCGAACCTGAAGCCTAGTCCATGCTTATAGGGCTGTGCTTGACAGCTTTTCAAACCAGTGAAGATTCGGAGTAAATATGATTATCATTATTTACCTTTTCTGAAACTAATATGCAAATTAAACTTCCGAATCAAATTCTCAACATATGAGTCAAATATGAGAATCCAACATTCATGTAATCAAGGATGAGAGTGGAATATGAGAATCAGACATCTGAACTGAATGTGTGGGTGTTGACTGTGAATCAAAAAATTTAATTTAGTTTTGTGAATTATGAAAGGATATTTGAAAGGAAAAGAAGATTTGAAGGTGAAATCAGCACTAACAAGCAAAGAAGTAAAACTCCAAACTTCTGGAGCTGTGTGTGTGTGTGTGTGTGTGTGTGTGTGTGTGTGTGTGAGAGAGAGAGAGAGAGAGAGAGAGAGAGAGAGAGAGAGAGATGCTGTGCTCTGGCCTCTGGCCTTTTGCCCATTTTCCCTTTTTTTGCTAAAGGAGTGAATGGGGGAGTCTCAGCACATCTCTATACTGAGCAAGAGAGAGGGGGAGAGAGGGGGAGAGAAGAGGGCGGGGGGAGCTCTCTACCTGGCCTCCTCCTGCTCTAGGACATCTACACAAACATAAATAAATTCTGTGCATGTGTGTGTGTGTGTGTATGTGTGTGTGAGAGAGAGTGAGAGAAGTGTGGGGGGGGGAGGCAAGCAGCACACTCACAAAGAATACAGGGCCACTGTGTGGTCGTGTGTGTGTGCGTGTGTGTGTGTGTGTGTGTGTGTGTGAGTAAGGATTGGATCCGAGTTCTATTCTCATACACACACACACACACACACACACACAGACACAAAAGTTTCATCACTCCATCAGTGTATTTGTGAAAATATTTTTAACTCAAGGAGTTAGTAAAATGTTCATGAAGTAAAGTAATATTTGTCTTTTCAAAAGAGCAAACACAAGTGACCTTTCATCATCCCTAACCTGCACGCACATGCACAGACGCGCACGCGCACACACACACACACACACACACACACACACACACACACACACATATTTACAAAGGGACAAAACAGTACAACCCCCCCTCCCCCCTGTGTGTGTGTGTGTGTGTGTCTTTATGTGTTTTTGTGTGAAGTCATCTGAAGTTCACACAAGTTCCTTCAGCTTTATTTGGCTTCAGACACACAGATAATGAGCTGAACAAATGAGCGACTCTTCAGAAGGAAGTCAGCTGTTTGTTACCCACAATTCCACTGTGCACTAGCAGAATTAATCGGTCTGTGTGTGTGTGTGTGTGCGTGTGTGTGTGTGTGTGTGTGTGTGTGTGTGTGTGTGTGTGTGTGTGTGTGTGTGTGTGTTTGTGCATGTGTGCACATACAGAAAGGTAATTAATTTCAATTAAACAGGAATATTCAACAAATACTGTACTAGTATTATCTGGAGGAAGTGTTGCGATTGGTCCTCATGAAGAAGACATGCCATACCACAAAGGTTTCAATTTAAAAGTTGTTATTAGAGCCCTGTGATGGCCTGGCAAGCTGGCCATTGTGTACTGTGACCTCACCTAAAGTTGGCTGAGATGGGCACCAGCCTCCCAGTGACCTTAACTAGGATTAAGCAATTCAGAAAATAAAGAAACGTATGAACAGTTCTGAAAGGACTCCACAGGGAGTAAAAGTAATACAATTAATTTCATTCACCAGACATTTGTAGGATTTGGTAAAAATGTTCTTTTTTTGTCGTAATAATGCAAACAATTTAAATAGAGAAATTTCTCCCATCAACATCCTTTCATTTTATATACATATATATATATATATATATATATATATATATATATATATATATATATATATATATATATGTTATTCTTTCTGTCTGTCTTCCTTTCGGCTTTTTCCCTTTTACTCGGGAGTCGCCACAGCGAATCATCTGATTTGCACGTTTGATTTGGCATGGGTTTTTACGTCGGATGCCCTTCCTGTCACAACCTTCTTTAGCAAGGGACAGAAACACGCTGACGACTTTGCAGCTACTCTTTACGAAAGTCAGCAATGGTTCTTTTACATGCCTCTCACCATAGACAGTGACAGACATGGCCCGCCTTTGATAACCCAGTTAGCCGCAATGGGGGGAACAGTGACAACCTTGTGGAGAGTGGGACTCGACCCCCCAACCTTTGGATCAGCGATCCAGCGCCCTATACCACTAGACCACCACTGCCCATATATATATATGTTATTCTTTTGAAAAAAAAATAAAAAATCAGAATTGATCAGAATCAGAACAGTTCACTGTTGTGCCGAGACTTGCTGCTGAGTCAGAAACCCAAGAGTATGTGTTTCATTCAGTTCTCGCCTCCACTACCCTCAGGATGCCACTTGCTCTGTGACCGCCGAACTCTGACCTGGAGCAGCCACTGGGCCTGATGTGAGTCTGGGATTAATTACAGGCTGAGAGGCACAGCAGGAGCACAGCAGCAGGAGGGAACATGAGAGAGAGTGAGAGAGAGAGAGAGAGAGAGAGAGAGAGAGAGAGAGAGAGAGAGATGGTAACTATTGTAATTAATAAAGCAGCCACTGTTTCTTACCACCACAGAAATCTGCAACACTCAATCAGAGGCTGCATTAAAATTCACCATAATTACTATCACGAGGCTTTACACAGGACAACTTCACATCCAGCACCATCATCCATTACTCATTCACTCAGAATCTATCAGAATAAATCTTAATTTTATTTACAGGAAGTTATTTTCAAGAGATTTAAATCTTCAGTTTAAGATTAAACATTTACCTCCAGCAGTATGAATCGTAATCATTTTTAGACTTCTACTTTTGGCTTTTCACTTTTTCAGGGGTCGCCACAATGAATCATCTGATTCGCACGTTTGATTTGGTATAGGTTTTTACTTCGGATGCCCTTCCTGACACAACCCTTTAGCAAGGGACAGAAACACGCTGACGGCTTTGCAGCTCCTCTTTACGAAAGTCAGCAATGGTTCTTTTACATGAACCTCTCACCATAGACAGTGAGAGACACGGCCCGCCTTTGATAACCCAGTTTGCTGCACTAGGGGGGACAGTGCCAACCTTATGGAGAGTGGGACTCGAACCCCCAACCTTAGGACCAGTGATCCAGTGTCCTATACCACCAGGCCAGCACTGCCCTAATCATTTTTTTATATTTAAAGAAATTAATTTTGTACTGCAAAAATCATCATGTGGGAAATACATGTGGTACAGAAACAGAGGCTCCTCAGTGAATCTCCAGATTAAAGGCCAGAAAGCAGGATTATGACATCATCACATGTTTTTTGTCATGTGTAATACATACTTAAAAAATACTAAATACATAATATTATAAAATACATAATATATATAAATAAATAATGTGTAATACATACTTAAAAAATACTAAAGTCACCTTTCTAAAGCTCCCATACCCTCTACATGAGATTTCTGTAGGCACACACACACACACACACACACACACACACACACACACACACACACACACACAGCAGTGCTGCAGGTATTATTAGGAAATTTAATGACCATATGGAGCTCTAGCTGGCCCTGTATTTAGTTACATGTGTATGTGTGTGTGTGTGTGTGTGTGTGTGATGGATGGATTTGTACCTGAGCTCCACTACAGATGGAAAGGAAACAATGTAAGCATCTGCTTCACACCATCATTGACAGCCCGAAGCAGAGTGAGACATAAATGTGCTTTTCTATGTTATATTTAAAATGGCAGAGTTTAACTGAATCTAACTAATCCAACTAATCTTTGGACCAACCGCAGTTATGTTTTTGTCCACTGGAATAAACAACAACAATAATCCTTGTAAAACAACAACAAAAAAAGACTGCATCTTTTTTGTCAGCACAGAAAACATGCATTTACTAATTTACAATTAGCCATGACGGTAGGTCATGAGAGTTAGCATTAACGTTTACTACTACAAAGTCCAGAAATGGTTGTTCTAGTTGTGTTAATCATTAACATAGCAACATTGCTGAGCAGAATTTGATGCGAATCTGTGCAGAGAGATATTGTAAAACAATGCACAAGCACAATGGAGTGCTAGAGTGGTGTGCAGGGAAAGCCGCAAGACCACTTATACCTTTTAACTCTTCCGAACATTTAACATAGCGGTACCCTTTACAAAGACGTGCAAAAGGCATTAAAGTGAATAAGGAGCTTGAGGGTTTTATCCAAAATCTCAGTCATTATTTATCTCAGAGAGGGTTCATGCAATTTACACACAGCATAATACTATTATTATTATTACAGTCGGACCTCTACTTACGAAATTAATCCGTTCCAGTGCCTTTTTCGTAACCTGGAGTTTTCGTAAGTAGAGGTGCATTTTACATGTAAAACGCGTGATTCGGTCCAAGGCCCCCTAAAACTACCCCAGAAAGCCTTTAAAAATTATAAAAATACACCAATTTTGTATGAAATATGTGTTAAAAGAGAAAGAAAATTATTTACCTTTTTTTAAATCTCTCAAACCATCCACGCGACTCTTTAAAGTCCGGAGGTTGCTGGTCTGAAGAACCCTTGCCCCCACACTCCTTTACAAGGTCCTTAAATATGGTGGTTGCTTTTTTCGAAATAATCGCCTCCGTCACTGTATCTCCGCTTTTAAGGTCTCCTTCTGCTTCAATATCGTCTCGACTGTAGTGGGGTTTTGGCCATACTCCTTTGCGATTTCACTCAACCGCATCCCACTTTTGTATTTTTTTATTATCTCCTGCTTCACTTCGATTGATAATGGAGCCCGCTTCTTCTTTTCGGTGTTGGGGTCCATGATGGATAACGAAATATAACGCTGCAATGATCACTCTCAAAAAAACTCACGAGCAAACAGTCCTGTTCAACTCTCCTTCATGCATGTGATGAACAGGAAGTATGGGTACAGTTCAGCTCCCTCCTGGCCAATGGGAGGCCAGCGGGGCGGGATGTCGGGAGACGGCCAATGAGAGAGAAACTCGTGCATTGTTTTAATGTTTGAATGGCGCGTTTGAATTTTTGAATGGCGCGTTTGGCGCTTTTCATAAGAAGAGGTTGTTTCGTATACAGAGGACAAAAATTTAGGGGAATGTTTTTCGTAACCTGGATTTTTCGTATTCAGAGGTTTTCGTAAGTAGAGGGCCGACGGTATGGGCCCGTGTAAGGTCCCTTTTAAATGTAGGATTTGGGTATTTATTCTATAGAAGTTTGTGTTTTGGCCGTTCTGAGCCTTCCTGTTTTTTTTAAAACTTGACACTTTGCACGGCCGCACAAGAATTTCTATGTGTGTAAAAGCACAAATGGCAAATAAAGATCTTGAATCTTGGCTATGTGGAGGAATACCACGATAGCAAAGTAGCAGTTATGCATTGGGGACGGCTCTAATTTCTGAGAGCATCACTCTATAAGATGGGCACCTTGCTTAAATCATTTGAGCGCCCTGCTCAGTTCAGCTATGGTAGGATTAGAGCTTTCAGATCTTTTGTATCATCAGTGGAGTTTATAATGAAAGCCAGATGATAGCCATGGTGAGACTTAGTTCTGGACGCCGCACTCATGGAAGTTGCCATATTTTATGTCGGTCGTATGACTAAAATGCCTCAACCTGATTGAAAGACACAAATCTTGATGAGTTGTTGTTTAAACTGACCAGATGTATCCATTAAACTGTGTAACCTACAAGGTATTTCCAGAATGTAATGAAGATGGAAATTTAAAATAACTTTTTATTAAATTAAATTAAAGCCCAACAAAAAGAACCATATGAAAATTTCTCACGGCCTGACAGCAGGATGCTGCAGAGCAAGCACCTTCATACACCGCTTTAGGAGATTACAGGTAATCAGACACAGGTGTGTTGGTACAAACTGAGAACTCACTGGATATTTACAACCAGCCACGTTCAGGAGGTTTTATATCATGGAATTTCACATGAATTGTCAGGCCGTTTGATTAAAAGCTAAACACCATCTCAGTGTGAGACAAAGTTCACTGGACATGCTGGGCTGTATGAGAAGGCGCTCACTCATGAATTCATGAGGTGGGGTAAGTTGAATTGATTTTATTGATTAAAATTGATAATGCAGTGCATGCAGACTGCTGTCAGCAGCTCTATATCACTAAAGTATCCAAACTGGAGAATAAAAGTAAAGAATGCACTCACTTTATGGAAGCTATAAATCAATAGGCTTTATTTTTTTTGGAAAAAATACAACTAGTAAATTTCTCCTCATTTAGTTTTGGACACTGTAGCTGTCCCCCCCACCGCCCCAATCATCTGGGAAGCATGTGAAGCAGAATGTCATAATCAGATCTTGACTAAATGGACAGTGTGAAAGTTGAATAATATATTGTTATTTTCCAGTAATCATTCTAAACTAATTAATTTTAACTGTTTGGGTTTTTTACACCCGAGCCTAGCAGCTCATCAGGCCGCTGCTTATCCCCGGTTTCTGTAGCGTGAAACAATCAGGAGTTGAATTCCTCCTGGATGGGACGCTAGTCCATCACAGGTTACCTTCCCAGTATATTTTTACTGGTACCCATTTATACTGCTGGGTGAACAGAGGCACACTTGTGGTTGAGACCTTGCCCAGGGGTCTTAGCACAGTGAGGGTCTCAGTGGGATTTGAACTCACAACCTCCCGATCATGAGCCCAACACTCTAACCACTACACCACCTGCTCCATTTCGAAACAAATTCTAAACAAAAGTTAGCAATTAATTAAATCAAGGCTCATTTAACCTTTTCTGTTTAACGCTCATTTGCCAGTTTAGTTTTCTGTTTCAGTCCTTTGTAAAATCTGTAAAAATGTAAGCCTGAATCTTAAAAAAAAATGTTTTGGACACTCAGGGACACAACAGATAACCAGCGTTTAGTTACCATGTTAAAACAGCAAAGAATATCATTCATTAAACCATGTTTAAAACTGAACACAACACTTTGTTTAGTTTTGCAAACCAAAATCATCTGGTTCATTGGACCAGCTGAGAGGTGATGTCAGCATTCAATAGCTCTATTGCACACACACACACTCACACACACTCACACACCAAAAACATTTGTGTTACTCTTTAGGGGAAGGAGTGTCAATACTCTTGTTGCTGTTTGTTGGGTTTTAATTCTTAGTTCAACATATTTGTAAGTGCTACATTTTACAAAGTGACTTGTAGGGTAGCCGAATCCTAAAAGCTGGTGTGAGTGTGTGTGTGTGTGTGTGTGTGTGTGTTTGTGTGTGGCATTAGCGTACTTATTAAATGAAGCGAGAGAAAAAAAACCATTTGGCACGAAGGAACAATGATTAATGCTCTTGGGTTACCTGTTCCACACCACTGACTGAAACACACAGACACACACATGGCTGCACTCATGTACATTAAACATCCCATAAACCCAGAACAAGGTTGTTTAAAAGGAGGCAACACAAAATGCATATGCATGTGCACACAAACACACAAACGCACACACGTCTTCAGAAGAGATGTTGAAAACAATAACACAGTCTCAGCAGGTACACACATTGGGGTTAAATGTCTGTGAGGATAAATGAGGGGGTACTGTGGACTAGGCATCCGTATTGCCCCTCGGGCGCCTGACCCTAAACATAACTGCTCACAAACATGCATGGAGGGGGGGGGATAATTCATGATCTCATTAATTATCATATTATTGAAATCACATGGCAGGGCAGTGGTGGCCAGGTGGTAAGGTGTTGGATTACTGATCCCAATGGCGGGGGTTCAAGCCCCACTGTCAACAGTTGTCACTACTGTCCCCCAGTGCAGCTAACCGGGTTATAAAAGGCCTGGGCTGTCTCTCTCTCTGTCTATGGTGGATAGGATGTAAAAGAACCATTGCTGACTTTCTACAAGTGTGGGCTGCATAGCTGTCAGCATATATCAGCCCAGTGAGATGTCCAGGGTGTACTCTGAACTCACCCAGAGTCGACACCAACCTCCCTGTGACCCTAATTACGATTAAGCGGTTTGAAAATGGATGAAATCACATGACATTTATCTAGGAATATGATTATCATGCAACACACACATGGGTGAAATGTGAACCTCAGAGCTTTCACTGCCTTATTGGTTGTGGAACTTGAAGAACTCTGGACACGGACCAGGTAGAAGTGAAACACATCATGCAGAAAGCTGGTGAACAGAGAGACGAGAGACGGGAGAGGAAGAGCTAGAGGAGGAAAAATTTTTGAACATTGGCCCATCTTTTTTTTTTTTTTTTTTTTTTTTTTACATTTCAAATGGATATGTTTTCTCCAAGTTAAACATGATAAGAGAAGGGCTTCCCCCCAGACAGTCCCCCATCAGCAGTGTAACATAAACTTGGGCCGTGTCCCGAGACGAGCTCATAATGCAAACACACAGCGTATATAAAACTGTCAGAGCAGATCTATCTCACCTACTCATCAACCCAAACACACCACCAGCACTGCAGAGAGATACAGAGACATACAGACAGATATTAAAGATCAACAGGAAGTGACAGAGACGGAGATAGCGGGTGCTGCATCTGTAACTAAAATCTATAAACTACTAAATAATGTTACACACCAACCTCATATCAAACACACACTCAGCGGCAGTACCGCCACTCATTCACCGGACCTAGACCTATTGACAGCACCTAAAGTTCCATAGTGATGACCTAAGGGTCGGACGAAGTGTGCCAGTGTGAGTCCTCCGCCTTCTGAGACACAGCACAACAGACTTGCTGTGTGTGTGTGTGTGTGTGTGTGTGTGTGTGTGTGTGTGTGTGTGTGTGTGTAAAAATATTGCTAATGTAAAAGATTAAATATTTAAGAACAGCTGAAAACACCCAGATGTGCAGGGAGTCCACCAGATTGCATGAAGATACTGAATGTTGTGGCCTATAATGTGCAGCAGATTCAGAATAGCACATCAGCAGTGGGCAGAACTTCTAGGTCCAAAACAACTCTTTAAAGTGAGGGAGGATAAGGTTCTCTGTCTTGAGTGCAAATCAGTGTGAAAATCCCACCATTCTTTGAGTCTTTCTCGTTGTAAGCGAACACTTTGGCTCTGATTTGGAGACGTCTCACCTGGTTGCACTTCACCCCTGTCTTTGTGCTGGAGTGTAGCTCCATTCTGGATGAATGCACTTTTTCTGTCCGTGTCATATCCTGTTACATCCTCTTAAATCCTTCACAACGTTATGAATGCCAGCACACTTGGAACCTGGAGCCCCTTTTGTCTTCAGTCCTACCTGGACAGGTGTAACAAGCCAGAGGCAGGTGAAAAAGACTGATGAGGGAGAGAAGAAGAAAGCTCTCCACCCCTCCCCCCTCACCACCCACACACACACACACACAGAATTTACAGTATATCCTACTGTACGCAGTGTTGGTTTAAATAGTTCACTTAAATTAAATGTTCATAAAAAGACAGCAGCCTTTGAGATTCTCAAGCTTGAGGTCAGAGAAGTGTACAAATGATAAGTGGGTGGAGTCTCTGAGGGTGAAAAGAAGTCTGATGCAAGGATGATTTTTGCCAGCAGCACAAAATCAAGACATTCTTCATTTCATTTTCTGAAATCAGAAATCAAAAGTTTGATTTGTTGAAGGGAAATTACAGCGTAACGTTTACGTTCATATTTTTTGTATTAATTTAACAAGTCTGTGTGTTACCTGTGATGCCATACTGATGTTTTTCAATCGTGTAAAACCACGGGGGTTTACACTATGTAAATCACAGGTGTTAAATGGAATTACAGTGGTATGCCGATGTTGTGCCAACAAGTGTCTAGTTCATGACACAAAGATCCAGATTCGTTTTCAGGTGTTTATTTAGCCTTTAGGAAAAGAATACAGTTAGTCACACAAAAAAGGTTCTGAGACAGAACCTCGGGCCTCTGCTACCATCCTCTAGCTCTGATTGGATCCCAAAGTTCCTCTTTACGCCCATGACTGACTGAAAAAAACGTTTTTTTTAATCCCATAGTTACCGCCTACCTTTAAGTAACCTTAAAGGTTCTAGCTCAGTACCGCCCGGTCGAGCTCCCAGAACTAAGCACATAGTGTTGTCATCGAGCAATTCTTGTCCAGGGAAAATGGAAGAAAATAAAATAATCTTACACTCACTTCACTGAATAAACTATTCATACAATAGTCACATAAATCAGAGTACAGTACATTTATACAACTGTTCTTCTATACCGACAGTGCCTTGCAAACGTATTCACCTCTATTGTTACATTACAACCTGCAATTAAAAAAGTGCTTGACAAGAGTTAGCTTCTCATTCTGTATGCGCGCACAAACAAAATTTATGTATGTAATTTTTCCTATCATTTACACATTTCCATCTTACAGATGAAGTGATCCTTTTAAAGGATAAAACAATCTTTTTTTAAAAAGGGAAAAGACTTCTGTTGCATTATCCATTGTGGCACGCACACAAGGGTGAAATTAGCAACCTCAGGCTTAGCCGCACTGTGAAACATGCCTCTGAAATGACTAGCTGCAGGGAGAGCAGATGCTAGGCTCTTGCCTATATTTGTCCCACCAGAAGTCAATAAGATGCATTCTGAGAATTTAAAGGATCCCAATTGTAATGAGAAGCTGAAGTCTAAGTGGAAACAAGGTCGCAGCATGACCAAATACTGCACCACGGATACCACTGTCCTATTGATCAGAGCGAGGAGAGCAGTAGAAATAAATTAAACAAAAAATGTATGTCATAACAAACATTACACCATGAGGGAACATGTTTGCAAAATACACATTTTCAGAAAAACATCTATAAAAAATGAATAAATAAATGACATCAACATTTATTTTTAAATGGCTAAAACAGTGCTGTTGTTCAGGGCTCTATTTTAGGCCCAGTTTTCTTTTGATTGTAGATGTAATAAAGTAAATAGAAATGCTGATATATTTCTCTTAACACTGTTCTTGTAGTTATAATAAGAATTTAATGGTTATGACTGACTTTCTAATTGAGACAATGCACTGCGAGCCTTCAGAACTGAATTTTGGTGTGTAGTTCATTCAAAAATATATATCAAGATCCTGACAGTTTAATTTCTGATTTCTACATCCTTCAAGTGTCCCTTTAATATTGAACATATAAAAACTAAAGGACACCATATTCTGCAACTTGTGGCAATAAATGTGTCCAAAAATCTACAACAAAGTGTTTAAGAGGTATTCACTTTATTCACTTATAGAGTACAGTAGCTTCCATTCGAGCTCCATTATGGATCTAATATTTGATATATTTCTAATAAACACATTCACACATTCTCTAAGCTGCTTAATCCTAATTGTGGACTCGGTGGCATAGTGATTAAGGTGTTGTGCTCATGATCAGGAGGTTGTGTGTTCAAATCCGAGTTAGACCCTCACTGTGCTAAGACCTCTGAGCGAGGTCTCAACCACAAATCTGCCTCTGTTCACCCAGAAATATAAATGGATTCCAGTAAAAATATACTGGGAAGGTAACCTGCGTTGGAGTAGTGTCTCATCCAGGAGGAGCTGAACGCCGAGTCACTTCATGCTATGGAAACCGGGGATAAGCACCGCTCTGATGAGCCACTATGGCTTGGGTGTAAAAAGCCCAAAGGACTTTACATTACCTTAATCCTAATTAGGGTCGCTGACACCCATCTCAGCTGACTGTGGGCAAAGGTGGGGTACACCCTGAAAAGCTGACCAGAAGTACTGACCAGGAAAGTTTGGAGAGCAGAAGCTCTCACACTCTTGTTGTTCTTCTTCTTTTCCTTTCAGCTGTTCCCTTTCAGGGGTCGCCACAGTGAATCATCTGCCTCCATAACTCTCACACTCGTGTATTTACAAGAAAAAAGCATAAAATTTGAAAAGGGAGTTAAAAACATCTGTGAGTTATGAGAGAACCTGTATAGCTCATTGGAAAAGATATATTTAAAAAAAAAAGGGTAGGAATGAATCTGTGTCCGGCCTCTGAATTATAACTCTGTTCTGTCTATTTCGAGCAGGCAAACATTCCCAAACTCTGATTACTGGGTTTACTGTGGTTTGCTTATTTTCTATATATGTGTGTGTGTGTGTGTGTGTGTGTGTGTGTGTGTGTGTGTGTGTGTGTGTGTGTGTGTGTGTGTGTGTGTGTATGCTCTGGATGCTGATGGAGCCCAGCAGATGGTCCAGATGCTTCACCAATCTTCTTTGTTTATGGCTCTGCAAATAGAGACAAATTACAGCATGATACAAAGCCAACAGATTCAAGGTACAATCAGGAATTTTTAGTCGAGATGTTTGTCAAAGGGAAAGCACATGCCTTTAAGGACTGATCAGGTAGAGGAAAACGATTAACACCTTTTATTCATCAGCAGAAAAACATCTTGTAAATTACCTTAAATCTATCCAGCCCTCTTGGATCTTCATTAAGAGGTGCGCTAGCGCAATTTATCCTCTCAACGTCTCAATTCTTGCCTAAATGCAATATTAAATTTATCCCCTTTCATGAAACTCACCTGGGGAAAAGTGTGATGTATTGCTGATTTAAGATGTACTTATATTTTGGATATTATTTGAAAAAGATATCCTGGTCATTTTTGTCATCTTTATCCTTGCTCAGATGTTCTAGCTCCTGCATTTACAAGGAACATGCAAAGCTGTCCAGAGTCAAAGATGGGCAAACACTGTTTTTCCACTGTTCTAACACACACACACACACACACACACACACACACACACACACACACACACACACACACACACACACACACACACACGCACACATACTTACAATGAGTCCTTGCTGACCCAAAACATGCCAACCACTGAGCTCGAAATCCTGGGTCACGTCCATGAGATCAGAGGTCAAACAACAGCACCACTTCCTGCCTCCACTAACAACACATCCTTTTCATCTGAAGCTTTTGCTAAGTCCTAAATTCTTCAGTTCTTCCTCATTTACAGGCTGATTTATGGCTAAGGACAAATTAGAAGAGTCACCAAGCTTATGAGCTCATCCTCAGGCAAGAGACAGCATCCTTCTAAAGACAAAACTTGTCCAAAGTGAAGTGCTGAAACTCAAAATATTGTTTGAATGTGGTTACAGACAGAATAAAAAAAAAACACTGTTAAGGTTTTTGCATACAGTATAATGAAGCAGGATTTATGTGTAAAATATGTTTTTTTTTTGTTTGTTTTTTAAGCTGTTTTCTTCTCCATCTGTCTTTAATGAGGAGCAGAAAAACATCCAGCTGTATTACGGCGCATGTGGCAGGAAATAGAGAAATTCCAGACCACGGTTAGGATTTAGTACAACGACAAAAAAAGCTCGGTGTTGGAGGGCGTGGCATGAAGAGGGATGAAGACAACACACTGGACCATTCTGCATCCATTCTTTTCTGTGATTCTAATGATGCTGCAACGACTTACAGTTTTGCTTTGGTGTGTGAGTCATGAACAACATGACACGATGTGATGTTTGGAACTAAAGTTCTCATCTTACACATCAACACTCCACCAATATTCAACATACTCTTTGTTGCACTGTAGTTTACAATTTATCATCAGTGGGCTCCTGAGTGGATCATTGACATGGTGCATTACTCATCTATGACCGAGATTATAATATATATATATATATATATATATATATATATATATATTATATTATATTATATTATATAGAGACACTCCCCGACTTACGTTTTTATATGGTTCCAGACGGCCGAACGTAAGTTGAAAGTGAACGTAAGTTGCTACAGTGACGTATGATGTATGACGCTCATACTGTACTATACATCCATAAATACCATTACTGTATCTCATAAAAAACCCTAAATCAATTATTATAAACATTAACATTGTAAAATAATATCAACATTAATTTCAAATCAGTCACTTATTATACCGAGTCACTTTACATGAAGCTTAAAACAGCCAATCAACGCTTACAATATGTGATGTGAATCACCAGCAGAGCGGAGAGTTCCTTCTTTTGTGGATTCGGGTTTTCATTCATTTTACAACTCTCTTTGCTTAACTGGGAATGCATTATAGATTGTGCCGATCCGAGCAGATAGTTACTTCATCTCTGTGTCTGAGACTTGCACCCATGCTAGTAGGCTTACACTTCCGACCAACCATATTTGCTTAGGGTTACAAAAGTCCTCAAAACAGTGTAAACACAAAGATCACAGCGACAACGTCTTAACACAAGGGTAACACGCTATAAAACTGATATATATATATATATATAAATAATTGATCTGGGAAGAAGGATGGGCACGTTCAGTCTGTCGTTTGTAAACAATGGACACAGTGTCATTATGTCATTATGTCATTACATCAGCGTACTATGCAGTCTGTCTGTCTGTCTTCCTTTCAGCTTTTTTTTCCCTTTTTACTCAGGAGTCGCCACAGCGAATCATTTGATTCGAACATTTGATTTGGCAGAGGTTTTTACATCAGATGCCCTTCCTGTCACAACCCTTTTAGCAAGGGATAGAAACACGCTGACGACTCTGCAGCCTACTCTTTACTCAGTGACAACCTTGTGGAGAGTGGGACTCGAACCCCCAACCTTTGGATCAGCGATCCAGCACCCTATACCACGAGACCACCACTGCCCCCTGTCAGTGTACTACGTCTAAACTCAAAATTTTACTTTTTAAAAAAAAAATAAAATAAAAAAACCGTAAAATCGAAAAAACGTAAAATGGATGAATGTAAGTCGGGGAGCGTCTGTGTATATATATAATATATAGCACACAGTTAATTTTTTTTATTTATTTGTGCTGATGTTCCCATGTACGTACCAAAATTGTGTTGTTAATTATTCTTTAGTCTATTTCAAATGTACATTTTGAAAAAGCTCATAATCTGGCAGTAGAATATGGAAAGATTAATATTCTAAGAGAAAATATAATATTAATTCAGTAAATGTGTCAAGAAACAGGATTAGTAGCCTTTTATTAATGATGTAATAGTCACAGCTATACATATTGGCTGAATGTTTAGGATTTTATATTAAAATTAAAACGTTGATATTTGAGTCATGTCACTGTTTCCCAAAAACTCATGGCTCCAGGGAGCTGTTCAGCATCTCTCTGAAATGTGTTGCTGTAATTATTTAAGAGTTGGAGCCAGATACCAGCAATAACATTACATCCCACAGGAATGAAGTTTACTTCGTTCAAAGAGAGTCTCACAGAATGGAGAGGCCACGTCAAAAAAAAACAAAAAACATTAGGACATGCAGAGTGAGGTTGTATCACTGCACTGTCTGATGACTTCCAAAATAACTGCGCGTGTGTGTGTGTGTGTGTGTGTGTGTGTGTGTGTGTGTGTGTGTGTGTGTGTGTGTGTGTGTGTGTGTGCGTGTGCATTTTCTGATGAATCCATTTGCACGGAAAGGATATTGAGAATGAAGCTGAAATGAAAATGATGTGCAGAACGTGGGAAGCGAAGGCTGCTGAGTATTTTGGTTCGAGTTGTACCGGTTCATCTGCTGCAAAAGTTTAGCATGAGTCACTAAACCCTGTAGGACTGTGTCATTGTCACAGATACACACACACAAGTAGTCCGTTATACCGGTGGAGCAATCCATGTGAAATTTACACACACACACACACACACACACACACACACACACACACACACGTGTGTCTTTCAAACGACTAAATGATTCATATTTAATAATCTGTCTCGCAACCCTGAGACATTTCCAGTTAAAGCAGTAATGTGGAGCGCTCTGGTCTGCGGCCTGGTGCTTTAGGCGATACGAGATCACTTGTTGACATTCTCACAAACACTTGCCGTTTTTAGACTGATATCTAAAAATATACGTCTGGCATGAATAAGCATTTAATGCCGAAAGCTTCGTGTCCTCTGACAATTTCCATTACAGCGCTATTGAACTCTGGATTGGTGTGGATGGGTTTTTTGCAGAACTCTACAGGTTTATTATCGAACACTCGTAATAAAACTTTATACAGTAACAAAATTACTCACGTGTGTATTACTGCATGTGGTGCTCTGTAGGAAGACCTTTATACAGCAGATGTGGGAAGGGGTCAGTGTTAGTGCTGCTACAGGTAAAGCTGTAATTCTACGATTCTTGGTGAATGTGACACAAGTGTGTGTGTGTGTGTGTGTGTGTGTGTGTGTGTGTGTGTGTGTGTGTGAGAGAGAGAGAGACAGAGAGAGACGGAGACAGACAGAGTTTCATGAATATAAAGGAAAGAGAGAAAAGAGAGTGGCGAGTGAGGGAACTACAGTTTATAGCTGCTGTAACATAAGTGAGAACTGGAACTTGACTCATCAATGCTCCATAACATGTAATTTCATATGTTTTAAAACTGTTGGTAAACCGTTGCCATATAAGAGTAATACAACACTTCAGCATGTGCTGGTATTAGAAAATAATAGATTTTAATTTCTGTTTATACGGCCCAGTGGCGTAGTGGTTATTATGTTCACCTCACAGCAAGAAGGTTCCGGGTTTGATCATCGAGTGTGGGTATTTGTTTTGCATGTTCTCCCCTTGCTTGGGTGGGTTTCCTCAGGGTACACCAGCTTCCTTCTACAGTCCAAAGACCTGCACAGTGGGCTAATTGTCTCTTCCAAATTACCCCTGTGTGTGTGTGTGTGTGTGTGTGTGTGTGTGTGTGTGTGTGTGTGTGTGTGTGTGTGTGTGTGTGTGTGTGTGTGTGTGTGTGTTGGCCCTACAATGGCCTGGCGAGCTGTTTGGGGTGTACACCGCATTTGCTTCGATAGGTGCCAGCCTTCCTGTGAGACCGATTAGGAGTCAGGGTTTTAGAAAATGAATGAGTGAATAATTTATGTTTCGTATATAAAGTATTTTACTGAAACTGTTGGATGTCTCGATGTGATCTGGAAATTAGTAAATAAAATCAAGTTGAAACTGATCACTATTCCCCTGATCTCTCGCTCACAGTCAAGGTGAGCTCTCCTGGTCCTCCCATGTCTGTGGTCTTCATACTGATCATCAAACCCTGACATGTATGGTGTGTAGTAAAAGTGAAAGCTACAGGCATGTAAATGAACACGGATTAAGAGGTTTCCTGTAAACCACGGCTCTGTAAATAACCACAAACCAGTGAATCCAGGAAAACTGCCACAAGAATCCGTTAAACCGGCTCCGCACATACTCCGCCTTCCTCTTTACTGTCTCTCGCGTTTTTATTAATCTGCATGTTTATACTCATGATGGAGAACATCTGCTGGCTTTAAGAGGATTACTGTATTCAATCCTGATAAATTTCAGAGTTATTTTATACACTATTAGTTTCTACATTAACTTTTATCTGTTAAAAGGCCTGTGCTTGTTGGACGCGGTATTTATGAACAAACTGCTGATGAAGGCATTTTTGATGGTCCGGGACCTGTCTTGGACTTGTTGTCTATCCATTGGTCTTGGTAAATATTCTAGTTGCTGTCGAGTCCAACTGCCTTTTAAAACATGCCAATATCTTGCAGAAGTTTCAGGCATATGCAAAGAAATTCTGTAGAGAAAATAAGAAACCATATATTTACATGTAAATAATTAAATTAAATGTTTCTACATAAAATAAGTGTAGTTGTGTTTTTGTCAAAATACTGTCTGTTATCTGATACATGTCTTAAGGTCTTATGTCATTCATTTATTATCTGAACCGCTTAATCCTAATTAAGGTCGCGGGGAGACTTGCGCCTTAGCTAACTCTGGGCGAGGACAGAGTACACCCTGGACAGTTTGTCAAGGCTATCGCAGGGCAGGAACACGCTGATAGCTATGCAGCCTACTCTTGATGGAGGTCAGGTCTTTGATAACCAAGATAACTGCGTTGAGGTGACAGCAGGGACAACCGTTGACCGTAGGGCTTAAACCCCTGACCTTGGGATCGGTAATCCAGCACCTTACCACCGGGCCACCACCGCCCCAAAGGTTTTATGTAATTATGTGAAATTAAGATTTGTGCTGGAAATCTAATGTACACGTCAGTCTTTCATATCACGCATTCGTCTGCTGAATCATGTGATCCTACTATTAGGATGGTGGGGAGGCTGTTCCTATTTAAACCCACACTGGGTGAAGGCGTTGGAAACCCACACTCTGAACTGCTCATCAGACCATTGCAAATTTAGAACAGAAAATGAGTTTAATGTGCTTGTCTTTGTACTGTGGGAGGAAACTGGAGTACCCCGAAGAAACCCATGAAAGAACTCTGAAAATATGCAAACTCCACATATGAACACTCAAGCCCGGGATTCTAACGCAGGACTTCCTTGCTGGGAGATGGAAGTGTTCATGCTGTGAGGTGGATCGCTACACCACTGTACCGCCTTACTGTTAAAAATAAATAATTACAAAGAATAAAAATCTACAGCATAGTTTATACTAAAAATAGAGTGTCTCAGACTTTTGCAAAGTGGTTGATTTTTTTTTTTTCCCTTGGGTCACCTTTAAAGGTAATCTTTCGTATTAAAAGGCACATTTAAATAATGACATTTAAATAATAAAATTATATTTTTTACCTGAGTTCTTCTGACAGAAAGCTGAAACAAAATGGAGAGAATTTGTTGTTTTGTTTTGTTTAAAAAAATCAGATTTAACCTACAATTGCATCTGGTTTGGAATCATCATCATTTTCTGTAACCACTTCATCCTAATTAGGGTCACGGGGAGGCTGGTGCCCATCCCAGCCAACTCAGGGTGAGGGCAGAGTACACCCTGGACAGCTCACCAGGCCATCGCAGGGCGGAAACACGCTGATGGCTTTGCAGCTCCTCTTTACGAAAGTCAGCAATGGTTCTTTTACATGCCTCACACCATAGACAGTGAGAGACATGGCCCGCCTTTGATCACCCAGTTAGCTGCACTGGGGGGGACAGTGACAACCTTGTGGAGAGTGGGACTTGAACCCCCAACCTTTGGATCAGCGATCCGGTGCCTTATACCACTAGACCACCACTGCCCTGGTTCGGAATCCATTAAGAAAATAATTTGAGTAAAAGTTTTTATATTAATGTGCCTGTTGTAGTAGGGTTTTGTGTCTATAGCGACACCCCATAGACTCCATAAAAACAAATTTAAAGAAATGTTAGTCATCACTGATATTGTGATATTTTTGCTTGGAGAGACCGAAGGATCTGCCAGTGTCATTGGAGCGCCAAAGCTTTTTTTGTTTGTTTATACTAAACAATATTATCTATAAATATAAAGTTTCATAAATGTTTATTGATAAATTGGAAGCCATTATTTATTTGAGTGCTAGTGCTGTACTAAATGAACCACTCAGGTGAGTCATCACGTGTGCACGGTGTTTGTTCTATTCTTTCTCAGGTATTCTGTCACTAAACCAGTTTTGTGCTTACTGTTGACGGGTTAATCTACTATCAATCAAACTGATTTCAGATCAGGGCAAGTCAGGCATCTCCACTGGCAATTCAAGTCAAATCAGTTTACCGGAGTGTTAAACACCAAAACATGTTACTCATTAGAGTTTGTGCTTATTGCTGTTTATCAAGACAGATAACCGAGACACAGTGGAAAAGATATGCGAAAAGGTTAACATTGAGTAAACCAAGCAACGCTGATGCTGAGCAGATTGCTATGACTGTCAAACAGCTACTTATGTGTGTGTGTGTTAAGCTGTGTGATGATCAAAACAAAATTATCAAACATAGCCTGTCTGTATGTCTTCCTTTCAGCTTTTTCCCTTTTACTTGGGAGTCGCCACAGCAAATCATCTTGATTCGCACGTTTTTGATTTGGCAGAGGTTTTTACGTCGGATGCCCTTCCTGTCACAACCCTTTTAGCAAGGGACAGAAACACGCTCATGGCTTTGCAGCTACTCTTTACGAAAGTCAGCAATGGTTCTTTTACATGAACCTCTCACCATAGACAGTGACAGACATGGCCCGCCTTTGATAACCCAGTTAACCGCACTGGGGGGGGGGGCAGTGACAACCTTGTGGAGAGTGGGACTCGAACCCCCAACCTTTGGATCAGTGATCCAGCGCCCTATACCACTAGACCACCACTGCCCCTATCAAACATAGACTATAGATTTTATATATATATATATGTATGTATATACACAGGAATCCCTCACTTCTCTCGGTTAATTGGGACCGAGATCCCCCTGCAATCACCAAATTCCACGAAGTGAGATCAAACCCCCCCGACTGACATATACTTACATGTATATGTGTATATAATATCAATAAATATATATTCAACTCTATAAATGCTTATAATAACAATTAAACAAAGTAATGCATTAGATGTAAATAAAATATAAATACACACATACAGATGGTATTGCATGAAAAGACACCCATACAGATGCACGCGTGCATGCACTCAGAAGCGCACCTCACAACAATGTAACTCGTTTTGAAGGAAGATTTTGTTTTGTTTTTTGTTTGGGTTTTTTTTTGCATAATTGATCTTGTTTTTGTGGCATTTTCCTTAACTTTTTTCCCCTGTTGTTCCTTAATGTCCTCATTTTTTTAAATCCGATGAATATTTAAAAAAAAAAATGCGATGCACTGAAGCCGCATGAACTGAAGCGCAACGTAGCGAGGGATCCCTGTACCCCAACCGTCACGAATTGTGGAAGTAAAAAGTTCACGTGTTTACAGTTTCTGTAATGTATGATAGAAATGAGCAAGGCCCATAAAAAGTTTATAAATTCAATCATTGATTTTTGTTCATGCTTGATTGTGGTCAGCAATATTTTTCAACAGGAACAACCTAACGTCGGCATCAATAAGAGGCGCACTCAGTACAGTACAGACCAATAACAGGACCGGGACAGAGAGTGGTTCAGATTTGTTTTACTGGAGCAAATAGAAAATGCCAGGGAATGGTTGAGACACGCTTCAGTTATAATATTAGGATGCAGTAGTGCACTCAGTGGCTGGTTCTTGCAGAAAACAGGAAACATATGACTAGAATCAAAACAAAAAGATGATACAAACACAAAACAAAATATGTGTGTGTGTGTTTTGTATTGTCACTAAACTTGTTCTTACCGTATTCCAGCTCAGGCACGCTTCGGGACTGGGATATTTATCTCAGGATAAGTGAGGTGTCTCTACCTGAAATTCAGGTCACTTCAGTTTAATTAAGGGTTTCAATTTAAAATAAGGCATTACTCATAACACCAAGCCATAATGAGCCTCAGTCAGTGGTGTATCTGCAATGATCACGGTTTATTTCATGGAGAAGACACCATTTTAATATTTTTAATCTGCATTCTATTGTCTGTAAGCATTACTGAGCATTTCTGGAAGGAGTCTCTAGCCTAAGTCAGACTTGGAATTGCCGGAAGTTGAAAACACAATCTTGTAATTGTCGTCTTATTAAAATAACCAGAGGGATTATTAGCCTGGTGATCACAAGTTCGAATCTGGTTGAATGCCACTCCATAGGAGTTAATCACGGGAGGGAAAGACGGCATATGTTCACTTCCCTGTCACTCACAGCAGTCGCCAGCCTATCATGGATGTCTCTGAGCTCCTTGGTACGAGGGGCGAAGAGCGCTTGAACTCCGAGTGTGTTAGACCACCCCCAAATATGCATGGCACCTCCGTTTGAAATGTGGTGGGTGGCTAGCATTACATGTCACAGTGGGGACATGTGCATGCTTTCCCCTCCCTGGTCAGTGATAGTTGTGATAGGGAAGGTAGAACCTGATGCGTGGGAAATGGATATGGCTAAATTAGAGAGAAAATGGGGGGAAGGGAATGTCAAATAAAATAAAATATCCAGATTACTGTGATTGGGGTGTGGTTACAAAGCTGTAGGATTGTTCCTGTAGCACAGTACCTACAGTAGGAGTGAGCGGTAATTCTCATTAGTCAATGTGCTGTTTGGCATCACACTTTCAACATCAAGAACAGCGTCTTTATGACAATGACATATGCAAATTTTTTAATCAGAGGCTGAAACCCTTGAAATGCTTCAGTACACCTATGGCAATCATGTAATTTCCAAATAAGATATTTTGAATTGGATTTTAAAAGGGGATTGATATCACTGGATGATGGGGTTCTGCAAATTGTGACACATGACCACCTCTGAAAACACGTCGCACAGATTTGAGAGCATCCCTCCACTGTCTGTTATGGATGAGCTTGACGCTCCACCCACCATCGAGGATCAGCAAGGCGATAGACTCCATCTCAAGTGGCAAAGCTCCAGGCAATGACAACATCCTGCCTGAAATCGTCAAAACCGCAAAGGAGAGCTCGCTCTTAAAACACCTCCATGAGCTCCTACTGCAGTGCTGGGAGGAAGGGGTTGTTCCCCAAGACATGCACGATGCCAAAATCATCACCTTCTACAAGAACAAGGAGGAGCGAAATGATTGCAACAACTATTGTGGCATCTCATTCCTAAGCATAGTTGGCAAAGACTTTGCCTGTGTCATCCTCAACAGGCTCCAACTACTTGCCAAACGTGTGTATCCAGAGGCGTAGTGTGGATGGATTCATGGCAGCCAGGTCAACCATAGATATGGTCTTCTCTGTGAGGCAGCTGCAAGAGAATTGCTGGGAGCAGAGACAACCCCTCTATTTGGCCTTCATCGACCTGACCTAGGCTTTTCACTTGGTCAGCAGGATGGACTGTTTGCCCTCCTCCAGTGAATTGGCTGTCCCCTCAAGCTCTTGAGCATGATCAAATCATTCCACCAGGACAAGAATGGCATCGTCTAGTTTGATGGATAATACTCAGACCCTTTTCTGATCAAGAACAGTGTGAAGCAGGGTTGTGTCTTCGCTCCAACCCTTTTTGGCATCTTTTTCTCCCTGCTCCTGTACTACACCTTCTGGGACTCTGAAGACAGTGTCTTCCTCCATGCCAGGAGTGACGGAGGCTTCTTTAACCTGGTACGCCCCAGAGCAAAGACCTAGGTGTGGAGCGTTCTCATTAGGGAGCTGCTCTTTGCTGATGATGCTGGTCTTGTTGCCCACACCGAGGAAGTGCTCCAGCATCTCATCAACTGCTTTACTGGTGCCTGCTCTGAGTTTGGCCTCACCATCAGCCTTAATAAGACCGAGCTCATGGGCCAGGATGTCACCAGTGCTCCTAGTATCAACATCGATGACCACACCCTTGAGGTGGTGGAAAAGTTCACCTACCTCGGCTCAATCATCTCCAGCAACCTCTGTCTAGACACCGAACTGAACGCCCATATCGGAAAGGCATCGACAGTGATGGCCCGTCTGGTGAAGCGAGTCTGGGACACACCAAGATAAGAGTCTACAAGGCCTGCATACCTAGTACTCTCCTTGATGCTAGTGAAGCATGGACCCTCTACTACTGCCAGGAATGTCGGCTGAATGCCTTCCACCAACGATGCCTTCGCAGGCTACTGGGCATCACTTGGCAAGACTATGTCTCCAACATCGAGGTCCTGGCCAGAGCAGATTTGCCCAGTATGTTTGCCATCCAGACCAGAGACGCTTGCGATGGCTTGGCACCCGACTGGATGACGGCCGCATCTCCAAAGACTTACTGTAGGGAGAGCTGGTTACTGGAACCAGGCCAAAGGGACACCCATCTCTCAGGTTCAAGGATTTCTACAAGCGCGACCTCAAGGCTGGAGGCTTCAACCCCTACGACCTGGAGTCGGCCACCTCCGACCGTTCGAACTGGTGGACCACCACCCAGGATGTCATCAGGACAGTAGAGGAGAGAAGAGACACCCGCTGGGGGGAGAAGAGACTCTGAAGTCATCGGAGAATGGCCCCACCACACTGCGAGGACTTCATCTGCAGCAGCTGCAGCAGGACTTGCAGATCCCTTATCGGCCTCTACGGCCATGCCCAATGCTGCAGCTCCCTGACCGAAGACCCACAGCACAAACCCCCCCCCCGATCTTACAAGATCGACGGGGCCAACAACAATGTGCAGATTTATAATTTCATTTACATTTCATGAACCATAGAGCAAACATCCAGTTGTTTGCTCTCTGGTTCATAAAATGTAAATAAAATTACAAATCCGCACATACCAGTGTAACAGAATGTGTATAACACATGTCCAATGACTCACAGGAACTACTGCCCCCTCAAGCTGCATGTGCATCACCTGCCTTGTTCCCTTTATTTCCTACAAAAACAACTTTTGGTTGGACCTCATTTTAGTTTGTCCACTATTTCATAGTTTGTGTAGTTTACACAAAAGCTGCATAGCTATTTGTTCAGCCTGCTGTGATGTCTGGTTTTATTTTAGTGAAGAACACAAGTACCTGCAGGTCAATTGTGTATCTGTACCCATTTACGAACAGAGTGTACTGGAAAAAATCTGATCACAGATCAGTGCTGATAAGGATGTTACGACTACAACACAACGGTCACAAATTCTGCGCAAGTTCTGAGAACTATTCTATCGAGTGACATAGTATTAATCAGATTATGGCCAAAGACCAAGTCTCCTACCGTGTGTGTGTGTGTGTGTGTGTGTGTGTGTGTGTGTGTGTGTGTGTGTGGTTTAACGTTTGACTCCATCAGTACCACTGGTTCCCACGTGTGTGTGTGTGTGTGTGTGTGTGTGTGTGTGTGTGTGTGTGTGCATGCACGCGCACACGTGATGTGGATAGACAGCTGTGTTAAAGCTAATAGCAGCTGGTGAAAAAGAAAAGGTGCTTTACTGAGTTTCCATCTGTCCCTCACTCCCCCACAGCACAGCCAGGGTAAAGAGAGAAGAAAATGTTACACACAGTCACATATAACACACACACACACACACACACACACACACACACACACACACACACACACACACACACACAGGTTTCCATGAATCTTTGGGGAAATACATAGACTTACTGTAAATTAATTTCCTTACCCTTTCTTTTGTTTCTACTATAGCCTCACCATTATAACCTTAACCTAAGCTTAGACATGTCTACACCTTAAAATGTAATGAATTTACAACTTGCGTGCTGTCCCCATAAGGAGACAAGTCTCCATAATATGACTGTATAAATGGGGTGGGGGGGTCTACCTCCACAACCAGACAAATACTTGGATTACATACCTATATGCATACATACACACACACACACACACACACACACACACACACACACACACACACACACACAGACCCTCCTCTGGTGATTTGGATAACGTAGTTACAGTAGATCTGTAGAAGAATTAATTAAAGCATCAAAGCATTAAATAAACACTCACATTTGCAGAACTGCTTAATCCTGCTAGGCTCATGAAGCCCGTCTCAGTCGACACAGGGTGAAAACAGCTTGCAATACTACCATCGGACAACAGTCACATCTATGGGCAATTTGGAACAGTCAAAAAGCCTAATGTGCACGTGGTTGGCCTGTTTGTGGAAACCAGAGAACTAGGAGGAAACCCATACATGCACGGGGAGAACATGCAAACCCCACCTAGAAATGCTCTCACCAAGCCCATTCGCTGAACACAGTACGTTCTTGCAGTGAGGCAGACATGCTAACCATGACATCACTGGGCCGCTAATTAAACACGCAATATCATTACGTTCTTTAAACCCATCGTGTTTACTATGCTGAGTGCTCTGAGTAGACTGTACATTGTTGTGTACGTTAAAGGTGCCAAATCACTAGTGCTGTGTTTTATCTTCCATTATCACTTCATTTTGGTTGAATATGAAGGTTTCCTGGTGAAATCGGCCCAGCTCACGGGCTGCGTGTCAGTTATTCACCTGCTTTACAACCTGTTTTGGTTCCGTGTCTGTTTAAATTAAAAATAAAAAACACACTGAGGGACTGATATCACACGTGCACAGTAATTTGGCAGTGTGACAGAGGGGTAGAAAGTGGGAAAAGTCAGAGATCGACTCTTCAGAAAGAAATTAAAAGATTAATAATATCGCGTCCAGTGCCGAGGTCATTGGCATTCACATACAGGACTAAGCAAATGGTTTCAGAAAGACACCGTGGCTGCTCCGGTTTTATTTCCAAGACAGAAGACTGCATTTCACTCTTATTTAATATGTCTGATAAGTGAACGGCTCCTTTTAATGATTCTTTTTGTTGGGACAAAAACACGACATGAATAGATTTGAACCTCAAATAAAAGACTTCCTGACTGTTCATGAAAGAATCACCTCATTAATCCTTTCATTCATTCATTCATTTTCTAAACTGCATAATGCTAATATAAGGTCACAGGGAGGCTGGTGCCATCTCAGCCAACTCTGGGCAGGGGCAGAGTACACCCTGGACAGCTCACTATTCATTTCAGTTCATTTTGTGTAACCGCTTAATCCTAATTTGGGCCATGGGGAGGCCGGTGCCCATCCCAGCCAACTCCGGGCGAGGACAGAGTATACCCTGGACAGCTCGCCAGGCCATCGCAGAGCAGAAACACGCCAACGGCTTTGCAGCCTGCTCTTTAGGAAAGTCAGCAATGGTTCTTTTACATGCCTCACACCATAGACAGTGAGAGACATGGCCGGCCTTTGATAACCCAGTTAGCTGCACTGGGGGGGGGCAGTGACAACCTTGTGGAGAGTGGGACTCAAACCCCCAACCTTTGGATCGGAGATCCAGCGTCCTATACCACTAGACCACCACTGCCCCACTCACCATTCAATCACATCATAATATTTAATCCTGATATTATTATTTTAACATCTGATACCCGAGCCCAGGTTTTATACATATACAGTAAGTGGCAAAGTAAACTCGCATGTGGGACAGACAGAGAGGAAAAGCGTGTGTGTGTGTGTGTGTGTGTGTGTGTGTGTGTGTGTGTGTGTGTGTGTGTGTGTGTGTGTGTGTGTGTGTGTGTGTGTGTGTGAGTGTGTGTGTGTGTGTGTGTGTGTGTGTGTGTGTGTGTGTGTGTGTGTATGTATGTGCATGAGTGTGTGTGTGTGTGTGTGTGTGTGTGTGAATGAGAAAAAGGAACGATGAATAGGGAAAGATAGAAATATAATGGCTTTGTGTGTTCTTCTAATAAACAACATTAGCCACACTGGAGTCATGCGCTTATTAACACAGCCATATGACCCTTTCACAAACCCTCTCATATCTCTCTCTCTCTCTCTCTCTCTCTCTCTCTCTCTCTCTCTCTCTCTCTCTCTGTCTTTTCATTCCACCCCCCTGTCTCTGCACACACAGCCAAGTCTGTGGCTCCGCTACAAAAATGAAGATGTGATCTCATTAGGAAGCTGTAATAAATATAATAAAATGAGTGTAATGTTGTCTTTTATTTACTGCTTAGAATTAAATTTGCATTTTCAAAAACAAAAAACATTCAACTTGAAGGAACTCATTAACTCACTCTCCTCCTCCTCTTCTTCTTCTTTTCCTTTCGGCTTTTCCCTTCAGGGGTTGCCACGGCGAATCATCTGCCTCCATCTCACCCTATCCTCTGCATCTTCTGCTCTTACTCCAACTACCTTCATGTCCTCCTTCACCACATCCATAAATCTTCTCTTTGGTCTTCCTCGAGGCCTTCTGCCTGGTAGGTCCAACCTCAGTGTCCTACTACCAATATGCTCACTATCCCTCCTCTGTACATGTCCAAACCATCTCAATCTAGCCTCTCTGACTTTGTCTCCAAGACCTCTTACATGTGCTGTCCCTCTGATGTCCTCATTACTGATCCTATCCATCCTCATTACTTCCAAAGAGAACCTCAAGATTTTCATCTCTGCTCTGACATCAAAATCCAAGATGGCGCATACAGAACATTTTATTGATGGACACATTTTTATGGTGTTTTTTTTATAGACAAAATATCCCACAATGCATTGTTACAACTAGTTTTTCTGACTCGACTACCCTGGCTAGAAATTACTTGTATTGATTTTTTTCAACTTTTCTACTTAAACTTGAACACAGTACGAGTATCACTAAACAGACCATGCCAACATGCCACACACTGAGGTAGCACCATTAAATGCACAGACTTAAATAAATAAATAAATAAAATATTCATTCGCTTTCTGAACCACTTAATCCGAATTAGAGCTGCAGGTAGGCTAATTTGCATAATATTCTCAAGATATATAATATGGGAATATGGGTCAGTGGTGGTCTAATGGTATAGGGCGCTGGATCGCTGATCCTAAGGTTGGTGGTTTAAGTCCCACTGTCCACAAGGTTGTCACTGCCCCCCCCCCACCCCCCACCCCCAGTGCAGCTAACTGGGTTATCTAAGGCAGGCCATGTCTCTCACTGTCTCTGTAAATGTCTCTCACTGGCATGTAAAAGAACCATTGCTGACTTTCGTAAAAAGGAGCTGCACAGCCATCAGCATGTTTCTGTCCCTTGCTAAAGGGTTGTGTCAGGAAGAGCATCTGACGTAAAAACCTATGCCAAATCAAACGTGCGAATCATTCGCTGTGGCAACCCCTGATAAAGGGGAAAAGCCGAAAGGAAATCTCATCTCATAATCATGGGACTCATTTTTAGTTTATATTTTTTAGATTCCAAGAGGCACCATACACAAGGGACAACCCTCTCTACCGTTTCTTCATGCTATTTACTGGGAGGTCAAATTCCTTTCACAAGGCATCAAATGCTGCATGGGAAATGAAAACCATTTTCATACACTAATTTCTCTCTCTCTCTCTCTCTCTCTCTCTCTCTCTCTCTCTCTCTCTCTCTCTCTCTCTCTCTCTCTCTCTCTCTCCTTCATTGCATGTCTGTACATTGCCTTTATTCAACCCCAAACATTGCAGCTCTGTCGCTGTTTCTTATAAAGTGAAGAGGCACAGTGACATCTCCTAAAGACTTCCCTGAGGTCACATGCTGACCCCCAGCAACCCCTACGCTTCCAGTATCTGAGAGGCAGCCATTGTGCATATGCCTGGACTGGAGCATCATGCTGAGGCTGACATCATGGCTGAAGCGGGACCACCAGTCCCCTCAGGGTCATTTTAGCATGCACACCCTCTCAAAGCACAACAGTACATCTGTGTATGTGTGTATGTTATCTGTGTGGGTCTGGGTCCAACTGAAACCAAGCCAACCTCCACTCCTCTACCACTTCCTGTGTCTGTGTGTGTGTGTGTGTGTGTGTGTGTGAGAGAGAGAGAGAGAGAGAGAGCAAGAGAGAGAGAGAGAGAGGGAGAGATCGAGAGAGAGCGAGAGAGAGCAAGAGAGAGAGAGAGCAATATCTCATGTGATTATCCCCCTTCCTGACCTCAGCGTCCTTGACTAAATATAAGACTCCCCTTTTAAAATATTTTAAACAGAAAAAGTGAGCAAAATAAGCCTGGAGTTTTCTTTCGTCTTCATGTTTGTTGATTCTGAAAGTTTAAAAAAAAAAACAGAACAGTTTTCTGTCTTAATTCCCCTAAAACTGTTTGTAATTATTACATTAAACAGGAACAATGAAATATAAATCACTCCATCATTATTTTTAATAGTAGAATTCATAGTAATCAACTTAATAATAATATAAATTATATAACTTTTTATTAAAAAAAAATAATAATAAAACCTTCTCAGTTTAATCTGAAATATTAACCCTTCTTGACATTATATGCTCACACACATGCATACACACACCATTAGGTGTGTGTGTGTGTGTGTGTGTGTGTGTGTGTGTGTAGACTAACAAACTGTTACACTTAAGCAAACACACAACAAATCCTTACAAACCTTTTAACACACATATACAGCACACACACACTCATGAGAAAGAGAGTGCGAGAGAGAGTCCAAGAGAGAGAGTGTGCAAAGGGAGAGGGCATGAAAGCAGGAGTCTGAGAGAGAGAGAGAGAGAGAGAGAGAGAGAGAGAGAGAGAGCAAGAGAGAGAGCAAGAGAGTGTCTGAAAGAGAGTGTCTGCAAGAGAGACAGAGTGTCTGCGAGAGAGACAGAGTGTCTGCGAGAGAGAGACAGAGTGTCTGCGAGAGAGAGAGACAGAGTGTCTGCAAAAGAAAGACAGAGTGTCTGTGAGAGTATCTGCGAGAGTGTCTGCAAGAGAGACAGAGTGAGAGAGACAGAGAGAGAGACAGAGAGAGAGGCAGAGAGAGACAGAGTGAGAGAGGGAGAGAGAGAGGGAATCTGAGAGAGTCTGAGAGTGAGTGTAAGTGAGAGAGACCGAGTGAGAGAGGGAGAGAGGGAGTCTAAGAGAGTCTGAATGAGGGAGAGTCTGAGAGAGGGAGAGAGAGTCTTAGAGAGGGGAAGAGAGAGGGGGGAGAGAGAGGGAGAGAGAGTCTGAGAGAGGGAAGAGAGGGGAGAGAGAGAGAGAGAGAGTCTGAATGAGGGAGAGTCTGAGAAAGGGGAAGAGAGAGGGGAGAGAGAGGGAGAGAGAGTCTGAGAGAGGGGAAGAGAGGGGGAGAGAGGGAGAGAGAGTCTGAGAGAGTCTGAGAGAGGGAAAGAGAGTCTGACAGTGAGTGTCAGTGAGAGAGACAGAGTGAGAGAGAGAGAGAGAGAGAGAGAGAGTCTGAGAGAGTCTGAATGAGGGAGAGTCTGAGAGAGGGGGAGAGAGGGGAGAGAGAGGGGAGAGAGTCTGAGAGAGTCTGAGAGAGGGAGAGAGAGTCTGAGAAAGGGGAAGAGAGAGGGGAGAGAGTCTGAGTGAGTCTGAGAGAGGGAGAGAGAGTTTGAGAGTGAGAGAGACATAGTGAGAGGGAGAGAGAGTCTGAGAGAGTCTGAATGAGGGAGAGTCTGAGAGAGGGGAAGAGAGAGGGGGAGAGAGAGGGAGAGAGAGTCTGAGAGTGAGTGTTAGTGAGAGAGACATAGTGAGAGAGGGAGAGAGAGAGTCTGAGAGAGTCTGAATGAGGGAGAGTCTGAGAGAAGGGAAGAGAGAGGGGAGGGGAGAGAGAGGGAGAGAGAGAGTGTGAGAGAGTCTGAATGAGGGAGAGTCTGAGAGAGGGGAAGAGAGAGGGGGAGAGAGAGGGAGAGAGAGTCTTAGAGTGAGTGTCAGTGAGAGCGACATAGTGAGAGAGGGAGAGAGAGTCTGAGAGAGTCTGAATGAGGGAGAGTCTGAGAGAAGGGAAGAGAGAGGGGAGGGGGAGAGAGAGGGAGAGAGAGAGAGTGTGAGAGAGTCTGAATGAGGGAGAGTCTGAG
>CM045732.1:19265474-19297974 GCA_024760905.1 Plotosus lineatus | reverse complement strand
CCAGCATTAAGTAGTCCATTTTTAAGGGACATTGTTGACCTCGGAGCGACATCCCTGTTTTGTGGCATGATTTATTCTGTTTACCCAGCATCCCCTCTGTTTACCCAGCATCCCCTCTGTTTACCCAGAGATCTAATGGAGAGAGACAGACATTCACATCAGCCAGGACGAACATACAATAAGTGTGTGTGTGTGTGTGTGTGTGTGTGTGTGTGTGTGTGTGTGTGTGTGTGTGTGTGTGTGTGTGTGTGTGTGAGGTAGGAGCTTGAGGCAAGAAAGCAATACAGTATTACCCGTGAGCTCAGCGGGAACTATATTGCAAGTGCATGATGGACATTGGCAGTGGTGGCATTGTGGTAAAGGTGCTGGATCACTTATCCTAAGGTTGGGGGTTCAAGCTCCACTCTCCACGAGTTGTCACTGTCGCACGCACACACGGCATATAAGCACACACAGAGTGAGAATAGGTTTTAGCAGACAGTTAAGACAATATAAGACGATGGGTGTGTGGGCACCCTGCAGGACTAAGAACAAGACTGTCAAAGGGCGAATGAGTTCCTAGGGGAACCAACGGCCACCCATATCTTGGAGAGGAGATGGGCGCCACCAAGATTCCCAAGCCTGAAGAATTACCCATGACGTGACTGCCCGGTCACAGAGTCGGCTAAGATGGGTGCCATGCTCCCTATGACCCTAATTAGGATTAAGAAAACGAATGAATAACGACGAGAAAGAAAGGAAGAAGTAAACCACTGGTTCTACCTGTAGTGTCTTGCCTTACGTTAATGCCTGCGATGGATAATGAACGTTTCTGTGACTCACTCCCTGTATATGCTAATCATACGAAGAGAGGGATTTCACCACTGAGGTCCATATGCTTGTACATGTATATATGATATATACATATATAGAATACATGTATAGGGACATAAAAGTTGTTTAAATGGTTCAGAAAATGTCTAAATCCTTAACCATAAGTGAAAAATAATTATAATGATAAACCAATCAGTGGAATCAGGACTTCTTTGCCTTGTGCTAAGATTGTTTTTAATTTCTCTGACACGTCCCTTTATAGGTTTTTGTAAATAACTCTGTTTTGATCTGTGCAATGTTTGAGACATCAAAACAATTCATAATAAATCATAAACCTGACTTAGAAGACATGTAAATAATTCACCTCACACTGAGCTGAAAGCTGTTAGATTAGCATTGTTAGCATAATTAGCCTGTCAGGTGCAAAAGTAAATTAAGAAAAACATGTATCAGTTCTCCAACTATATTTTGAAATGTCTAATATTATATTTGTGTAAAACTATAGATACATATGGTGAACTATATAAACCTGAGCACACACAGCTATTAGTGTAATGAGTTTATTCATCTGTTTTCTGTCCTTTAATCCGATGATTATTTGGTACTTTTGGTATTTTAAATGGCGATTAGTAGACCGATAAAGTGTGTATGAGCAAATTATGATGTGGAAATTACACACACACACACACACACACACACACACACACACACACACACACACACACACACACAAACACACACACACACACATACACACATTAACAATATCCAAACAATTAATGGCCCCTTTTTTAGAGTTAACATAATAATAACAAACATGATCACAGCTCACACACACACACACACACACACACACACACACACACACACCTCAAGTGAAGCCCTGGCACTGGAGGTGAGGACAAGTCTGAGCACGCGTCTCTCGTCCACATTAACTACGAGCTATTCTCAGGAACGTCCCGAGAATGCCGAAACTTCTAAAGCAGGCGTGTCACTGTGTGACAGTTGCCTCGTGATCCGCTTTCTAAAGAGTCTTTTCCCACTGTGAACAGGATCGTCACTTCCTCATTTCATTTTCTAAATAAAAGCCAAGAGTCACGAGGAGAGGAATGATTTGATTTCCTATAAATTATTCCAGATTTCCGACTCAGACAGAATGAAAGAATGAGTGGGTTTCACCTAAATTCAGATCATGCATGCCAAAGCAAAGGCCAAATACACACACACACACACACACACAAACACACAATCTATGTATTAAAAGTTTGGGTCTGCAGCCCAGGCTCCAGAAACCTAGATATCAAATATATCACATGGTAGCTAACATAATATAACAACATACGACAATCGCGTGAGCTAGTTCTTTGCTAATCAGGAAAGCAACTGTACAGTGAATTGCTTTCCTTTTAGAAACAATCATGTTTGCACCATTGACAAGAAGCATTAAACGTTTCCACTTAGTTTCTCTAAAATCTTTCGAAATATATAATGCCAAGGTGACCCTATGTTGTATGCAGGATAGTTACCATACAGTATACAGAAAGGTACGTTCTTCTCCTACCCGCGGATCTCGAAAATCCACGAATTATTGATGCGTTTTTAAAACCCTATGTATGATATTACATGCACTAAAAATATGCTTCTTAAACAGAGTCTATCGACAGTCTTTCCTCATTAATACAGTAATAATGCAGTAAAATGTAGTAAGGATTAAGTAAAAACTTGTTAATTTTTCACTGTGATATTTATTAATAAATAAAGCGCTTAGGCTCCTTACCAGAAGCTAGAGAAGATGCAAGGCATTTGAGTGACATCATAGAGCTTAAATAATCATTAAAAACACACTAAAAAATTTAATTTGCAATTCAAGAAATCACACTGTTAACGTGTGTGAAGGAGAAAAAAAGAGGTGTACACATCATCTGCAACCAATCAGCAGGAGGGAGAAAAAAAGCTGTCATCATATGGCTAAATTTGAATCACGTGCCAGTAATATTGTGATGATGCTTATGTATAATTTTCTGGGGCTGCCACTAATTCAGTGCTTCTCAAGTAGTGGAGCCGCCCCCCTTGGGAGGCATGGTGTGATGCCAGGGAGAGTGCGTATGACCTTGGAGAACATGCTTTTTGGCCATACTGTACTAGAATTAAATGTTTATTTTTTTATTATTTAATACTTTTTATTTTTAATGTTAATAAAGATACAATGTTATGCAGAGGTGTATTAATAACAATTTTAGAGACAAATAATAATGTTTATAGTTTCACGCATGGTGCTGAGAGGGCATGAAATGTTTATTCTTCCTAGAGGGGGCGTCACAGAAAATTATTGAGCAGCACTGCATTAATTTAAAAGCATTATGAAAAAAAAGCCTTTGAAAGCAAAATCTGTGAGGATGCGAGGCTGCAAATGGTGAACCGTAAATGGGCGGGGGCTTACTGTAATGGCTTTGCACTGGACTGTTTTCTCTCTCCAACCTCATATGATTCTCGATCTAAAGAAGATTGGCTTGCAATACATGAGAGCAAATTAATCTCCCCAACATAAGTAGCACCATCAGCGGTGAGATGTGAACATCTTCAGTGAGGAAAACACACATTAGGTGTACAGTTTTGGGGAGTGTGTGTGTGTGTGTGTGTGTGTGTGTGTGTGTGTGTGTGTGTGTGTGTGTGTGTGTGTGTGAGAGTGTGTGTGTGTGAGTGTGTGTGTGTGTGTGTGTGTGTATAAGAGGGTACAAGTGAATTGTGTTGGGTAAATTTGGGCTGTAGGTGGAGATGTACCGGGACAAGGCCAGTTATGTATTTGGGTTGTTATTTTTGGGATGCTTTCAATGTTCCTGTCTCTGTATAAGGTATAATGGCGGCATGAAAAATAATTTCCTCAGCCGTCTACTATCTTGATACTGTTTTTCTCTGATAAATTCACTGTATGCCTATTTTTATATTAACATTTATATATTTATATTAACATTTACAGCATTTATCCAGAGTGCCTTACAATTATGGCATTTCCCCCCCGGACTATAAGGCGCACTCAAAAGCCTTTAGCCCTAAAAAAATATATCTATTGAAATGACAGTGCGCCTTATAATCTGATGCGACTTTTGTGTGGATGAAGCCACACAATTCCATCTCAGTGATACCGGCAAGACTCAAATGAGACAAACTAATTCAGACCTTACGAACATTCCGGTGGATTAACTAAAGAACTCCAACCGTTACACTTTGGTGTCAACAGGTTGTAAGTTAGAAGGAGCCGGGCTTTATGTCAAAATAATGGCATTACTGCTATCTTAATCAGGTGACTCGTCGAGTAAGTGAGTGGTTTTTATACCTCATCTCTATCTCTACTGACCATCTGTCTTGTTCCAAGGATGCTTCAATGTCTCATGTTCATTACCAGAATAAAGCACTGCTACAGGTCTCCTCCTGAAACCTCAGATTAACCTTCTTGAATTTACAGTTACACTGATACAGCTCATTAAGAGTAATGACCTCTGTTCTACAATGAACACAATACTCACGTTGCGATTGAGTGCTGCCATGTTTGTTACTTTGATGATGCCATCGTTTTAAGTAGGTGTAACAGAGAGAAGTTTAGGTCATGACCCAGAAGACTTCTAGTCATCTTTATTGATCAGCATAAGGGAATAATAGATAATAAATTATTATAATATAATAAAAAATAATACAGGGATTCGGGCTTTCTGTCCAGTTCGTGCAACTGTTCAACTCAGACACTGAAGATGAAGAATTTGATGGATTTGTGGAAGAGGGTGATGAGTTATTGTGAGACTTGAA
Source organism: Plotosus lineatus (assembly GCA_024760905.1). Taxonomy (NCBI): domain Eukaryota; kingdom Metazoa; phylum Chordata; class Actinopteri; order Siluriformes; family Plotosidae; genus Plotosus; species Plotosus lineatus. The sequence goes on along the minus strand of CM045732.1, from coordinate 19,293,360 downwards.
TCAAGTTTGACTTAACTGACTTTTGTTTCGTTTGATGCGCCTTATAATCCAGTGTGCCTTATGTATGGGCGCGGCCCATCGCTGTTGTTGCGCTTTATGGTCTGGGGAATACTGTCTTTTTTTTTTTCCCACATACAACTGAGCGTTAAGAGCTTTGCTCAAGGGCCCAACAGTGATGATAGTGCGGATTGAACCACTGACTTTCGGATCTGCAACCCTTACCTTATTCACTAAGCCCCTACTCTCCTGCATTTAAAACATAATAATAATAATAATAATAATAATAATAATAATAATAATAATAATAATAATAATAATAAAGTATATATTATATATACATTATATGTAAAATATACAGCATGCCCTTGACTGTTCGCGGTTTTGCACCCACGGTTTAAGTATTCGCTGACTGCTGAGCAACCAGCACGTGATTCAAATTCAGCCAATGGCTTCCCTCCTTGCTCCTGATTGGTTGAGCTGATGTCCTGCCCCTTTTCCCTCATTCGCTCACAAGTTGCAATGAGCCTCTTTTTTGTGTGTGTTTTAATTACCAGTTAAGCTCTATACCACTCAAACGCTATGCGTCTTCTCTGGCTAAGCGATAGAAAACGCTGGATGTCTCTTCTGAAGAAACAACGGTTTTCTCTGAACTGTTGTATTAAAATCTTTTTCATTTATTATTCCAGTACAGTCCCAAAGTTCATGTTTATGCGTGCGATTTTATGTTCTGTAGCATGTTTAACAAATGATACCAAAAGGATAAACTTTATTACAGTACTCTTCATGTCCTTTTACATTGAAGTTGGAGTGACGTCTCCAAGATGGCGCTGCCCAGAGGGCAATCAAATTATTTCTTTGTTTGTTTTAATTTGTTTTGCTTGTTGTTTTGTTTGTTCATGTTTTGCACTATGCTCGTCTACGACCGGTCGACACTACTACAGCTATAAGATCGGAGTATCTTCGGGCGTGTATAAATAAGCAGAGCTAACATGCTATTCGCAGAGCTAATATGTTTTGGTAGGCAGCTCAATGCGAGCCGCATCCCAGCTAGCAATAAGCCCAGGCGGGAAGGGGCCGAATGACGACTCTGGTGCTTGGGATTGCAGGGGATGAAGGCCGTGAAGCCGGCTTGTATAATCACTTGATCGGGTGTACTCTCCCTGAGCCACGTTTCATAGAAACACAGTCCTGAAGATCCCTCTCTGCTGAAATCTGAGTATGAAGCTCGTCCATCTTGTTTCGCGGGGACTGAATATTTTCAAGCAGTATGGCCGGAAGTGCTAACCAAGCCTCTGAGAACTCCACCTGGGCAGTTAGCATTGAGCTCTCATCGCATATTAGCTCACAATAAAAGTTGTTGTGTGCTTAGTTGCCCGAAGCTGAAGCTGCTCATAGCTGTAGTAGGGTCGACCGATCATAGACGAGCATAGTGCAAAACATGAACAAACAAATAAAACAAATTCAAACGAACAAAGAAACAATTTGACTCTGACAACTCCGCGACGTTGCCCTCTAGGCAGCGCCATCTTGGAGACATCACTCCAAGACGTCACTCCAAGTTCAGTGTAAAAGGACATGAAGTGTAATAAAGTTTATCCTTCTGGTATCATTTGTTAAACATGATACAGAACATAAAATCTCATACACAAACATTCTCAGAATTAACTTGGGTACTGGACTGGAATAATAATTGAAAAAGACTTTAAAGCGAGTGCTTTACAACAATATATGCTGTATAATGTTTATATTTTATCATCAATAAAAATAAGTGTAAAAATTGAAGTTTTTCTTAATCATTACTATATTTTACTACATTAATACTGTATTAATGAGTAAGACTGTCTATAGAATGTGTTTAAGAAGCATATTTTAGCGCATGTAATAGATACACAGTATTTTACTTCCGGCTGCTCATTCGCACATGTGACGTGTTACATGGGGTTTTACTTCCGGGTACAGAACTTGCGGATTATCTCGATTCCCGGGAGGGCTCGGAACCGTTCATCATCATCAGTTCATTTTCTGTAACCACTTAATCCTAATTAGGGTCGCGGGAGGGCTGGCGCCCATCCTAGCCAACTTTGGGCGAGGGCAGAGTACACCCTGGACAGCTCGCCAGGCCATCGCAGGGCGGAAACACGCCGACGGCTTTGCAGCCTACTCTTGTCGAAAGTCAGAAATGGTTCTTTTACATGCCTCTCACCATAGACAGTGAGAGACATGGCCCGCCTTTGATAACCCAGTTAGCTGCACTGGGAAGGACAGTGACAACCTTGTGGAGAGTGGGAATCGAACCCCCAACCTTTGGATCAGCGATCCAGCGCCCTATACCACTAGACCACCACTGCCCCTGGCTCGAAATTCCTGTTCCAATTCCAATTCGGAACCGAACCCCCGCGAATGTCGAGGGCCTATTGTACAATAATAGCATTACAGTGTATTTCATGAGTTTTCCTCGCATTTCCTTTTCAATTTTGTAACGCATCATGGCTCCAGTTTTCTTGCCACCCTGGTGGATAAGTTCCAGCTAATAATGGGAAAAATGTCTTTAATTATTACAATAATAACTTTTTAGATTCTAAAATGGTACTGATTCGGTTTTCTTTTCATGACGTGGCTTCTTTTCACTTCCTTACAGAATTTATTTGATGTCTTATCGTTGTGTTAACTCGATTACATTTGCAATCCTATTTGGTGTAGAACTGGTTCCGATAGTAATGAATTGCATGTTGAAATATTTTCCATAACTTAATAGTAAGAGTATATTCTGTCTAGTCAACCCCATTCTCATGTGTGTTCACCATGTGCCACTCATCTCATGCCTTTTTTTTTTTAACTCTGTAGTGGAACCACTGCTTTCTTTTCTCTCTATGTGTCTGGATAATATAAAAGCTGCCAGGTGATGTGCACTATATACTAACCGTCACATGTCCCCCTAACTGCACTGCACTCCCTCCTCATTTCCGCCTGATAAACTTGCACCATCTGCTTCATTCCAAGAAATATCTTTGAACCAGTTATGAGTTTTTAACTCGAACTGTAACTTTATACTGTTTAAACCCAGTGTGCTTTTATCGTCTGCTTTATCGCTTTGTGTGTAATAAACACCAAAGACAAACGACATACTGATGGGACCATCTATCTCTCTTCCTCCCTTTCTCTCCCTCTCCTACTCCACAGTGTCAGCTGAACTTCTTCAAATGACATTAATTAGTCTTGTGTTCCTTTGGAGGAGGTAAAAAATTTAATATATCTTTTGTTTAAAAAAAAAAGTTAACTAAAAATAACCACGTTTAAAAAAAAATAAAATGATTTTGATATTTCTCTCACGGCCCAATGAACTCGCACAACATCATCAGGGCTGGGAAAGAACTTTTGGAGATTATTCTGGTTGGACATAAAGGGATCTGGGATCAAGTCAGGTCCCATATTTGATTAGGACTTTAAAAGGAAATCTGCACACCGTGTGAGGTCACAAGAACTCATTCAGTTTTCTCAAATATTTTCCGCCACAAAGAAGGTGAAGTTTTACACTCGTTTTGTGTGTTTTGTTATTGGTAGCAGAATTACATGAAACGTTTGGTGTTGATTTTTATTACATTACTACCAGAGGTGGGGGCATTTAGGCAAGGAAGACTTGGCTAGATTGTTTTAATTATCGGACTAAATTCTGGATGCAGGATTTTTGAATATTGTGAGAGAGGGTGATTTTTAATTTTTGGTTCAAATGGGGAAATGTTGGCTTTGGTGTCGGTTCGTGCTCCCTGAGTGTTCTTCTTACTTAAGAGCTTAGTTTCTCAAAACAGAAGCGGATTAAGTCTGCATCGATTTCTGCAGTCTTGAATAATTGTTCTAGAAGAGACTGTGTGAGAATGTGCAGTGTCCCTGTCATGCTCGAGAGTGAAGATCCACAGGCGATAGACCTGAAGTAAGGATATGCAGTGTGTTCATCTGTGAGTTTGTTCAGTTTCAGTCTGTAGCTGTCCTGTGATTTTTTTTTTTTTTTTTGGCGAGTGGTATTAACGTCAGCTTGAGTGAGTGTGGGCTTTATTTGTGTCCTTTTTATCTGACCAAGTAGATGAAATCCCAGCCTGCTCCCTGACATATTATTTCAGCTCAGTGTAATTCAAGGAGCTTGAACGAGGCCGCCTGCGAATTTGGCTGCAGTAAATCTTCACACTATCCTGAAATCTGTATATTAAACTCTGCCATTCTGCACCGCGCACACTCTCCACCATTCCTCCACACGTTCCATGTTGCTTCATGAGTCTAACCAGAAACTGAGACTTAGAAAAACAAGAGTGTGCCAAAGCAGTGCTTCATAAGGCGAGGAACTGGAGCACACATCGTTGAGATCTTTTCCACTCAATTCGTTTCCCAACAGTTTTCTAGTCTTTTTCATCTCCAAAGGAATGCCTTCCATTTCAGTATAAAAAGAAAGTAAACCTTTCCTGTGAGGACTGACGAATGAGGTTTTAGATGAATATAAAAGGGGAGGGACCGAGATATTAAAAATAGTAAATCCATCTGTAGAAGGATCTGTTGAATACAAGTTTTTGTCTGCAAGCCGCTCTCTCTCTCTCTCTCTCTCTCTCTCTCTCTTTCTCTCTCATCAATTAGTTTCCAATATAACTGAAGTATGCCAGGAAAAAGGTAAGTGGGGACACAGATTGGATGGCTCTCTATAGACGCATGTGCTGACATTGTTCTATTGGGTTAATTGCAGCATTGTTGCTGAGAGATGAGTAGTAAATGGAAAGATTTAAAAGAAAAATGAAAATTAGGCCAAATGCAGCAGTTAAATTTTATTTCATTACTTTATCTCAACCTACGATGGCCTGGTGAGCTATCCAAGGTGTACCCCGCCCTCTCCCAGAGTCGACTGTGATGGGCGCCAGCCTCCCTGTGACCCTAATTGGGATGAAGCGGTTCAGAAAATGAATGAATGACAGTGATGTTGTATCTCATATGCAGAAATATCTCCCCAAATCTTATTTCATGACGATCATCTTCTTCTTCTTCTTTTCCTTTCGGCTTTTCCCTTCAGGGGTCACCACAGCGAATCATCTGCCTCCATCTCACTCTATCCTCTGCATCTTCTTCTCTTACACCAACTGCCTTCAGGTCCTCCTTCATCACGTCCATGAATCGTCTCTTTGGTCTTCCTCTAGGCCTTCTGCCTGGTAGTTCCAACCTCAGCATCCTACTACCAATATACTCACTATCCCTCCTCTGTACATGTCCAAACCATCTCAATCTAGCCTCTCTGACTTTGTCTATACATCCACAAATCTTCATAAATCCTTCTGCTCCAAGAAAGAAAGCCTGAAAGGAATTCTGACCTTTTTTTTCCCCATCAGAATTCGATTATGACTCCCATGTGATCTGATTTTTAAGTAAGAAAGCTTCTATTTAGAAAAATAAATAAATAAATAAATAATGTCATGCAATGGTTCAGTATAAGAGTAACATGCTTTTAATCATTTGAGCTTGCCATTGAATTCTGTACAGTCTGTATTTTCATTTGAAATAAATAATTCATTTTAAAAATGAGTGGTGTTGTTTAAAAGGATCATCTTTTACATCTCAGATTCTTCCAGATATTTTGTCTCTTTAATGAAGGTCATGTGAACATGTTTTATTAAATAAGTAGTAACAATACAAAGTTACAAAAACAATGTATTTTGTTGTTATTATAATTATTGTAATTATTATTATTATTATTATTATAGCTGAAAATTAAAAAAATTAGCTTGCCCATTAGAAATATGGCAGCAATAATACCGTTGTTTGCTATAAAGTAAAGATCAGAGTCTGTTCAGTCAGAAGAGTCTGTTCGGCCACTCATATGTACCCTATGACATCATTACAGATGATTGGCTGTCGGCTGCCTGTCTTCATGAGCGCTGTGAAGCTGTGGAAGTCTGTATCAATTTCATGAAGGTCCATGTGAGATTTGTGGAAAAATGGCACATTCCGTGGTACGTCGACGGGACATGAGAGACGTTTGGTTGCCATGGCGGCTCTGTTTGGCCGAGATGAGTCTGAGGTGAGCCTTTTCTGTCCATCTATGTTTTGTGAAATCCTTGCTATTCTCCGCCTCATGTTGATCATAAAGTCTTTGGCTAGCCGTTTTCCTGCACTTTGCCTTGGTTCCGTTGGTTCTGATGGGCACTCAGGTAAATCCATCCAGTTCTGTATGAGGTCAGCAAAGCTGTTATCACCGAGGACCAGCGGGTGCCGGTTGCGCCCTTGTGTCAACAGTGCGGCCGTCCAGTCTTCTGGTTCACTGTGCACCTCAAACGATGTCCACTTTTCTAGACAGACATCGGATGTGGATTTGGGACGTGTTCTGGGACGGGGGCTCGGTTCTAAATCGAAGTCTGCTGATGCAGCACGTGCTTTCCTGAATCTGCGCAGCACCACTGGTCCTTCATCAGGCCACGACGCTTCAGAGTACCCAGAGTCGAATTCGAGGCTGCTGGCCGCGCTGCTCTCTTCATCCTCCTGACGACTATAGAGCCGGCAACCTGAGTCAGAGCTACTGGCATCACTGGCATCACTGATACGGAGCCGTCCTCGTCGCTCACGCCGTCCAATCAGGAGCTTGCAGGGGCCGGTAGAGGGTGGCATCAAGCAGGTCCGGTGTAACTGTTTCAGGTCCTGAAGGGAGCGCATCATATAGCGCACGTGCTCACGGAGACAGCCACCCGAGTCTTGAACACACAACTGAGGAAGAAAGAGGGGCAACGTGGGGTTAAAACACTATATCAACAATAATGTGTGAAAAACATCTAATGGTGAGACAAGCAACAGAACACATTACTGCAAAAAAAATACATCACTGAGATGATAAGCTAACGATGTTAGCATGACGTCAGTGATGCCAGCTTCTAAAATTCACTTCGAACAACTGCACATCGCTTTGATCCAGGTTGGAATTGTTTGTAACCATGAAAACAACCAGCAAGATTTTCTTTCAATAAGTCGTAAAATGAAACATTATTATTATTATTATTTATTATTATTATTATTATTATTATTATTTAGGTTCTAGTGAATATATTGGTAGTAGGATGCTGAGGTTGGAACTTCCAGGCAGAAGACCTAGAGGAAGACCAAAGAGGAAATTTATGGGTGTGATGAAGGAAGACATGAAGGTAGTTGGTGTAAGACAAGAAGATGCAGAAGACAGGGCGAGATGGAGGCAGATGATTTGCTGTGGTGACCCCTAAAGGGAACAGCCGAAAGGAAAAGAAGATTTTATGTTTACGTTCTCAGGGAGACAGTGAACCGTGTCGTCATAGAGAAACTTGCTTTTGGAAAAAAACCTTCTTATTTAACTGTATATTAAAAAGCTCAAACTCTGACATTTTACTTGCAAATCCTGTCTATCCTCGGGATTGTTGTAGTCTGTAAAGCTACTTCAATCCCTCCTGATCCTTTTTACCTTTAAGGAAAAAATGGAATAGAAATAACCTCATCGCCATGACACTGCATTACAGTACAGTAGTGATGAACGCCGGTTCTACACAACAACCCCAAAATAGATGATGGTTAAGAGAGTGTGTATATCTTTCTCTTGCTGCTGGTGTTTTTTTTTTTTTTCACATTTGGATGTATGGACAGGCTCAGACATGAAGGGATCAGACTGTAAGAGCTGCACCCTGCACTATTGAAACAGAAGAACACAACAACAGTCAGGAACTCGTCATCGCTTTTAATCCAGACTGTTCCACCCTGACACTCACAAAAAACCAAGCAGACCAGAATGTGTTGAAATCCGTTAGCACTAAAGCAATCCGCCACACCTGATCAATTTACTACAGTACTTACCACGGCCCGCTCACACGCCCAGCACTGCCCAACTTCCAAGATAATTAAACAAATAAAATTCTTCTCCATCCACCCAAACACATGAGGAGATTTGTGATCATCTGAAAACTGTGCTGGAGAACAGCTCACTCCCCCACGCCAGCCATGACTCACATCAACCTTGACCAGTCGCCAAATCCTGACTCAAAGATAGCCTCACGAGCAGCCACTGCCAAGCCTGACTCTGATAATCCTGCCCTGACTGAATCCGGATGACTGAGCCAGTGAGCAATTAATCACAGACCCTGGACAAATGTGTCCAATTATGGGGGGAAAAATCCAACATGCATCCCAAAGTCTGTTGTGATGAAACTCAGGAGAAGAAATGGAGACATTTCAAGTTTCTTCTCAGAGCTTAAAGCTTCTGTATCGTCCTTCGAGATTAAATAACCTACCATGTTCCAATAATTAATTTCTTCTTCATCATCATTATTATTATTATTATTATTATTATTATTATTATTATTATTATTTCTTTCTGCAGCTCGCCCAGAAATCTCATCCAGTTAAGGAAGCTGCTGTTCTGCTGGCGTCTTCCAAACAGGACTGTTGTTAAATCTGGACTGTGAGCACTGTCCAAAAGTGCGGCCCAATTCATCTGCCTGCGTCCAACGCAAAAACAGAAGGAGGGACGATGTGTATGTCTGTGATATTGAAGGTGACAAGATATCGTGATGTAACATGTCACTGATTATCACGAGCTGCCTGATGGTAAACATTAAGGTCCTTTCTGTATTTAATCAGATCAGAAATCAATCACATGAGATAGAAAAGAGTCCAAAGTAACAGGCCTCAAATAGAGTCGGGGGGGAAAAATCTATACAGTATACTTAATCTATATACAAACTTTTATAGACTGAGTTCTAAACCACGTATTGAATTCGCTTGGTATTTCTCCACAATTGTGCCAGATGTTTACAAACAACGTAGTTGGTGAGCTACAATTCTATCACTTATTATCTTGGTTTACATTGTGGTTTGAAGTGGAAAGATCTGGACAGCAGTATGCAAAAATGATTAATTGGCAACGAGGAAGAAGAAGAAGAAGAAGAAGAAGAAGAAGAAGAGGAGGAGGAGGAAGAAACTGATGAACTGCCAAGCTAGTTCTTCAATGTTCAGCTGTTATCATAATACTACAGGATATATTTTCCAAACTTGCTTTGAGTAACTGGTTCCAAAAATCTGGTTCTCCAAAACATCGAAGATAATATTCTGATGTGGGTGTTGTGGCTGAAGATCTTATCATTTTCTGAAAACTACTCAGGAAGGTTTCTTCAGCTCCAGATCTTGAAACGCTTTTGTGAGTTTTATGTCCTGCACCATCTCGAGATCCGAGTACACAGAACCCAGAGTTCTCCTGATGCAAGCAAGGACTGATAACCCCTGAATCTCCCCATGCAAACATTTACTTTGGGCCACAAAAAAAAGGAGACTTGTGGATTATCTTAAATGAGTCCAAAGCATGAAGATCACAAACATCAGCATCACTGTGTATCAAAAACATTTAGTTCTTATACATTAACTGTTACATCACACTCAAAAGTAATCTTATGAACTTTTCCTGCTGAATAATGATAGTTTTAGTGAAAATGCATAACTTTGATCCATGCAAGTGTGCAGCATGCAAAAGCATTCGAATCATAATCAGCATCAGAATTTAAAAAAACGGATGCAACAGAATGCATGAGATGAAACGCACATCTGTCTGGAGCTCAGACTCAGTTGTGTCGCAGCTCTCGGTTTATACCAGTCACAATAAAAGCAGACATTGCAAAATATATTCCAAAAATAAAATCTCATAAATCTGCTTACCATACTTTTTTCTCCTGAATGAAATCTCAGGATTCACTTCAGTCTCCCACAGCGTCTTTCAAAACGAAGCGGGTTGCATTCAATAAATCAAACCGGATAATGAAGCTGCTCGAGATGCCGCGCCTATAGAAATATAAATGTGACCCAAAAACACACACACACACACACATGCATGAAGTCCAGATGTGGTTCTGCTCTCAGCCCTCTGCGGAATGGGCTTGTGGCAGCTGGGAACGTCAAGTTTGAGCGCGTGTCTTGTTCTACTGTTAGCCAATCAGAGTTGGCGGGCTACAGAAAACCACCAATCAGAACACGCGTGTGAAATTCGAGCGACTTTTTCCACCCTGTCTTTGCCCCGCCTTCTTTTTAATTTTACTTCGAAAAAAATTAGACAGACCGACAAAAATACAAAACTCACAGATGATTGGAGTAATGTTGAAGTAATATTAGAGTATTATTAGAGTAATCGTGCAGTGCTGTGAGAGTATTAGGATATTATTAGGTTAATATGAGGGAACTTGTGCCTGAAGAAGAGGAAATGGAATAATTGAAATAAAACTACACTTTTATTCGACAATAATAAAAAATTGAAAAGGAATTGAAAGACTTGCAGCCACTGAACTGGATAAACTAATCAAACAGTTTGGAAAATGAATGAATGAATAAAAATAAAATGCTGCTGAGATCATAAAGATGGTCTTGTTGCTCATCCCTGGAGAATTTAAAGTAATTCTTAAGCTATGGATCTGTATCAGTAACTTTTCAGGGTGAAATAAACTTTTCAGTTTTTTTCCATCGATGTTATTTTACATGAGTATTTTTAATGTAGCACGAACACACGTTTGCTTGAACCTTAATATATACAATCCAGCTTAATATCAGAGAAATCACTCTTAACTCATGTGTTTAAATAGGAACAGAAATCAAGAGCAACAATGTTTTGTTTATTTGTTGGGGTAAAAACGCAACATGTGGCAAACTGACATTTCTGTAAGTAATTTAAAATACTTAAAATAGCTTGCACCGGTGCGCCCTCTTGTTGCTACATGTGGAATAGCAACAAATTACACACTCGTCCTTCTCAGAAAATTAGCATATTGTGATGAAGTTCATTATTTTCTGTAATGTACTGATAAAAATTAAACTTTCATATATTTTAGATTCATTGCACACCAACTGAAATATTTCAGGTCTTTTATTGTTTTAATACTGATGATTTTGGCATACAGCTCATGAAAACCCAAAATTCCTATCTCAAAAAATTAGCATATTTCATCCGACCAATAAAAAAAAGTGCTTTTAATACAAAAAAGTTAATCTTTAAATAATTAGCTCAGTTATGCACTCAACACTTGGTCGGGAATCCTTTTGCAGAAATGACTGCTTCAATGCGGCGTGGCATGGAGGCAATCAGCCTGTGGCACTGCTGAGGTGTTATGGAGGCCCAGGATGCTTCGATAGCGGCCTTAAGCTCAACCACAGTGTTGGGTCTGGTGTCTCTCAACTTTCTCTTCACAATATCCCACAGATTCTCTATGGGGTTCAGGTCAGGAGAGTTGGCAGGCCAATTGAGCACAGTAATAGCATGGTCAGTAAACCATTTAGCAGTGGTTTTGGCACTGTGAGCAGGTGCCAGGTCGTGCTGAAAAATGAAATCTTCATCTCCATAAAGCTTTTCAGCAGATGGAAGCATGAAGTGTTCCAAAATCTGATAGCGAGCTGCATTGACCCTGCGCTTGATAAAACACAGTGGACCACACCAGCAGCTGACATGGCACCCCAGACCATCACTGACTGTGGGGACTTGACACTGGACTTCAGGCATTTTGGCATTTCCTTCTCCCCAGTCTTCCTCCAGACTCTGGCACCTTGATTTCCGAATGACATGCAAAATTAGCTTTCATCCGAAAAAAGTACTTTGGACCACTGAGCAACAGTCCAGTGCTGCTTCTCTGTAGCCCAGGTCAGGCGCTTCTGCCGCTGTTTCTGGCTCAAAAGTGGCTTGACCTGGGAAATGCGGCACCTGTAGCCCCGTCCACTGCTTCCACAGGTTCCCCAAGGTCTGGAATCGACCCTTCTTTCACTTTTTCCTTCCCACAGACGTCCCACTGAGGTGCCTTGATACAGCACTCTGGGAACAGCCTATTCGCTCAGAGATTTCTTTCTGTCTTACCCTCTTGCTTGAGGGTGTCAATGATGGCCTTCTGGACAGCAGTCAGGTCGGCAGTCTTACCCATGATTGCGGTTTTGAGTAATGAACCAGGCTGGGAGTTTTTAAAAGCCTCAGGAATCTTTTGCAGGTGTTTAGAGATAATTGGTTGATTCAGATGATTAGGTTAATAGCTCGTTTAGACTACCTGAACATGATATGCTAATTTTTTTTGAGATAGGAATTTTGGGTTTTCATGAGCTGTATGCCAAAATCATCAGTATTAAAACAATAAAAGACCTGAAATATTTCAGTTGGTGTGCAATGAATCTAAAATATATGAAAGTTTAATTTTTATCAGTACAATGCAGCCATGAGGTGTGGGGGGGGGGGGCACTAATCAGTGTCTCTCCCCCTCATGCCGGTCCCAAGCCCGGAGAAATGCAGAGGGTTGTGTCAGGAAGGGCATCCGACGTAAAACCAATGCCAAATATCTATGATGCAAATCAGAAGTATTACCCCCATACCGGATCGGTCGAGGCCCGGGTTAACAACGACCGCCATCAGTGCTGTCAATCAACAGGGTGCTGATGGAAATTGGACTACTGTTGGTCGAAGACGTCGAAGAAGGAGAGGTGGGAGGCGTGTCCGTAGGCAGAGAGAGAAGAGGAAAGGCATGAGTCTAGGACTGAGAGTGGGGACTTTGAATGTTGGAACTATGCAAAGAAAAGGTAGAGAGCTGGCTGACATGATGCAGAGGAGGAAGGTGGACATACTGTGTGTTCAGGAGACCAGGTGGAAAGGTAGCAAAGCTAAAAGCTTAGGAGCAGGGTTTAAGCTATTTTATCACGGTGTGGATGGGAAGAGAAATGGAGTAGGAGTCATCTTGAAGGAGGAGTTTGTCAGGAATGTTCTAAAAGTGAAAAGAGTGTCAGACAGAGTGATGAGTCTCAAGTTAGAAATCGAAGGTGTAATGCTCAATGTTGTTAGTGCTTATGCCCCACAGGCAGGATGTGAGCTAAAAGAGAAGGAGAGATTCTGGAGTGACTTAGATGAAGTGATGCAGAGTACCCCCAGAGGTGAAAGAGTGGTCATTGGTGCAGACTTCAATGGACATGTTGGTACAGGCAACAGAGGGGACGAGGAAGTGATGGGCAGGTTTGGTATCCAGGACAGGAACGCAGAAGGACAGATGTTGATAGATTTTGCAAAAATGATGGAAATGGCTGTGGTGAATACTTTCTTCCAGAAGAGCCAGGAGCATAGGGTGACTTATAAAAGCGGAGGTGGGAGCACATAGGTAAACTACATCTTGTGTAGGCGATGTAATTTGAAGGAAGTCAGTGACTGCAAAGTCATAGTGGGTGAGAGTGTTGCCAAACAGCATAGGATGGTGGTGTGCAGGATGACTCTGATGGTGAGAAAGGTGAAAAAGGCAAAGGCAGAGCAGAAGACAAAGTGGTGGAAGCTGAAAAAGGAAGAGTGTCGTGTTGTCTTCAAGGAGGAGTTGAAACAGGCTTTGGGTGGCCAGGAAGTGCTTCCAAATGACTGGACAACCACAGCAAATGTGATCAGGGACACAGGTAGGAGAGTACTTGGTGTGTCCTCTGGAAGGAAAGTAGATAAAGAGACTTGGTGGTGGAATGAGGAAGTGCAGGAGTGTGTACAAAGGAAGAGGATAGCTAAGAAGAAGTGGGACATTGAGAGGACCGAAGAGAGTAAACATGAGTACAGGGAGACACAGCGTAAGGCGAAAGTAGCAGTGGCTAAGGCCAAACAGAGGGCGTATGATGACTTGTATGATAGGTTGGATAGTAAAGAGGGAGAAAATGATCTATACAGGTTGGCACAGCAGAGAAATAGAGATGGGAAGGACGTGCAGCAAGTTAGATTGATAAAGGACAGAGAGGGAAATGTATTGACTGATGACAGAAGTGTGCTGGGAAGATGGAAAGAGTATTTTGAAGAGCTGATGAATGAGGAAAATGAGAGAGAGAAAAGAGTAGAAGAGGTGACCATTGAGAAGCAGGATGTAGCAAAGATCAGCGAGGGTGAAGTGAGAAAGGCATTGAAGAGGATGAAGAATGGAAAGGCAGTTGGTCCTGATGATATACCTGTGGAGGTATGGAAGTGTCTAGGAGAGGTAGCAGTAGATTTTCTGACAAGAACATTCAACAAGGTACTAGAGAGTGAGCAGATGCCGGAGGAGTGGAGGAGAAGTGTGCTGGTGCCCATTTTTAAGAACAAGGGAGACGTGCAGAGTTGCCGCAACTACAGAGGGATAAAGTTGATGAGCCATACGATGAAGTTATGGGAAAGAATAGTGGAAGCTAGACTAAGGGCAGAGGTCAGCATTTGTGAACAAAAGTTTGGTTTCATGCCAAAAAAGAGCACTACAGATGCAATGTTTGCTTTGAGGATGTTAATAGAGAAGTACAGAGAAGGTCAGAGGGAGCTGCATTGTGCCTTTGTGGATCTGGAAAAAGCATATGACAGGGTGCCAAGAGAAGAACTGTGGTATTGCATGAGGAAGTCTGGAGTGGCAGAGAAGTATGTTAGAGTGGTGCAGGACATGTATGAGAGATGTAAGACAGCGGTGAGGTGTGCTGTCGGTGTGACCGACAAATTCAAGGTGGAGGTGGGACTGCATCAAGGGTCAGCTCTGAGCCCCTTCTTGTTTGCTATGGTGATGGACAGGCTGACAGATGAGGTGAGACAAGAATCTCCATGGACTATGATGTTTGCAGATGACATTGTGATCTGTAGTGAGAGCAGAGAACAAGTGCAGGAAAATCTAGAGAGGTGGAGGTATGTCCTGGAAAGGAGAGGAATGAAGGTTAGCCTCAGAAAATCAGAATACATGTGTGTGAATGAGAAGGACCCAGGAGGAACGGTGACGTTACAGGGAGCAGAGATAACGAAGGTGGAGGATTTTAAGTACTTAGGCTCAACAATCCAGAGCAATGGAGAGTATGGAAAAGAGGTGAAGAAACGTGTGCAGGCAGGCTGGAATGGTTGGAGAAAAGTGTCCGGTGTGATGTGCGATAGGAGAGTGCCAGCAAGAATGAAGGGAAAAGTGTACAAGATGGTGGTGAGGCCAGCGATGTTGTATGGATTAGAAACAGTGGCGCTGAGGAATAGGCAGGAGGCAGAGCTGGAGGTAGCGGAGATGAAAATGTTGAGGTTCTCTCTGGGAGTAACGAGGATGGATAGGATCAGAAATGAGTACATCAGAGGGACAGCCCACGTAAGATGTTTTGGAGACAAAGTCAGAGAAGCTAGATTGAGATGGTTTGGACATGTACAGAGGAGGGATAGTGAGTATATTGGCAGTAGGATGCTGAGGTTGGAACTACCAGGCAGAAGGCCTCGAGGAAGACCAAAGAAGAGATTTTTGGATGTGGTGAAGGAAGACATGAAGGTCGTTGGAGTCAGAAAAGAAGATGCGGAGGACAGGGTGAGGTGGAGGCGGATGATTTGCTGTGGCGACCCCTGAAGGGAGCAGCCGAAAGTAAAAGAAAAGAAGAATTTTTATCAGTACATTACAGAAAATAATCAACTTTATCACAATATGCTAATTTTTTTGAGAAGGACTAGTATATATATAATATTTTTACATAAATACACATACAGATCTTTTATTTTGAAACTCTGGGATTATGAGCACTTTCAGAGTTTGGTTTGCAGCAAACAGAATGACATATAAATCAAGTTGAAGTAAATGTTACATGTACTGTATGTATGTAGGCACCACCGCCCTCTACTGGCACTTCATTATCTTCTTTCTGCAATGATATTTGAAATTCTTTTTATTCTTCATAGTAGCGAATCATTAAACAGTCTTGGTAGTGCAACAGATTTCCAAAAAGCCAAAAGTTTTCATGAATGCTATAGTTTTGTGCCGTTTGCAATTAATTTTTCAATTCTGATCCGAGTATCCCATATATCATGTTGGTAATTTCTTGCTCTAGAGTTGATCTGATATATTGATCAGATGATCAGGTTTCTGATTTGTGGGCAGTGGTGGCATTGTGGTGGCCCGGTAGTATGGTACTGGATTACCAATCCCAAGGTTGGGGGTTCAAGCCCAACTGTCAACGGTTGTCACTGCTGTCCCCCCCAGTACAGCTAACTGGGTTATCAAAGGCCGACCATGTCTCTCACTGTCTGTGGTGAGAGGTCCATGTAAATGTTTTTCAACCACTCTGCCGTGGCACACTCGTCTTCTGTGAGATATACTGTAGTCAGGTGTGCCGTGCGAAATTAGCCAATTTCACCTAATTGGTCTAAAGTTGTGTAATGAATACTCTTCGCCTGTAGGGGGAAGCAAGTGGTTAGTTGTTGACCGCCTTTTACTTTGAAACGAGCGGATTAGTGACGCGTGGATGACGGCAGGTGGCGGTGATTAGCAAGACACAACAGTGACCGTGAGGGAAAAGTTTTTGAAAGGGAAAAATACCAACTCCGAACTCGACCCTGGACAAAATTCAGAACCAGATGAAGGGCTTAGTATGAGTGGAGGTCAAAAGAAAGCAAAGACGGTGACATCGAGCAAAGCCTCGAGTTTAGCGCGAGGCAATACAATGAAAGCTGTCCGTCGTTTGGCTTCCCGTTTACCGGAGATGAAATTCCACCGGTACTGGGGTGCGGTGAAAGGATATCCAACAGTGGTGTCGTGCCAAGTAAGATTTTCAAGCCTGGCTGCCATAAAAACAAGAACCAGAGAGAGACTGAGGAAGAGGAGAGCTGTTGAGGAAGAGCTTGGTATGTTTCTCTTTGATTCCGGTCAGATCAGCTCTGTTCATCCACACGGGCCCAGGATTCACACGGAGTGAGTAGAAATAAAAAAAAGATTTATTTGTGTTTATTTGATTCCTGTTCAAGAAAATTTGATGAGAATGACTTTAAGTTGTTAATATAGGCTCCAGAGTTTCAATTTTTAACATTTTCAGCTGATGGTCTGCCTCAAGATTTTTTCAAAGAAAAAAGTGGTTCCCTGGAGTGCCACAAAACCAACCACAGGGTATAACAGAAAGTTTCATGCTCATTAATGACAATACAACTTTGAGACCAAAGGCACTACTGAGTACAACCCTGAGACCACACCCACTACCTGGATTCCACCCACTGCCTTGTGTACAACCCTGAGACCATGCACAGTACTGTGAGTATAACCCAAGACCTTGCCCACGTGCATAACCCTGAAAGTCACACACTACCATGTGCACAATTCTGAGGCCACGCCCACTACTGTATCACCCTGAATCCACACCCATTACCATGAGTAAAACATTTTAGAGGACACTCACCACAATGACTTCATCACTGACGCCATGCCTTTTGCAATGCATACGGCCTGTATCCGGTACCATATCACCCTGAGACCACACCCACTCAAGCAGGTTTAAACCTGAGACCATGCCCACTACCTCAACTAAACTTGATTTTGAAACACTACAATAAATAGTATTACCAAAGAGTACAACACTTAAACCACACCAATTACTGTGAGTACAATATTGAGAACACATCCATTACAGCAAGTTCAACATTAGGACCACACCCCATCAGACACTGATGCTCTTACAGTGACTTCACTGAGAGGAAAAGTGTTTCCTGAAACGGAGTGGTTTGAGTGTTGCTGTTATTGTGATGGTTCAATTTATTTAAGCCCAGATAGCCAGAGTCTGGGAACCTGATTGTAGAACTCCTTATGTGTGTAATGAGTTTTAGTTTGCCATTGCAGGCCCATTATTACGAATCCACCCAGCAACTCCAGGAGCTGCAGCCAAAAACACCCTGATGATGACTAATGAAATCAGTGAGAAGGGGTTTTGTGAGTCTGAAAGACTCAGCTATTGTTGAAAATGATGGTCCTTCGTCCACAAAGGTCAATTTCACACCATATCATTACTTTCAGCACTTCCATCACTTGAACAACAACAACAAAAGAAACATCTGGTTACTGTGATGCTGACACAATCCTGCTGCACATCTTTCCTTAATTCTTGCAGTGCTGCTCAAAACCTAATTATAGGAACATGGAAAACAGCGGCATTATTAAAATTCCAACGTCAAACTAAAATCTGAGGCCGAGACAGAATCCCCAAATGATGAACGTTGACATTAGAGCTCTGTGTTGTTTGTCAATTTCGTGTGCGTACACACATTTACTACTGTATTGTAAATAAGCCAATCATGTTTTCCATGTGACCTCATCAGTGTGCAGAAGAAGTGGAGGATGGATAAATCACAACTGCAGAGGGGTATGAAGAGTTGAGTGTGTGATGAACACTGGGTTAGAGCATATGAACATATGTGCATATAAGGGGCATGTCTGATTACCAAGTATGATTATTATACGTAAATACATTTTAATATATAAATATTATATTCAACTGGTAATACATTAACCCTGATGTTCCCTGAATATGCCACTAGATGGCAGCACAAGTATCGCCAGAGTGTAAATACAAGAAATCTGCTGCAAGTCTAGTGAAAACTATTATTAGTCACCAAAAAAGAGCCGAGTTGACCAAAAACACTTCGGGATACTTTTACTTTTCTTTTACATAGAAATTTAACAGAAAAGCCTAAAATCCAGGTAAGAAAATTCCGAACTATAAACGTCACAATGCTGGTCAGAGGTTTAAAATACTGTACTGTACTGTTCACCATGCATTTTGCGAGCAAAAGGGGAGGAGCTTATAGTAGTTAACTGATAGGTGGGAATAAAATTCATCATCCATTTCAATCCAGTCGACATTTTAAAATTTTTACTCGCACGTTGAAAATTAAAAATTTACGTCACAAATTCTCCCACTGTGTGCCTTCAGTGTCTGGGCGGAGTTACCTGTTTAACTCGGTTACCACACACGCCCACTACATACAAGCACGAATGACGCTAAAATGAGGCGGAGCTGATCAGATGTGAGGCCACGCCCACGGGAGGAGATCAGAGATGAGGCTCAGCACAATTTAAGTGCATTTTCAGTTCGGTATCACACCGGAAATGGACTATTTCCCAACTGATTTTTAATAAATATATTTTGTCGGTTAAAAGAGCCTTCTATCGTCTCAGGCGAATGTAGTCAAGTGTTAATTATTTCTCTACATAAAATATACAGCTGTGTTAAATATCAGTCAGACATCACTAACCTGATCAATCAGTGTTTCTGGTAGAAATGATATTTCTACATGACAGATAAATCACTATCAGGTGTAGGAGAGTAATAGAATCCAACAGACCCAACAGTTATGACCTGCATGCTGCCGATTCTGTGTAATTGAATCACAAACTGAAAGGGGCGTGTTCAAAATAATAGCAGTGTGGAGTCGATTAGTGACGTCATTCATTCTTTAAAATCAGTTGTCAATTATTGTCCTTATTTAAGGAAGGAAGGCAAAAAATGTTGTACGGTTATAGAACATTTCTCTGAAATTCTGAGGAAAATGGGTCGTTCCAGGCATTGTTCAGAAGAACAGCATACCTTGACTAAAAAGTTGATTGGCGAGTAGGAAACATAAATAAGGGCGGAAAACAGGCTGCTCAGCTAAAATGATCACAAATGCTTTAAAATGGATGGAAGAAGAGCTTAAATGACTCGGCCAACAATCGGCTCCAGGAAAATTAAAAGGTCTAAAGTTACCAGAGTCCTGGAATAATTACAACATGCTGATGTGAAGCCAAGTTATCAGTAAGAAACCCCCACAAAGTCCCACTGTTCGAAGAAAAAGAAAAGCCGTGCTGAAGTGTTTACAGTTTGCCAAAGAGCACATTGACTAATCAAAAGAGAAATGGTGTAATATTTTGTGGACTAATGAAAGTAAGATTGTCTCCATCCACAGTACCCAAAAAGAACAGTTTGTCAGACGGTCTCAAACGCTGAATTCAAGCCACAGTACATGGTGAAGACAGTGAAGCCTGGTGGCGTAAGCATCATTGTATGGGGATGGTTCTACTGTACTATGGTGTTGGGCATATTTATCCCATCCCAGGGATTGTGGATCAGTTTTGTGTACAACTGGCACGGCAGCCCGATTCCTGGACTTTCATCCAATAGAAAACTTGTGGGGGTGGAGTGACATCAAAAATACAGTTTCTGAGGAAAACTCAAGAACTACAGAATGCAGTCCAATCATCCTGGGCTGGAAAACCTGATCACCGGTGCCAGTTGATTGACTCCGTGCAATACAGATGTACAGCAGTTCTCAATCAGGGTTTATACAAATAAATATTAGTTAATCGATTCAAAGGGAAGTAAAATCTTAAATCATTTCAGTTTATAAAGTGACTGAGTTTATAAAAAAGAATGCAGACACTGAATAGTCTGTTATTCCTTTAAATAATTGAAGAAAAGTGAATAACACATTCGATTTTTTATTTTTTTTTTGGTCTTCATGTTTTGGTTTGGAAAAGAATATAGAGTGTTCCCCATGTATTTCTGTGTTTGGAAATAAAAGCTATTTTGAGCCCCCCCCCCCCCCCGACTTTTTTAAACAAACTATTTTGAACACATCTGTATATAAATAATACAACAATGCCCTGCAACCAGATGTCGGCATCCCTCACCTCCCAGAGCTAGCACTATGAAGCAAGAGACAAATGTGTTGACTCATCATTCACAAGAGTTTGTCACCCTCAACCACTTTACCACATTTTAAAGTTATAGCTTTGAGGGAAATTAGTCCTTAAATGTTGCGTAAATATGGAGATCCGAAAATCTTTGGATGTGACAGTTTTCAGTAACATGCAGATGTAAAAGAGAAGCTGCCTCTGTGGGAAAAAGTTGAGCTCTCCGGAGTACTTCTACAGAGTGGACAGGTTAGAAATGCTCCGATTCCTTCACTCGGATTTGTGTGCACACACTCACTGCAACAAACCAGTTACACTGTATAAGCTCTAGTGACTTAACTTTTATTAAATTAAATCATACAGGCCTTTCATCTTCAGCAAAAAACACTGTCCATTTTTATCCATTACATTTTTTTGACTCACTGTAACAAGAAATTTTTCATTACATGGTGTCAGTGTACAAAGGTGAGATTATCAATAATAATAATAATAATAATAATAATAATAGCACAGGGTGAAATGGATGAGAAAAATCCTCAAAATCACTTTACAGCTCCAAATGCTGAACCTGTACCAGTCCGCTGTATTGTTCCTGAAGATGTGTGTATATTTAATTTTTGAAATGAAATATGAAAAAGGGATTGCTGTCAGGACACAGTGGCAGGTGATGTTTTGTTCAGACATAAATGAGGTGTAAACATTTTTGTTTGTTTATACAAAATCTTTCATTTTATTAATCCACTGTGGCTATAAAAAGAAACTATGCAATTAAAAATGTAATAAAATCTGCACATCAGGTTCTCTAAACTAAAACAAAAGTATTAATATATTTTTTTTTTTGCTTTTAATTTTTAGCTATCCTATTACTCAAAAATAAACAGAGAAAAAAAACATTAAAAAAATACATTAAATCTTGATTTGGGGTTGAAGACTGAAGGAGATTAATAAGAGATGAGGATGAAAGCTGCAGTCTAAAATCAACCACCGATGAGTCGGGGAAGGCGATGGCGGTCAAATAGAAATTGGTCTGAGCACTCGGTGAATCAGTGGGCGTTCCAAAAGCAGGCTGAAGCAGGAAACAGATATAGTGCAGTCTATCAGAACACCTTCACCTGTTCATCACTCCAGTTCAAATCTATTAGAGAGACAGAAGGAGAGAGGGATCAGTCTGACAGGGACAGAGGGAGTGAATGACAACGGAAAGTGATCGAGGAGAAAAATGGAAGATACAGAATTCAGGGAGAGAAAGAGACTCTGGGATTATTATTGCTTGTGTTGAGTGAAACTAAATCGGATCAGATCTGCTGTGCTGTGCTTTAGAGGAACCAGGAGTTTAAAAACGCAACATAATGATAATGTACAGATGATTATGGAGAGAGAGAGAGAGAGAGAGAGAGAGAGAGAGAGATCGTATACAGTACAAACTCGTATAGGTTACTTATACAAGGTTTAAACATGCGTTCCCCTCTAAAGAATGCCCTGTAATGACTTACATTCATCTAACCGGCCGGAACCCAACTCAATTGTAAGCTGGGGAGCGTCTGTACTTACATTGTTGCATCTGTGTGTGCACGTGCATCTGCGCGCATGTATGTGTTTCGTCGTCTTCTCATGCAGTTCCATCTGTATGTGTGTATGTATATTTTATTTACATCTTTTGTTATTTTTTTAATGTTTAATTGTTATTATAAGCATTTATAGCATTGAATATGTATTTATTGATATTATATACACATGTACGTATACGTCAGATGGGGTGGGGTGGGGGTGATCCTACTTCGAGGATTTCGATGGTCGCGTGGGGATCTCGATCCCAATTAACCGTGGAAAGTGAGGGATCCCTGTATATGTGATGCATATATATTTGCCGCACGCACATGCGTGTGTGTGTGTGTGTGTGTGTGTGTGTGTACCTGGCCTATGGTCAGTGGCCCTTTCCTCTAGAAGAGTCCACAGTCACGCAGATTGTTCTTGATGATGACGTCGGTGACTGCGTCGAAGACGAACTGGATGTTCTCGGTGTCAGTGGCGCAGGTGAAGTGTGTGTAGATCTCCTTGAAGTCCTTTTTCTTATTCAGATCCTCAAACTTGAAGCGGATAAAGTCGGCCGTATCGCTATACGTGCTGGACCCTGGGAGATGGACAGAATTCATACATCCACACCTCGTTAGTGAGGAAGCGTTAGTGGGCTCTGCTGCGATGGAGAAGAGTTGATTGTTTCCCTTCACCAACAAGTACAGAGTGATTTTATTCGTCCTGTACAGCAAGTCACCAGTGCTTATATTGCTTTCTCTATTCAAATTAATAATAATAATAATAAAAAAGAATAAACTACAAACCCTCAGCTAGTCATGTGACCTCTACACAAACATCTTCAGCAAAGTCTTTAAGCATTTTTATAAATGATTTAAAGATCGTTTTTGTGATTGTGGAATGAACGTTGCACAATTCCCAATGGGAAGCCCGAGCTGTTACTATAGAAACAATTGCAGTATTCGACGTGTGTCTTTATTAATTTAACAACCCTCGATGTGGTATAAAGCGTTGGTCACACTTCGGCTGATGTTGGATTTTGGAGAGGAGCTTGCCCTACCTTTGTACTCAGGGAAGCATCTGGTCAGAGGACTATGAGCGATCTTCCTCTCAAACAGGTCCTTCTTGTTGAGAAACAGGATGATGGATGTCTCTATGAACCACTTGTTGTTGCAGATGCTGTCAAACAGCTTCATGCTCTCGTGCATGCGGTTCTGAGGGAAAGAATTGAAAATAAATAAAAACAATGCTGTTGCTTTAAACATTGCTGCTCTTCAGATCTCCTGAAATAAATGCAAGATTGAATGCAAGTTCTCTCACCATCTCCTCGTCCTCAGCCAGTACCAGATCGTAAGCACTCATAGCTACACAGAAGATGATGGCAGTGACGCCTTCAAAGCAGTGGATCCATTTCTTCCTCTCGGAGCGCTGACCTCCAACATCGAACATCCTATAGAAACAGCAGTCCTTAGTTCTTCACCTCAATCACTTCCTTTTTTCTTTATAGTCATAAACCATATGAAACTCTATGATAAATTGAGCTACTGAAGGAAGGCCGTTCTTCACAATTACATGTTAAATAATTTATCCTGAAAATAAAGAGACTAACTCAGGCTACTTCACGAAAAAAGAAGAATCCCGTCCTAAACTACTGACAATATATACAGTCGGGGATGAGATCAGTTATAATATATAATCTGATGTGCTACTTGTGTAAAAGGCTACACCATCCACATCACCAGGGTTAATGGAATGTAGGTCTGTCCTTCAGACTACTAGATTCCACTAACGAGATCATTTCTGTGGCATTTGGTGCCATTTCAGTGAGGGCACAGTTACCGTGGTTACACCAAGCAGGAGGGAAGGGAGGGAAGAGAGAACCAATGCTGAAATATGTCAATCACAACCTCGAGTGAAGAAAGACTGGGGCTTGACCAGCACATGTGTAACATAGGGTGAGTAGGTATGAGAGAGAGAGAGAGAGAGAGAGCGCACTTAATAAAATAAAATTGATTTACTCTGATGTTTTAGATGTTTGAAAGTTCACACACAGTCTAAAGTTCAGATAGACAAAAAAAAAACAAAATTTAAATTTGACTTTTTAAAGTTCTGGTTGACCCAATTGGTTTCTGAGTGATGTTCCCGGCTGTGTTTAAGGCCGTGTCCTCCCGCATCACTATCAGTGGTGTCACAGAGTGCAGGAACCCGAGTCATCACCTAAAGGTCTCGTTATACACACACTGCTTCTGACAGACAACATTGATAACCTTCAGTAATATCTAACAGTTCATATCGTCCTAAAAGTTCAGGTTCTGAATCGCTTTAGGTGTGTGAGAGTGAGAAAGAGAGACAGGTGGTCAGAAAGAGAGAGAGACAGGTGGAGCGAAAGGCAGCACAGGGTTTGTTCGTGATCAGATTAAGAGATGAGAAAAAGAAATTCACATAGGATGGGATGATCTGGTGAAAATAAGAATAGAAAGGGGGTGTGGGAGGCTTGCACGATTAATTAATTCATTTTATGAACCACTTAAATCTAACTAGGGTCATGGGGAGACTGAAGCCCATTTTAGCCAACACTGGGTGAGGGCAGAGTACACCCTAGGCTGCATAGCTGGCAGTATTTTTCTGCCCTGTGATGGGCTTGGTGAGCAGTCCAGGTGTTCTGTTTTCGCCAGAGTCGTGGCGTCCACCTTCCCGTAACCCTAATTAGGATTAAGCAGTTCAGAAAATTAATGAATGTATAAATAATCAATGTCTCTATGTAACATACACCAGTGAATTAAATAAAGAGGAATTATAGAAACATTCATTATCAGATCACAAGAACTGTTCTAACACACACACACACACACACACACACACACACACACACACACCACTCACTTGAAGTGAAGACCTTTGAAAGTGAAGTGTGTCTCTACGATGCCAGTTGTCTTCACTCGAGTCCTCAGCACATCGGACTGGGTCGGAATGTAGTCTGCTTTGGCTATTCTATCCAGATCATTCAGATAACTGGCGACACACACACCCACACACACACACACACACACACACACACACACAGTAGAAATGCTCCTTTAATTCATAACATAACCTGCAGCAACTGTTTGCACTTGCATTTTTCTAGAACCTGAATCACCCCTCCATTCACACACACTTGCTCTTTCTTGTTTTTGTGCAGAAGTAGGAATGATGAACCTCATGCCCCATTTGTTAAGCAAGAAGTCTTGAGATGTGGAAGAAACCATTTGTTCCCGTCATGACACTCATAACACACCTTGTTCTGTAAGCAGACACATTGTGCAGAACGCCCGAACCCAGAGAAGCTCTCACAGTGATTCGATGGTTGCGAGAGCACTTTATTTGTTGAATATATTTCCTCTTAGGCTCAAGTGGAGAGTTTGATTGAGACGCTGTTCATGAGGGTTGATGGAGCAGAGAGTGCATTGATGAGACTCACTCCAGCTTTAGAGCTTTACTACATTTACTATATCCACTTCTACAAATCATGTGATCATCACATGACTAACAGCACCAACACCACTTATCAAAATAAAAACCCAAATTAACTGTCCAGCGCAGAATCGCTTCAGAACTGTTTTATCTGGAAAATAAACACTCCAACTTGGGTGCTTTCTTGACCATCAATCACGAGCATTTCTTTGTGCATGTTAACCCCTTATTCATAACAATGCCAATAAATTTACTGTCAATTCGTTATTTGTCATTTTGATCATTTCATTAAATAAAAGATGCTGTAGCTGTTCAGCAGCCACACCTTGAACGTTATTTCTCTTTAACAAATCAGTTGTATTGAATAAGTGTTTTTGAGGTGGCTGTTCTATAAACATGGGCTGGAAGAAATGATTCCAGTGTTGATGGCGAGGATGTTAACAGTCAGCTGCTTTTCAGTGTTTCGATGAGTTTGCATCATCAAGCCTAACCATGAACTCAGGAGAGAGAAATGACCAAATGCTGATGGCAACCACTGCAAAATACAAGTGTTACATTAAATTTAAGTGTAACCTATATATATATATATGAAAATCACTGGGTCTCTCTCTGTCAGAATTTTGCAGTTATGAATTTAAACTATTATGCTGCCTGTAACAAAGCACAGATTTTTAACATGTCTTGCTCTGTGTTGCCGTTGGAGGGCTATACAGTATACACTGCAAAACACACCCAGGAGCCAATGCTACATTGAACTTTACTCATTTATAAAAAAAAAAAAAAAAAAAAAAAAAAAGCAGAAGACATAATTTCAGCAATAAGCTAACTGGATAAAGATGATGAGGGTGTGTAATGTTCCTACTTTATAAACAGTGTAGAGATGGGGAATAAGTTTACTTTAATTATTTACAAATATTTTTGGCTTTAGATCATGTACTGTATATAATCTTTTTCTCGATCATGTATATAATGAAAATTGTAATTTGCATTCAAACAGAAAATATTGTTTTCTTCAGTCGCTCTGTAAATTCTGGTGCCCCAATAGAACAAAGCCTGTCTCCTCCCATTAAGAACACACACACACACACACACACACACACACACGAAGCAAGGAACTAGCATCAAACACTGGCAGCATCTCCTCTGTAATTTAAAAATGGTTAATTTATGTAAACTCTGACAGCACAAACCACTGTCTGCAGTAAAGTCTGTCTAAAATCTGACTCGACTCGAGGTAAGAGCACAAAAAAACACATCATACCAGGCACATGCACAGCCGGGTGGCAGTACTAGCACTGCAAAATCCGAGCCTACAAATACTGTACCTCCTTAAGGGAGGGAGAGACCCTGTCAGAAGGAAATTACAGATATGGTTCGAATATATACACTGGGGAAAAATAAATAAATTCAGCTCCAGATATGAGCTACCAAGCTGAAAGCATTTCACTGAAGAAACACCACCCAAAAATATACTAAACTACACATGAAACCAGCTAGAAATAAAGAAATAATTAAAAAATTAGAAATTATAAATGCACGCAATCTCATAATTAGTTTAGAAATTACCAATGTATTTTATTCAGGAAGGAGGACGCCTTCACAGATGCACATGAGGTGGTTGAGGTGGGGTGGTGTTTACATTAACCCACTTACCGCAAACCACAAACACCTCCACCCAGCAGACTATTCCTCCGTTTCTCTCCTCTATCATTCATTCTCTCATCCTTCCCCATCACCTCCTCTTACTTTCCTTCATTCTTCTCTGTCCACTTAATCTTTTGTTTCTTTCCTCCATTCCTTCCTTTGTTCCTTACATCCCCCCTCCATCCATCCATCCATCTATCTATTATGTGCTAAATCACAAAGTAAACAGTGGAAAAAGATTAAAATAAAAAGTTATAGATGAATAGATTTCACATCTATCTCAGCATTTCTTTTCTTTGTGTGTGTGGGGTGAGAGGGGACAGGTTGCACTACTAATCCCTTCAAAAGGACTCGTAGAAACACAGAGCTCACTTTACTTTCACATTGTTGTCATGAGCCAACTGATTTAATCAATATTCACATTATTACCGTATTCCCAAGTTAACAAAAAAAAAACACACAATAAGATTCTTCCAGCAGGGCAACCATTGCATTTGTTGTGTGCTGAAACAATCATGGGATTGCCTCCTACTCGGCCCAAAATTAGGATCCTCATCCGGACAGACTTCCCAGTGGGACCGGTTCTAATTTAAGGACGCACTGGCCAAAAATAAATAAATGTGCACATGTCGACTGCAGCCTTCATGAGATTGACTGCTATAATACCATAATGTGATGCCAAAATAGAAAACCTTCCTACGACGGCGTGTACTCACTAAGCGGCCGAGTCGTTGAGTTGGTATTCTCTGGAGCGAGCAAAACAGTTCTGCACTCCTCCGTCAGTCCACAGGCGAGTGATGATGCTGGAGAGATCATCAGGGAATGTACCCTGCTCTTCAGCTCCT
>CM045732.1:19232974-19255474 GCA_024760905.1 Plotosus lineatus | reverse complement strand
CTGAAATCAAGAACAAGAACTCTGAAACTCGCCTTATCTTTTTCATTATAGATTACAGACATGGATATCACACATTGGGCCAAATGTCATTCAAGAACAAATTTCATTTTCAAGTTCTGTTCAAAAAAAGTAAATGACAACAAGAACGGTTTCGACTTTTCAAAGAGTGAAATACAATAATTTAAATGAATATATGTAAGCATACAAACATTCTTAAAATGTCAAAAACTACATTTTCAATGCAATAACTAAATAAAATCAATTTAAATCATTTATCATTTTGCTGCAAAATATGCAATAATTTTAATAACCTGTAATAAGAAGCCCACATACTTTCTTAAATGTGCTGCCATTCTGATTTAAATATACACCGACTGTGTGGCATTGTGGCTGTTGATACAATACAGTCCTCTGAAGGTTTTTTTTTTTTTTTAATAAATATCGATTCACTCGTGACGAGTACAAAGGTTGCCTGCAACACCATAACCAAAATGCCGAAAATGTGATCTGTACATCATGAAACAGATCTAGAAGCTGCTATAAAGTGTCGTAAAGTGGAACTTCCAGAAAAATGTGTTAGTAGATGACGCTTGACAAACATTGATTTTCTGTGTAAAGACACAAAAATCAGAGTTTTCCAATAAAAGGTTATAGATTTATTGTGCAGCTAGACCCAAAGCTAAAAATCAAGTTCTGTTCAAGGACGGGGTTAGAAAACCATTGGTTTTCAAGGGCTGGTGTGGCAATTTCAGGGCCCTTGAAAAGAGTTTATTATTTTTTCAAGTACAGTACTTTTCAAGGCATTGAAGCCCCCATACAAACCATGTACAGCGCATTAATTCTTTATAGAAACCAACTGTGCAGTGAACACCAGGAACAAGAACAATTGGGGTATATTTTGGGTCACTACCACAGTCAACAGAGTGACTGTACAATTTACCAGCAAAAGGGATAATTTTCTCAGATTGTAAAAATAATCCACACTGTAAGGCAACTGATGTTGCAGAAACAAGTGAGTTGGATTACTGTGGTGAGTTACAACTCGGCTAAAATTTATATCAAGGTATAAATCACTAAATAATGCTTGTATTTTTTCTTTTGTTAGGTCAGTGCAACTGAAAAAAACAAAACCTTGAAAAAGCTCATAGCTTTTTAAATATGTGATTTTGACAATAGGAGCAAATATGGCATATTCAAAATCACAGAACAAAACTGCAGCTCTGTCTCGCCAAATGTTCTCTATTAGGCAGAAGGATTTAAATGTGTGAGGCCTTTCCACTCCATTACCATTTTCAGGAAATGTACGTTTGCTGATTTGTGCATTTGACAACCATTATACTTGAAGTACAACATTGTATGATCCTTTTAACTATTTTGAAGATATTAGGTCATGATACTAAAGTTTGATTAGCAGAAATTATTGTTTTAAAAGAAAATAACAGATTGAATAATTTCATAACTGAGTGAAAAAACTAGTTACAGAGAGGAAATAAATGCCCTTCCCATCCAAGAATCTTCTTTGCCACCATCTCCACGCTTGCTTGATCAATGGGGATGTGTAGGGTTTTGTACTAAAGTGTTTAAATTCTTTACCAACTATTTTTACTATTGTAAAGCTGCTTTATGACCACACCAAAACATTAAAAGCGTTATACAAATACAACTGCACTGGATCTTCAAATTCCCATTACAATAAGAATTACGAGTGTCAGAGATGTCTATTAGTCTGATCACTGGAGACTAAAACATCCAGCTGTTGACATGGTGTGGAGCCATGAGGATCTGAGTTACACCATCTGAAACCAGTCATAGTTTACAGCAGGGGAATCACTCATTTTCACTGAGGGCCAGTACACTAAATTTAAATGTGATTGAGGGCAGAATAAAATCATTGAGCATTTGTTCTAAAAATCAACCATGAAATCCATTGTCTGTCTTCCTTTCGGCTTTTTCCCTGTTACTCGGGAGTCGCCACAGCGAATCATCTGATTCGCACATTTGATTTGGCAGAGGTTTTTACGTCGGATGCCCTTCCTGTCACAACCCTTTTTTTTAGCAAGGGACAGAAACACGCTGACGACTTTGCAGCTACTCTTTACGAAAGTCAGCAATGGTTCTTTTACATGCTCACAGTTATTAAGTCTCCCGATTTAAAAGCATAAATCCAATCTCCCGCCAGGAGATTAATTTCTCCCGATTTCCAGACAACCTCCCGAAAAAAAAGTCACACTTTGAACACACCGTAGCATTTTTAAGTCTTAATCTTCTGCATATTGCACTTTGGAGACACCGTAGAAATTTATAGCCAGTCTCTATCTTCCGTTTGTTTATGAACACGAGTTGACACACTGATACAGGCTAGCTACTTCAAGTCACGTGATCATTCAGTGCCGGGCAGTTCAAAAACAAGGGTGTGGAAGAAGACAAGCTGGTTGAGGAATTACAGGATTTTCAATTACTGCGTGAAAATGAAATGCCAGTGTTCAGAGAAAAGATGAGGTGTGATGAGTGGTGGTATCAAGTGATGACAATGTCAACTGTGATGGGAGTGAAGAGATTTCCTCTTTTCACAAAACTGTTGCAGGCAGTGCTGACTGTACCAAACAGCAATTGTGACAGTGAAAGGGTATTTTCTATTGTAAAGAAAATCCACACTGATGCCAGGTCAGAATTGATCAATGAAACTGTTTTGTGCCCTCTTGGCTACAAAATTGAACTCAGACTTTGTTTGTTACAAATGCCATCCAAGTCCTGAACTTTGTAAAATTGGAAAGCAAGCAAATACAAGTATGTGCAGGAACATACCTAAACATCTGGTGTAATTATTAAGCAAGCAGCATTAGTATATGTCACAATATTTTTAAACATCTGTTTTTATCAGCTGATTCATAAAACTGTATACATCCATGAATAAATAAAAAAAAAACTTGTTTATTGAGCAATGTTCCTTTATAAAAAAATATGCATCAATTCTTGGGGCCGCACAGGGGGTGCGGTGTCTCTGGTGAAAATTCTCCCTATTTCAAAATGTTGAAACTTAATAAGTATGCATGCTTCTCACCATAGACAGTGAGAGACATGGCCCGCCTTTGATAACCCAGTTAGCTGCACTGGGGGGACAGTGACAACCCTGTGGAGAGTGGGACTCGAACCCCCAACTGTTAGATCAGCGATCCAGCGCCCATACCACTAGACCACCACTGCCCCCAACCATGAAATCCATTGCAAAATATTATATTTGAAAATTTAACCTCTTTACTCACATTTTCTGACAAAGCTTAACACCAATAAGCAAGCATGCAATCTTGAGTCATGAATGACTAGCTTTAAAACTTGAAAAATACTGCTGCTGCCACCTATTGGAATGGATGATGGATGGAGAGGATGGTGAATTAGGTTTCATGATAATAGTTGATGCAACCCCCAGTGCAGCTAACTGGGTTATCAAAGGCAGGCCATGTCTGTCACTGTCTATGGTGAGAGGCATGTAAAAGAACCATTGCTGACTTTCGTAAAGAGTAGCTGCAAAGCCGTCAGCGTGTTTCTGTCCCTTGCTAAAAAGGGTTGTGACAGGAAGGGCATCCGACGTAAAAACCTCTGCCAAATCAAACATGCGAATCAGATGATTCGCTGTGGCGACTCCTGAGTAAAAGGGAAAAAGCCGAAAGGAAGACAGACAGACAGATAATAGTTGATGCAAAGGATGCACGATAATCACAGTCTTTGAAAACTCATAATGGCCACATAAAATGAGTTGGTTGTTTGGATTTGGCCCGTGGGCCTCGAGTTTGATACCTATGGTTTAGTGGTTAGAATGTGATGGTGAAATGAAAGGATAACACAGTGGGTGAAGTGACCAAATTTTCAACCCTCTGTGTATATAAAAGCAATCTCTCTTTCTCTCTTCTCCCTCATACACACAGGTCTTGCAGAACCAACTACACTATAACATCTCTCCTGATCAATACTTAAGTGAAAATGGACACTTTCACATGTACAAGTCTACCCGACTGAATCATATTTTGATTTAGTCAAATTGATTCTCTGTAAGACATGAATATTGTTGCTTATAGACAATCTCCATTCAATCTGACTGAGCTGGAGCTAATTTGAAACGAGGAATAGGGAGAACATTCGGTTTCTAGCTGCTAGTAAAGACACACTAGCGTATTATTTAGGGGTATCAGAGTAAAGAGGGGCTAAAAATAAAGGTACGCCATACTTTTCAGTTTTATTTGTAAAAATATAAACATGCCTTTACCTTTCACTTCACAATTAGACACCACTTTGTGTTAGTCTATCACATAAAATCCCAATTAAAAAAAAAGTAAGAAATTTGTGATGGTTACATGACAAAATATGGAAATATTGAAGCGGTACTTTTATAAGACACTGTAAATTTGAACTGTTTAAAGTGAAGTAGAAAATGAGAAGGAGGATGTGGAAGTGTGGTTCAGTCACTTCCTGTTTTATGTAAAGCTGTGTGCTTGCTGCTGAAGTCATTAGAAAGCAGAATGGGTCTCTTATGAGCTGTTGAACGTCAGCCTTCCTGTCTTCAGGGTGAACTTGTATTTGTGCTTTCGTCACTGAAATGTAATCCATCAGAAAGCAAAGGAGCAAGGCTACAATCTCGGATACATACAAAATGTCTCCCTCTCTCTCGCTCTACCACACACACACACACATACACACACACACACACACACACACACACACACAATGAAGTAAGCAATCGGACGTTAAGCAGCATCACCTCACGCCTGGTCCTTCGTGTATCCTGACCCTGAAGAGTTTGAGCGTAGCACTGATGTGGGTGATGTATTAAACTCTCTATGAATTGTTAATGCCCACATCACAAAAATACAAAGCGGAGGAGACGAGGACATGACCATGATGTAAATAAACATGATCCTTGATACTAAGCAGAGGAAAATATTTACTGGAGCAGATTATCCCAGAGTGAGCAAGTTTGAACATTTGCATTGTATATGATAAGATTCACAGGGCACTGAAAAATGTCACCCCCCCCCCCAATCTACTGCTAGAGAATTCACTACAGCATGAAATAAGAATGATTGTGATTTGACTCACGCCTTCTTCTATAAATCCTCTGATCCAGGTAATAAGTCACTATCTTCAACGCCCCAAAACCAAAGAAACTAAATGGTGATATTAAATTAAACAGATTTTCTCATAGTTTTGTTGTAATTTCTTATTATAATCCATACTATTGTTATGTAATTATCCCACTGTAAGGACCAGCTTCACCAATCACGAGTGGCCACAAAAGAAAAAGAAAAAAAACACGCTTTAGAGCTTCCTGACGTGCGGATGAAGAGAAAAGTTTGATTGCAAACAGATTACTACTAGTCTGAGGCACAGATTTCAAAACCGTCATAACAGAGATAAACAACAAAACCATCATAATTTATGACTATGAGGAATTTAATTTTATAGTGAAGGCTCAGGATTCAAAAGATCTATGATGGACTCCCTGCTCACCTCTTCAATTATCAGTTTATAAAAACAAATAATATTCTACACTAGAAATTATAATAAACTTCAGCAAAAAGAACAACACAGGTCCGTCATCTCCAACACACCCATTATTATTATTATTATTATTATTATTATTGGTAGTAGTATTTTAAGACATATTTGTGTGATCCAAATCATCCTAAAACACACCTGAGACAGTAAACAGAAAATGTGAGAGTTTTGAATGTAATTGAGTCGAGAGGTTGTCTGGTGTGGAGCTGCTAGACAAACTGTAGACATCAATGCCAGAGAACTAAACATACATTTTCTTTGTGGAGAGAGCCATAAACTAAATATGAGGACTCGATCCAGTGAACAATGCAGATACAACATGTAGAAACTTTGCAAGCACACTATTGGGAGATTCAAGTGAAATAAGCATGTGCCTCCTGCAATCAGAGCGAACTTCACTCTCACACTAAACATCACTGTTCTCTCACTGCTGCATAATGTCAAAGATGCACAAACATGAGCAGCTTCTTCCTAGAGGCACAACAGGAAAACGATCATATTAAATATTACTATTATTTTTAATATTTTCATGGCTTAGTCAGCAATTGCTGAATTTCCTAACTAACCCAAGAAAAGGTTGAGGTATAAACTGAATCTCAGCTAACAAGTTATCAAATTTACATTTATGGTACTGTATTTGGCAGATGGTAATTTTGGTAATTTTACCCAGAGTAAAGTTATTTTTATATAACTGGGAAATCAAAAGGTAGGTTCAAGGACCTAACAATGGCAAACTGATTATACTGAGACTTGAACCCAAAACCTTTTGAATCTCTTACCCAGAGCCTTAACCGTTGAGCCACCATTAATATTAAGTATGACGTTATTAAAAGCAGCCAACCAAATTAATGTGCTTGAATCCTTCCAAACACCAGTTTCATGACAACAGTAATCCAATGGAAATATCAACTCTGATGTTGACTAGACAGCTAAACTGAGAATCAGACAATAAGACTGGTCCATGGGCGGGCTCGCGCGCGCACACGGCTACGTGAGGTGGTTTGAACCCTTCCTTCTAAAACCAAATCTGTACTGTTGCTAATTGTCTTTTCCTAGATGATTTTCCTTTTCACTATTATAGAAAGTGATGGCATAATCCAGCCATGTAACTTCTGCAGACTTTGTCATTGTGGAAGAAATGGTAAGTGAAAACTGATTTTTTTTTGATGGAATATTTTGTTTTATTGCAAAGGCTTTGAGAGCAAATGTATACTGTACAATTCATAGTATTTATTTTCCAATTACTATCCAAATTTTATTTCATAGTCCTATTTTTACTACTGTTTACTGCATGTCGTGTCCACAAAACACTATATAAATATATAATGTAGATATATATAGATAAGCACACACACACAAATATTATATATATACATGGGGCAGTGGCAGTGGTGGTCTAGTGGTATAGGGCACTGGATCGCTGATCCAAAGGTTGGGGGTTCAAGCCCCACTCTCCACAAGGTTGTCACTGTCCCCCCCAGTGCAGCTAACTGGTTTATCAAAGGCGGGCCATGTCTGTCACTGTCTATGGTGAGAGGCATGTAAAAGAACCATTGCTGACTTTCGTAAAGAGTAGCTGCAAAGTCGTCAGCGTGTTTCTGTCCCTTGCTCAAAGGGTTGTGACAGGAAGGGCATCCGACGTAAAAACCTCTGCCAAATCAAACGTGCGAATCAGATGATTCGCTGTGGCGACTCCCAAGTGAAAGGGAAAAAGCCGAAAGGAAGACAGACATACATGGGGCAGTGGTGGTCTAGGACGCTGGATCGCTGATCCAAAGGTTGGGGGTTCGAGTCCCACTCTCCACAAGGTTGTCACTGTAATATATGTAAGATAAACAAGTAGGCTGCAAAGCCGTCAGCGTATTTCTGTCCCTTGCTAAAGGGTTGTGACAGGAAGGGCATCCGACATAAAAACCCATGCCAAATGTGCAAATCAAATGATTCGCTGTGGAGACTCTCAAAAACGGGAAAAAGCCGAAACGAAAAGAAGTAAAAACAAATATTTCACAATAATAACACTTGTACAGTAACATTAACACTGTAATTTACAATAATAAAACAAGACAATGACGTTTACAGATGACATTGTGATCTGTAGTGAGAGCAGAGAACAAGTACAGAAAAATCTAGAGAGGTGGAGGTATGCCCTGGAAAGGAGAGAAATGAAGGTTAGGTTAGTAAGAGAGAATACATGTGTGTGAACAACAAGGACCCAAAAGGAACAGTGAGATTTGAAGAAGCAGAGATAAAGAATACAGTATGGAGGATTTTAAGTACTTAGGCTCAACAATCCAGAGCAGTGGAGAGTATGGAAAAGAGGTGAAGAAGTGTGTGCAGGCAGGTTGGAATGGTTGGAGAAAAGTGTCGGTGTGATGTGTGATAGGAGAGTATCGGCAAGAATGAAAGGAAAAGTAGCTTCGTGCTTCAATTCATGTGGCTTCAGTGCATCGTGTTTTTTTTTTGTTTTTTTTATTCATCGAATTAAAAAAATAAGGAAATTAAGGAAGAATAATGGGAAATTTTAAGGAAAAATGCTACAAAAACAAGGCCAGTTATGGAAAAAACAAACAAAACAAAAAACAACCCAAAACCTCCCAACAAAACTAGTTACTTTTTGCGAGGTGCGCATCTGTATGTGTGTGTCTGTATATTTTATTTACATCTTATGCATGCT
This sequence comes from Plotosus lineatus, assembly GCA_024760905.1. Lineage (NCBI taxonomy): Eukaryota > Metazoa > Chordata > Actinopteri > Siluriformes > Plotosidae > Plotosus > Plotosus lineatus. Next base: position 19,247,250 of record CM045732.1, on the reverse strand, counting down.
TCTCCAAGTTAGAGCCCATGTAAAGTAATGTTTAATCCAGACCTGATGCCTTCAGCGTCACCACATAGCCAGGTACAGAATTTGTTAATTCAACAATGGTATCAGATCAGTATCGGCATCAGCCAGGATTCAAAGCCCAGGTATTAGTAACGGGACTGGGGGGAGAAATCGATGCATCCCAAGGCTATATTTATATGAAAGTGGTCTCAGCAAAAAAGAAGAACCTTTCATTAAAATTTGTACAGGGGTGTTAAAATATAACTCGAATTAGCATGGAACTCAGAGACGATACAGAGGGAGAAAGGATGATACAACAGAAATGTGTGATGTGACAAACAATGTTTTATCGATTGGTAATCAGCGACCCAGTCACTGGGTTTTGAAAGTATATTGTGTTTGTATGAGCAATATTTTTCTTCAAACTTTGAATTAAATCAAATATTTTTTTCTTTTTACGATACAGGAAACTGAGGTTACTGAGGAAGATAGAAGTGAGCAGGAAGAGGAACTACTTCACTCCTAAATGCTTCCAGCTATGTTTTGTTTACTGCAGCTAAAGTGATTGCAGTGTTAGAAACTAAAGATTTCCGTCAGATAAAAGTCCCACACTGGAAAAGGCCAGAGAGCTGATGTACTAATGTAGCCAATCAGAGAAGCAAAGAGGAGGAGCCTAGATGTTTAAAGGAAAGTGAACACTGAAGGAGTAACTACAATGTGGGCTGGAGATGTTTATCAGCAGGAACACAGTTGTCAGAAGAGCAGCACTGATAATCTGACTAATCAAACTCAATTCAACATCGTATGTGTAAGAATTGAAGTAGTGAGAACATGTACCATATATTTAGTATTGTATGTGTCTCATCTCTGTGTATTTACACTATGGAAATGTATTCAGTGTGTGTGGCTCAGCAGAATGCATAAGAAGTGGATCCCCATAGTGTTAACAGAGCTTTCTTTGTGTGAAAACACACAGGGTGAAGGCCGAGACACACACACACACACACACACACACACACACACACACACACACACACAGGAGGGGGAGTGGGCATTTTGTAAAGTTGTTCTTACAAAGCCACGGCTGCCAATACTGTGCTTGAGCATCAACATACGTACAGGCAATAATTAAGCAAAACAAAAATCTAACCTTCCACAGCAGCTGAATGTGCCGCAGTGTCCAAATCACATAACCGATTTAAGATGACGGAAGAGTAAAAGGCAGTCTCGCTGAGTCATTTGTACCAGAAAAGTATTCCCAAACAAAGCTGGAGCCTCCGTTTTTTGACAAATTCAGTTCTCAACCCCATTTTTCCCTTTACATTTGGCTAATGTGATTAACAAGCATATTTCTCCAAATTCAAACGCTGGGACTGCCAATGTTGTCTGAAAAACTTATTCACAGATATTACAAGCAGCTCAGTTTATTGACTTCATGCCGCCATGCCCCTCTTCAGACACATGCGAACCAAAGTGGTGCTGTAACAAATACAAAGCAAAAGCAGGACTGGACATACCATACGGTAAGAATTTATCAATACAAGCCATCATGGGTACAGTCAAGCAATTAACCGAGTGTTAGAGTAATTGTTACAAGCCTATTCTCATGTTTCTTAGTTTTTAATTATTTTTATCTGTAATAAATATACAGTGAGTCGTTGACTTACGACCTATCAGAGTTACGTCTGATTGACTTGACGACCACAAAAGTGGTGAAGCAGGATTCATGGCAGTGCAGTGCGAGTGTTGCGTACGACAGTTGTTTGCGTTGTCGGCAGCGCCAGCATCTTAAAAGGCCACGCAGGAGATAATGCAGCTTCACTTTCTAACTGCTCAGAGCAAATCTATTCATCTACTTTTAATGCCACGCCACTGTGACACGAAGCGGAGCCAATCCTTTCTGTGTGGGCGGGTCCGATACCTTGAAACTCTAATTTTATTGGACTCACACGCTGCAGTGTTTGTGATTTGAAGCGCGTCCCAAGTTTTGGCAATCAGCTGGTCTGCGGGTTGAAGTTTTTCCATGTCTCTCCATTTGTGTTTGCTTGCCAGTTGTGCTTGGCTTCGTGGAAATGAGCCGATCAAAACAAGAGAAATTTATCTCTTTACTCAAACAACATGTGCAGTCTGTGGCTGTTGTTATAATCCAATAAAATTGGAGTTTGAAGCTATTGGACCCGCCCACACAGTGAAGTACAGAAAGGATTGGCTCTCCGCTGCTCACTGTACATACATACATAATTATTTCTTCAGAAGAGACAGCCAAGTTCATTACCTTTTTCTGGTGCTTAGCAGGCGTTTGAGTGACATCATAGAATTTAACTGGTAATTTAACCACACTAAAAAAAAGGCTCATTGGTAAGTTGTTCGCAAATGAGAAAAAAGGGGCATTACATCATCTCATACAGATGTATCATATATATAAATAAATAATGAGGAGAAAAGGAGTGAGACAGAAGAACAGAAAGATGAGATTAGAGAATAAGAGAAAAATAAAGAATGTGAGATAAAAGAAGAAAGATGAGATAAAGAACATGAGAAAGGGGAGCGAGACAAGAGAATATAGTAATGAGAAGGAAACAAGAGTGGAATGTGGAAATATAGAATAAGAAAATAGAGAGGTATGAAAAGAGAGGGAGAAAGGAAGACAGTGGGATGAGAGAAGAGTGGGATAACAGAAGAGAGGAGGATGAGAAGGAAGCAAGGGAGAAAGGATAACAGGGAAGAGTAGAAAGAGAGAAGGATGGCAAGGTTGTAGGAAGAATGGGAGAGAAGAGATGAGTGAGAATGAAGGAGAAAGGAAGACAGGAGGAAGCAACGCCTTCCCTTTCTCGACCTTGATGACCAAAGTATCCTTGAGCTAAAGAACCTCACCACCAGTTGCTCTCCACCACGATGTGTGTCAGCCCACTGTCCCGAGTGGGTGTGCTCTCATTTTCAATGGGTTAAATGCAGAAGCTAGATTTCCCTTGTGGGTTTAATACAGTGTATTTAGAAATGTTTTGGGGTTATTCTTTTTTGTGTGTGTGTGTGAGAGAGAGAGATCAATGGCATTAATTTATAGATCAGTAATTGAGTACAGTGGTACCTCACCTTACGAAAGACCCAACAACCAAAAAAATCCAGGTTACGAAACACACTTACCTAAAATTTCTGTCTCTGGATACAAAAAAAATTCACGTTACGAAACGAGCCATCTCGAAAATTAAAAAAATGTGCGTGTTGCTCTCCCATTGGCTATCTTCCAACACCCCGCCCCGCTGGCCTCCCATTGGCTAGGAGGGAGCTGCATCTCCAGAATACCCATGATGCTTTTTGTGTGCCTTTGACACATTGTTTTTCACAGAGTTCCAACACGTGTAAAGGACAGAGTTACTGTTCTTTCGTGAGGTTTTTCAAGTGTGTTCATTGCAACTTTATTTTTTGGCTCAGGCTTTTAACCTTGCATAAACATTTGTAAGATTATAACTGCTAAGACATGGTCAACAAACAATGCGGGCGTGCGAGTGAGAGAGATTCCCGGGTAAAAGTGAAAAGAAGAAGCGGGCTTGTGGCATACGGTTGAGTGATATCACAAAGGGATATGTCCAAAATCCGTCTAACATCGGTACGATATTGAAGCAGAACGAAACCTTAAAAGGTATACTTTTAAAATTTTTAAAGGGCCTTGGAATCAATCAGACTTTTTACATGTAAAATGCTACTCAACTTGGAATAAAAAAATAAATAAATAAAAAAAATTTTAAATTAGGTTACGAAACAACTTCTGGAACGGATTAATTTCGTAAGGTGAGGTACCACTGTATTGGGTAAAACAGCATGCTTAAAGAATCAGGAACTGAATAATGAAGTGAATAATAACGGAAACTGAACAGCAATAAAGGCTTCTCCTTTTAATTATTCACTTACGGAGAACAGAAATTTACTAGAGCCTGTGATTCATGGTTTATAGCATCAGTACTGATCTGCATTAATGAGTTGAAGAGAGAGAGAGAGAGAGAGAGAGAGAGAGATGACTTGAAACGCTTTCACATAAAAAAAGTCATTAGTCAGCATCCTGCTTTGCTTGAGTGAGTGTTTCTTAACTGATATGTGCAGACATGTCAGCTTTATTTACAATCCACTCCTTCCTTCCAGTAAGTTCTCTCTATTGAGCTCGATCAAACTCTCTCTCACACACAGACACACATATGTATGTATGTATGGATACAGTGATACCTCGCTACGTTGTGCTTCAGTTCCTGCAGCTTCAGTGCATTGCGGGTTTTTCAAAAAAATTATTCAAAAAAAAAAAAGGGAAAAGTTAAAAAAAGTGCTGCAAAAACAAGGCCAATTATGCAAAAACAACAACAACAAACAAACAAACAAAAAAAAAAGGACAACCCAAAATCCCCAAACAAAACTACTTATATTTTTATTTGAGGAGTGCATCTGTGTGCGCACGTCTGTGTGTGTATTTTATGTACATCTTATGTATTATTTTTGAATGTTTAATTGATATTATAAGCATTTATAATGTATATATTACTATTATATACACTTATACATGTACGTGTACGTCAGCCGGGGGGGGGTCGATCCGACTTCGTGGAAATCGGCATTCGCGGGGGATCTCGGACCCCATTAAAACACACAGCGTGCAGCCGACGGAGCGTTTGAGATGGGGTGTTGTATTTAAAGCGGAATTATCTGTTTGAAAGATCTGAGGTCCAGATTCAATATTAACTTGCTTCCTTGAGAGATCGGAGGTCTTTTGTCAAACGGAGCATTCTGTGCACGGAAAATTTGTGGCGCTGCCCACTTCCGTGCACAAAAATGCTTTGTGGCCGAATGCGGAGCTTGTGAGACGAGGCGCAGCTTATCCGGACGTCCTCAAATAAGCTGCAACTTAGTTACTTAGTGACAGCACATCTCTCCTTTATGCGTGTGACAAACAAGCTTATGGATACAGTACTATGAAGATTCAGCTCCCTCCTGGCCAATGGGAGGCCAGTGGGGCACGATGTTGGGAGACAGCTAATGCGAGAGCAACTCGCGCATTGTTTGGATTTTTGAATGGCACGTTTGGCGCTTTTCATAAGAATAGGTTGGTTCGTATACAAAAGGTGAAAATTTAGGAAAATGTTTTTCGTAACCTGGATTTTTCGCATTCAGAGGTTTTCGTAAGTAGAAGGCCGACTGTAAACATACATACATTATATATATATATATATATATATATATATATATATATATATATATATATATATATACACACACACACACACACACACCGACACTGACATACATATACATACACACACTCAGTCTGTAGTTTGTAAACAATGAATGCAGCGTCATTACGTCAGTGTACTACATAGGTACGTCTAAACTCAAAATTTGACTTTTTTTGGGGGGAAAAAAACGTAAAATTGAAAAAACATAAAATGGATGAACGTAGGTCGGGGAACATGTATATATATATATATACACACACACACACACACAGTAAAACCTCCGCTGATGAACGCTTAAGCTCACGAACTTTTTGCCTCAAGAACATTAAATTTGCGAGCATATAGTCTCTGCTGACGAACTAGTTTTTGGCGAACGAATCAAACCACGCGGTCGAACAGCGCCACGGTGGCGGCCACGAGAAGTGACGCACGCTCATGGCGTCACAGTTCGTCACCCCCTTTCTTTGAATGCGGAAGTGGCTAGACATTTTGGACCATATTGAGTGTACTTTTGCTATTATGGGACCGAAAAAGACCCCACCACAGGCGGAGATCATTGAAAAACACGAACGAGGTGTGCGTTTGTGTGACTTAGCGTCCCAGTACCAGTACGCTAAGTCTACCATTGCTCCCATCCTTAAGAACAAGGAAGCTATTAAGGGTGCGTGTGTGGCTAAGGGTGTTTCCAAACAGTAGGCGTTTCCAAACACTCCTTCCAAACAGTAAGTCCCTCCTCATCCCACTCCATTCCATCAAGCCATCAACTACCATCACAAAGGTAAATAAAACGATTTTATTATACAGTACAGTTTATTTGTTTAAATACAATACAATAGCACATTTATTATACATAAAATAAGGTATATTTTTGTGTAGTTTTAAGGCTTATTTAGTAGGAAATTATGTTTTATGGGGACCTGGGAACAGATTATTCTCATTTTAATGGTTTCTTATGGGAAATAAATGTTCTTGAACTTTTCGCCTTACACACACTTTCTGGGAACCAATTATGTTCGTGAGCAGAGGTATCACTGTATGTATGTATGTATATATATATATATATATATATATATATATATATATAAACAAAAATAAAAGGACAGGACAAAGACTTTCTATTGAAACTCCATTTATCACTACAGATCTGTTTCGAGGGGTGGTGAAACCATCCTCTCTCTTCAGGTGATTATAGAAGGATGGTTTCACCACCCCTCGAAACAGATCTGTAGTGATAAATGGAGTTTCAATAGAAAGTCTTTGTCCTGTCCTTTTATTTTTGTTATTTGCTCTACCAAAAAGTATTGAGCACTCTCCTACGGAAGGATCTACTCAGAAAATCCTCTCTCTCATATATATATATATATATATATATATATATATGAATGAGAGAGAGAGAGAGAGAGAGAGAGAGAGAGATCACCGTGCTCCAGGCAGTACAGTCAAGTGCAACTGACTCCCAGGAGTTGGGATTTATGTTGCACGATTTCAGGGTGGCTTTCAGGGTGTCCTTGAAGTGTTTCTTGGGTGCACCCTATGAACGATTGCCCTCACACAGCTCACCATAGAGCAGATGTTTTGAAAGGCGATCATTGGCCATACGGCACACATGTCCAGCCCATCTGAGTTGGGCCCGCGTCAGCATGGCATGAACACTCTCCATGTGAGCCCTCTGAAGGACTTCAGTGTCAGGTACTTTGTCCTGCTATTTGATGTGCAGCAGCTTCCTCAGGTTTCGCATGTGGAATAAGTTCAGCAGTTTGGCATGACTGCTATATATTGTCCAGGTCTCGCATGCGTTTCGCAGAGAAGCCAAGATTACTGCTCGATATACTTTCAACTTCGTCCGCAAAATGATGCCTCTCCTGTCCCACCTGTTGTGCTGTAGCTTACCTAAGGCAACACTAGCATCTCACTGTGTCTCACTGTGCCCTGTTCGCACTCCACGACGTTTTGCTGGGTCAGTTTTCGTGCCCGTTGAACCATCCTGGTGGTTTCCTCTGCGCAGTCCACCGGATCCAGTCTTCGCATGCGTAGGTAGACAAGCCCTAGCTCACCGAAGGTTTGAGACCTGTTGGCTACCCATCCCCAGGTTTAGCTGGCCAGTGGAAGCCGTTGCCCAGAGTGTGGCCGTTGTTGCATGCAAACAACTGCGGGAAGCCACTTGTGAGAGTTGAGTGCCAGGTGGAGACCAGAGTGGACAAGCTACTCCGAGGAGCACCACATGCTCCCCCAACAGAGGTACTAGTCCTTCCTGACACCCCAGGCACCCCACATACATCCTTTTTTTTAACCAACTTTGTTAAAAACAATGAAACTGACCACGAGACAGACTTTGCGCATTCTCAGGGTTTAATGGTACACACACACACACACACACACACACACACATATTATGAGCAACATTTATACTGTATATGTATAACCTTATGCGATTCAGTAATGACACAAAGCCTCAACCACTTGTGGTTTGTCACTATGCAGAAATCAACTTTTTTCAAAATGGGGTGTGGTTTCGATTTCCAAACTGAATGAATCAGGAAGTGCACTGCTCTCTTAAATGAAGGGGAGGTTCAGGATGTTGGAATGGGAGTCTCTCTCTCTCTCTCTCTCTCTCTCTGGGGAATTTCTGTATGCTACTAAACATCCTGCTCCTGAATCTGACCCACTCCCAAATCACAGGCTCTCTCTCTGTCTCACGCAACCCATCCTCGTCAATTCAAATTTATATTCCATAAAAATTCATCTGAACAGAAGTGACTCCAATTGGGATAATCATAAAAAAACAACAACAACAACAGATGAATAAGCAACTATATAAATAAAGGGTGTAACAATAAGGGTATAAAATCACTTTCAAGACGGCAACAAATAAATCACTGCCTGATCTGTTGAGGTTCTGGTTTAATTGAATAAACAAAGAACTGTAGTGCAATCAGGACAATGTATTTTAAGATTCACGCCAAAATAGTTAACCTTTTAAGAGGCAAGAAGGCATGTGTGATGGGCAGCAGGAGGGCACGTGTGATAGGTGGCGCAGGGCTTTCCCCATTGAGTCACACAACACTGCATTCTCTGTAACAAACTTCATGGTAAATGATTCGTTCACCTTGGATTAAATCAATAATGGCAGAATGCCTATGAATGTTCCTGTGTGAATTTGTGTTGATGCATGATCTTTTCAGAACAAACAGCAATCAACACGTCAAACCAAAACAACCCCCCCACACACACACACGAGAGAGAGAGAGAGAGAGAGAGAGAGAGAGAGAGAGAGAGAGAGAGAAAAGCAGAGCGTGCACCTGCATTAGATTACAACCCATGATTCCTACCGCTAGAGAAAAGATATACCAGTCATGCCTGTGCATTGTGTGTTGCAGGATGTGTAAATAAGGCCCATATGGTCCAAATAAACCTAAAGTGGTTGAAGCGCCTCATCCTTCGCTATTGTTTATTGTTCTGCCAACACACACACCCAGTCTGGGCCAACAGGAAATGGCCCACTGATTCACAGGTGCAGTTATAAATACAGTATGCAGAGAACACAATATAAAGTTTTTGAACTCAAGAAATAATGTGAGGGATGTCTTGCTTGGTTTATTTCATGTGGGCTGATTTGGGGTGAATGTGTGTGTTGGTGTCACCATTTGTTCAGAAAGCAGTGTGGGGAGTTGTTCTTGTCATCTTGGTTAATCCACAGCCCACAAAAGAACACATATTGTGTATGGGAGAGTTTAGAGGTAGGGTCACTGTGTTTGTGTGTGTATGTGTGTGTGTGTGTGTGTGTGTGTGTGTGTGTGTGTGTGGGGGGGACAAAAACAAACACTGACAGAATTGACCTTGTTTTTTTACATAGCTATGACAGAAAGAAGATCCGACTGTCAATTGTGCACTTCAAAATCTATCATTTTTTCAATGTGTCGTACCCCATGTTGTGAGCATGCATTTTTGGCGGACACCTTTATCCAGAGCGACTTATAAATATATTTTCTTGCCTTTATTGAAGTAGAACTATCAGGCCCAAGTTCTTGAATATAAACCAATTCATCTCTGCCATTGCTTCTCACTACTCTCTTGACTTTCATGCACTTACTGAAACCTAGATTTCCTCACACAACTCTGCTCTACCAGCAGCTCTCTCCTCTTTTATGCTTTCGCTCATACTTCACGATTAACTGGGAGAGGTGGTGGCACAGGGCTACTCCTGTTTCGGTGTTGACACTTCACGCCACTCTCGATCACATTTAGACATCACTTCCTTTGATCTTCATACAGTAAAAGTCTCCTCTCCAATCAACCTCATTATTATTTACTGCCCTCATGAACCCCGAGGACACTTTCTAAAATAAATGGACACACTCCTCAGCACTTTCCCCACTGACAACACTGCTCTCACTCTTCTGAGAAACTTTAATCTCCCATCTGACAGGCTCCAGTCCTCTTGCCTTCTCGCTTTTCTTTTTTCCTTTTCTTTAACTTTTAATAACTGCTCTGTATCTTGTACATCTGTTGCTTCCTATACATTATCTTATCTCCTTTTCTTTCTTACCACTAGAATCTGCTCCTGACACTTTCCTCCCTTCACTGTCTGCTTCTACGGATCTCCACTGCCCATTACCTACAAAATCCAAACGTTGTCTTGTGCTCCTTGGCTCTTGGAGGTGCTACAAAGCAATCACAGATAATACAAGTAGCGGAGAGAATGTGTGGTGTGTGTGTGTGTGTGTATGTGTGTGGGGGGGTGTTGGCTTCCTACCATGTTCTCCTATCCACATTTTCATCTGATACACCTTCTGATAAGACAGTCTTCTACAAAAAAAAAAGTTTGATGCTTCTGCACAAGACCCACATCATCTTTTCATCCTGACTCATTCCATCTGCTCCAATTGCCCCATCCTCCTTGATTGCTAACATTTACTCCCACCCCACACAGTGTAGATTCCACTGCCCCTTCCCTTGCATAGTTTTCCAATCTCACAAATGAAGACATCCAGCAAGTAATTTTATCAAGCAATCCTACCACCTGCTTACTGGATCCAATTCCTTCCTCAATACTCCAGACTCTCAAGACCTTCTTCCCTTTACATCCACTATCATCAATAACTCCACATAATCTGGTCAGGTACTAACAGTGTTCATAAAAGGCAGGGTTTTACCCACCTTGAAGAAATCCTCTCTGGGTCCATCAGACATCAGCAACTACAGACTTCTTTCTTTCCTTTCTCAAATTCTTAAATGCACTACTTATAACCAAAAGTCTTTCTATCTTTTGCAGAATAACCTTAACTCTAATCAATCTGGCTTCAAAGCAGCACATTCCACAGAGACTGTACTCTTGACTGTTACAGAGAGGCTACATGCTGCAAGATAAACAAGGATGTCATCAGTCCTCATCCTCCTTTAAGCAGCATTTGACACAATCAACCACAAGACTCTCTTGATCATCCTCAGAAGTCTAGGAATGTGTTGTGCAGTGGCAGTGGTTTGCTTCCTACCTGGAAGGGCACCTACAGTATTTGAGGTTACATGGAGCAGCTCCACAGCTCCTCCACCCTGACTTTCTGCTGGCGTTCCCCAGGGATGTTCTTGGTCCACTTCTGTTCTCTCTTTATGCTAGGCCCGTTGGTGATGTCATATCCTCACGTGGGTTCTCATGTCACTGCTATGCAAATGACACTCAACTTGTTTTGTCTTTTTCTTCCTTAGACACTGATGTTTCTGCCTGGATTGCTGTATGACTGGCAATTATCTCCTCATGGATGGTAGCTCACCAGCTGAAGCTTAAGCCCATCAAGAGAGAATTGTTGTTCATCCTATCTGACTCATCCTCACATTAAGATCTTGCAATCTCCTTGGACAACGTTGTGACCTCTCCATCAGGCACTGCACAAAGCCTTGGAGTAAACCAAGGACAATTGCCTGCCCTTCTCCTCTCATCACTAATCTTTCTGGATCAAGTCGATTTCTCCTCTATAACATCCAAAAGGATTCTTCCATTTCTTTCCACTAAGGCAGTGCTTCTCAATTATTTTCTGTCACGCCCCCCCTAGGAAGAGGAAAACATTTCACATCCCCTCCAATATAAAGTGTTACTTGTCTAAAAATTGTTATAAGTAATCCTCAGCATAACACTGTATCCTTATTATCATTATGGAATACAAAAAAAGGAATAAATATAGATTAACTTTCAACAAAGAATAACTTTATTAATAATGTTTTAGTCTTTAAACAAAAAGATTTAAGTGCGTCAATTTGCCCGAAATTAAAAAAGCATCCTTATTTAAACCGTGAGCATTTTTTGACCAACAATTTGAACCATTTGATGAAAATTAAATAAAAGCAATAAATTATAATAAATTCAAAATGATCAGCAATATTAACTTAGGAGCACAATATATAAAACACTTTAACCTACAAAAAAAAATTCATAAAACAATTTGTATTATTTTCATCCTTATTTTTTTGTCAAAATGATTCAGTCCAGATTAATAGATGTAATGAGCACTTTTCGCAGTGCACAGCTTTTCGAAGCCTGGTTTAAAGCACGATACTGAAGTCTCAGCTCCTGCTCAATGCTGAACTGGGACCTGGACTTATTTTCACAGCAGTGATGTCATCCAGCATGACCTAGCCCGTGAGTGCTTCAGGTAGGATCAGTTCCTCTGCTGTGCTGGGGGGTTTTCTACACTGAGAAGTTTGTACCGCCACCACAAAAAGACTGAACAAGCTGGTCAGGAGGGCCAGCTCTGTCCTCGGCTGCCCACTGGACTCTGTGGAGGAGGTGAGTGAGAGGAGGATGGTAGCAAAGCTCACATCCATCATGAACAACAGCTCTCACCCACTGCACCAGACTGTAGAGAAACTGAGTAGCTCCTTCAGTGGACGACTGAGACATCCTCAGTGCAGGAAGGAGCGCTACCGCAGGTCGTTCATTCCCACCGCTGTCAGACTGTACAACGCCACTTTGTAACTGTCTGTGAAAATACCGGTTATGTGCAATAAAAACCCTGTGCACTTTAATCAACCACATCTACCCCACTGACTGTGAACATCAACCCATCTACTCTGCACTCAGATACATTACACTTTAATATAGGCCAGTCTATAAAGTCGTTCCCTTCTTTTCTTTTATTGTTTATTAATTTATACTATTCATGTATCTATTTATTTATTTACTTATATAATATATATGTATGTGTGTATGTTTGTATATGTATCTATTTTTGCACCCCCGACTGATGGTACCTCAAGAGCCTGTAACAGTGAATTTCTCCATTGTGAGATTAATAAAGCTGTATCTTATCTTATCTGATGCCAACAGAGCTCGCTGGTTTGCTAGAGTAGCATTTACAAAGCGGGATGGTTGTTAGCAATATTCGGCACGTTTATGCTGGAAAAAAACCTCACACGGCTCATCACGTGATTGGGGTGTGATGTCTTTAAGAGACACTTGAATTTATTTGGGTTCATGCTTTCCGCTGCCAATGTTTTCAGACACAGTAAACACAGCAGTCTTTCCTCGTTTCTCACCGCAGCACAGTGAAGCTGAGTGCTACATACGTGTCATCTACCTCCTCGACTTAACTTCCGGGACTTAACTTTCCACCCTGTTAAAAATTTCCATGGTGGGTTTATAAACTTCAATTCTTATTTTACCTCTGAGCACACTCTGAAGGTGAGCAAGCCACTGCCACCTGCTGTAGTGGATGTACAATTACACTTTATCCTAATATGGCAAAAAAAAAAAAGCATGTTCCCTGGGGTCACACACGCCCCTCTGGCATCGCACCACTATTTGAGAACCACTGCACTCAGGACACTCAGATACTTGTTCAATTCTTTGTCATCTTAAGACTAGATTACTGCAACTCACTCCTGGAAGGTCTACCTTTGAGTGCTATTCGCCCTCTGCAACTGATCCAGAATGTAGCCACACAGCATGTTTTCAACCTTGTCAAATTTTCCCACACCACATCACTACTACAAACTCTCCACTGGCTTCCTGTAGCTGATCACATTCGATGTCATGCTTGTCTACAAAGCCAAAAATATACCTGCACTTTCCTACCTCAAAGCACTTATCACATCCTGCAGTGCACTGCGTTCTCTTAGATCCTTTAGCACTGCTAGACTGGTCTCTACCTCCACCAACGGACAAGAAAAAAATGCATGTAAACTCTTCTATTCTGGCTCCAAGATGGTGGAATGAGATGTCTGGACAATTGGGTCACTGGATATCCTCAAACAATGGCTGAAAACCTACCTTTTGGCAGTACAGTAAAACCTCCGCTGACGAACGCTTAAGATCATGAACTTTTCGCCTCAAGAACATTAAATTCGTGAGCATATAGTCTCTGCTGACAAACTAGTTTTCGGCGGACGAACCAAACCACACGGTCAAACAGCGCCACGGTGGCGGCCACGAGAAGCTGACACACGCTCACGGCGTCACAGTTCGTCACCCCTTTTCTTTGAGTGCAGAAGTGGTTTGTGTTTGATAGACATTTTGGACCATATTGAGTGTACTTTTGCTATTATGGGACCGAAAAAGACCCCACCACAGGCGGAGATCATTGAAAAACACGAACGAGGTGTGCGTTTGTGTGACTTAGCGTACCAGTACCAGTACGCTAAGTCTACCATTGCTCCCATCCTTAAGAACAAGGAAGCTATTAAGGGTGCGTGTGTGGCTAAGGGTGTTTCCAAACAGTAGGCGTTTCCAAACAGTAAGTCCCTCCCTCCCTCCTCCTCCCACTCCATTCCATCAAGCCATCAACTACCATCACAAAGGTAAATAAAACGACTTTATTATACAGTACAGTTTATTTCTTTAATTACAATACAATAGCACATTTATTATACATAAAATAAGGTATATTTTTGTGTAGTTTTAAGGCTTATTTAGTAGAAAATGATGTTTTATGGGGACCTGGGAACGGATTATTCTCATTTTAATGGTTTCTTATGGGAAATAAATGTTCGGAAGACGAACTTTTCGCCTTACACACACTTTCTGGGAACCAATTATGTTCGTGAGCTGAGGTATCACTGTACTTTGATTAGCAC
>CM045732.1:19210474-19227974 GCA_024760905.1 Plotosus lineatus | reverse complement strand
GCCTGGCGAGCTGTTCAGGGCTGTTCCCCGCCCTTGCCCACAGTCAGCTGAGACGGCACCAGCCTCATTGTGACCCTAATTAGGATTAAGCGGTTCAGAAAATGAATGAATTAAAGTCCCCTCATTCACATTCTAAAAGGTTAAGAACGTTGCAGTGCTAAGCAAAACCTTCACATCCTCACATTCTCTCTCTCACACACACACATGGAGGAAATTCAGGCATAATGATCAAAAATCCCCATAAGCCAAGTTTTGTGACATTGATCCATTTCTGCTTCTTCTGGAAAATGCTATGATTCCTACATAAATGATTGATCAAGAATAAAAGAAAGCTTTCTCCCTCCTCCCTCATGATCTTGGTCCGAGTGCTTACCAAGCACAAATCATCAGAAACACAAACTCCTGTTTATACAGAAGGATGAAAATAGAAAGATGTTCTCACACGGGTTAGTATTCACGTAATGCTTCTGCCATTAGGCAGACTGAAGATGTGCAGAGCTTCCTGCCGTCTCTGTACCGTGTGTTTTCTCTGAAAGGAATCCCTCCCACTCTTGCGGAAGAAATGCAGGAGGGCATCAAACTCATGTCACATAACCCTGTAAGGGTGATAGGCTCTAAGAGATTAGTAACCCCATGACCTCTGACCTGTGATGAGTCATGAATAAGAAATACAGACCAGACCCAAGCCTATACACATCCAGCATACACGCTCACACATCTTTAATATGTAAATATTCATTACATGACGTTAGAAGTTGAATTATTTTTAGTTCAAATAAAACTGGACTTTTAAAACGGACTGTAAATGTATAGTTAAATCATGGCTGAGCTTTGAAGCACTTGTAATGCTGTTTAAGAGAACTGCACATGGACTCCTCATGCGCCACGGTTCTGGCTGCAGGTTTTAAACTTAAAGTAAGCAACAGACAGAGAGAGAGGTCCAGAGCTATTCATTTTGAAGAGAGAGAGAGAGAGAGAGAGAGAGAGTTCAGGCTTTACCAGTAGAAAGAAAGACTTATTCATTCATTAATTCATTTTCTGAACCACTTAAACCTAATTAGGGGCATGGAGTGCCCATCTCAGCCGACTCTGAGCAAAGGAAGCATACACCCTGGACAGCTTGCCAGGTCACTGCAGGGCAGAAACATGATGGCTTTTTAAAAAGTCATCAGTTTGAAAAATCTTTGAAAAAGTCAGCAATGGTTCTTTCACGGCCTCTCACAATAGACAGTCTGAGACATGGGAGGCCTTTGATAACCCAGCCGCACTGAAACCCGATGATCGTGGGCTTGAATATCGGACCTTGGGATCAGAAATCCAGCACCCTACCACTGGGCCACCACTGCTTATAGAAAGATTTAAAATATTTTGAAATGCACTCCCGAGTGGCGCATCAACAAGGTGCATGACCATCTACCCACAGATCGCAAAGTGAATGCCACAGCCATCCGTGACCAGGAGTCCATGTGAGCTAACTGGTCGAGCTCTCATGGGAGGGATGACATGCGCTCATTTCCCTGTGACTCACAGCGATCGCCAGCCAATCTGTGAGCTTATTTGTATGAGGGGGAAAACATCACTTTTCTGTTTGTTAGACTGAGCCCAATACCAGCATGCGCCGTAGTTTGTAATGAGGCGGATGGCTAGCATTGCAGATCACAGAGGGGGTGTGTGCATGCTTTCGCCCCTCCTTGGACAGAGTTGGTCGAGTCATAGGGAATATGTCATTGGGAAGGTAATGCCTGATGGGTGGGAATTGGATACAACTAAATTAGGGAGAAAATTGTGGGGGGTCCACCTCATTCTGTTAAAGAGGTGGAACAAATGAAAGATGCTGGACTGAAAAGGACATGCGAGTAAAACAGTGTTCAGTGAAAGCACCTCAAACAGTTGGACTGCAACACCAGGAAAATCAAAACAAGTGGATGAGATTGAGGTTCTTACCAAAGAATTTTATTTTTGTACTGCGAGTTTTTTTAAAGTGGAACCCCTCTCCCTCTCTCTACTACCGTGTTCAACAGTTTGGCACTTTTAATTGTGTTAAATGTTATATTTTAAAAGTGGCTTTTTAAAAAAAGCAAAATAAAAACACTAAATACACATCATGACTTTGTGTTTATCCTGACAATCACATGATAAAACATGTACCAAGTGGAGGTTAATGTAGAATTGTGTTTTACATTCTCGAGATAGTTGTTTAAATAGGAGTTTCTAACCAAAACATGTATGAGATGCTCTGGACAGAACAAAGAGACAGCATTGCAAGAGGCTTAACAGAGATTATGTCCATGTAAAAAAAATACTGGGGGGGGGACGACAAAAAAACAAACCCAAGATAAACAGACCAACAAATACAAGCATGAACCAAAAATAACCAGCATCGAAAAAAGCCTTCAGTATGTTCCAGTCTGTACTCTACCGTCAGCCAGAGTCGGCTGAGATAGACACCAGCCTCCCACGACGCTAATTAGGATTAAGCAGTTCAGTAAAATTAATCAATGGATTGATTTTATTTATATATATATATATATATATATATATATATATATATATATATACACACACACATACACACACACGCATGCATACATACATACACACACACAAACAATGGTACCTCACCTTACAAAATTAATCCGTTCCAGAAGTGGTTTTGTAACCTGGATTTTTCGTAAGTTGAACTGCATTTTACGTGTAAAACACGTGATTCATTCCAATGCTCCCAATACTATGCCCTAAACACTTTAAACATTATAAAAGTATATCTTTTAAGGCCTCCTCCTGCTTCAATATTGTGCCGATGGTAGACTGGTTTGGCCATATTCCTTTGCGATATCACTCAACTGCATTCCACGAGCCCACTTCTTTTCACTCGCACCCGGAATCACACACACGTGTGTGTGTGTGTTGATCATGTCTTCATAGCAGAGTTATAATCTTTCAAATGTTTATGCAAGGTTAAAACCCTGAGCCAAAAAATAAAGATGCAATGAGCACACTCGAAAAACTCACAAAACAGTAACTCTGTCCTTTATAAGCAAAGCATCATGGGTATTATGGAAATACAGCTCCATAACAGCCAATGGGAGGAAGCTGCGTCATCCCTCCTAGCCAATGGGAGGCCAGCGGGGGGCGGGATGCTGGGAGATAGTTGATGGGAGAGCAACTCTTGCATTGTTTGAATTTTTGAGATGGTGCTTTTGTAATGTGAATTTGTTTTGTATCCAGGGACAAAACTTTTAGGAAAATGCGTTTCCTAAACTGGATTTTTCGTTTGTTGGGACTGTCGTAAGGTGAGGTACCACTATACGTGTATATATCCATAGTTTTAGTTAACTGTGCATGTATACATAGTGTATCTGGTTCCTAATGTGTAATCATAGTGCTTTCTAACAAAAAAGAATAAAGGTAAAACATTTTTTTTTTAGATTATTTAGAGAGAGAGATTTCTTTGTGATAGGATAAGAAATTCCAGTCACACTACCAGAAGTACCATCCTGTGTGTGTTTGTAAGATTAAGGCCACATTCACACAAGAAGTGACAAACCAATTGCTTTGTCACCGAGTGAAATGTTAGAGGCCTGTCAAGACGCGAATCACTTCACCGCTCAGTTCGTTAGTCACAAAACTCCCTCGCATGTTTCCAGTGTGAAAATCTTTCCAAGTGAAACTGTAAGCAGCATCCCACTTGTTGCCTATAGTAGGTTCGAGAGAGCTTTTATGATTATCTTACATTATCTGAAGACTACCTGGAATATCTGACACGTGGAAATTATACAATATATAAATATATATAACAAGAAATGCAGGAAATGTTTCAGAAACATGGACCAAAGCATGGTGAATCCGGTTATTATCCTTGTAAAATTTCTTTATGTTCATAAGGAACAGAATAAATAGACAACAGTAACAAGCTCATCTTCCATGTTGATATGTGCCGATTCATTTTCCCTTTAGAAAGGTTGTATAGAACTTTTTTTTTTTTTTGTGGCATCTGTCAATCTACATTACCTTTAATCTCTGGTAAATCGCTCATAATGTGTCGCAGGAAAGTTTAGTTCAGCTGAACTGTGTGCCCACCCACGTCACCTTGCCTGAGGAAATCTAGCTTCTCATCTTTCATTGATGATCAATGACTGTTACTCATTGTTTCCGGTGTGACAGTCACTTAACACCATCTCTCTCCTTCTCAGGTTCAAATCTGTGCAGCTCTCTCTCACTGATCTGGCATAATTAGAAGAGTAAAATAAAGTTAAATAAAAACTTAAAATATAATTACTAATAAATGTGCTTCTTTATCAAGTACATCATTTTTCTTCTTCACCCCCCCCTTTCACTGAGTGTTCCAATGCTGAATGGACACTTGTGGGGCAGGCCGGTGGGGGGTGTTTAGGACCCTTTTCATATTGCTCTGTCAAGTTTGTGATTTAACTCAGCCTTGTAAATATTACCACATGCCTAAGTGTCAGATATAGAGAGAGGATGATGACACCTGTGTATTTAACACTGACACAAAACTGATTCACTTTCATTCTTTGCTGTCGACTCACTCACAAATATGTCATGAGTTTAGAGTTGATGGTTTGTCTCGATTAAAGTTACACACCCCACATGTTTATTAAGTAAACGTAGATTTTGTCTGATGTGAAGATTTCAAATGTGTGGTTTAACTCTAGTACACACTTCTGGTAAAACCTGTTCAGTAGCAGGTTCAGACCCATTTTAGACAGACAGACAGACAGACAGACGTTTATTCAGTACTAAGGCCGTAGGCCCATTATACACTCATAATGGCATGAAAACACTGCACTTTTCATTACTTAGACTAGTGTATGAGGGGGAAAAAGAGAAAAAAAGAGGGAAAAAAGGTAATTGTACATATACATAATTTATCATTTTTGTCAATTATTTGTTATACTTTGTACAAGTATGTGCATATCCTCTTTAACATGCTGTAATTCTGAACTGATATCAAATTTACAAATGTAAATTCATAATTATTTATAGATATACCCAAAAGCTTATGGTGCAATTGATTATACCGTTCACAAAACAGTAATACATGTTCTTTATTCTTTTCCCATTTTCAAAACAATAGGTACATAACCTATTCTCATAAAATGTACTGTTGCTTCTTCCTTTATTAACAGCAATTCTAAAATTACTGCATCTAAATCTAGCTAATACGATCTTAAAATGTAATGGTAAAGGTGACATATGTTTCTACAGGTAAAACTGATGCAAACTGCTCGTATAAGAAGGGGTCTGACAGACTCTCTAGTTGTAAATGCCATTCCTGTTTAATGTTATCTATCAATCTTTGCCTAAACTAGCAAATAAACATTTCCACATCACCCACTTCCTGAGACACCCATAAAAAATAAAATCCATATTTGTAAAGAATATTCTTAAATGTGACTAGCCCAAGTTATTCTACCTATCTCATCTAATGATAAAAGCATCTTCTAACACTGAAAAGGCAAACGAGAATTGTCCATACATAATAATTTACACCAATATCTTACAGCTCTTGTCATATAGCATAATTGAAGAGGTACCCTACCACATTCACCTAGAACCATTACAAGTATTTTGTTTAACCTTTAATATTCTTTTGCACATCTTCAATTATTTTGCAGAAAGAAGTGCCCCATATTTCTGAACCGTAATACAAGATTGGCTTAACAATAGTATCAAATACTTTAAACAAATCAGTACATGAGAAGAAACCAAATTTATTCTGAAATCTATTAATAACCATCATTGATTAAGTGCCTTGAACTGCTAAACAACTTTGAGCTTGAGACCAACTTAATTTAGGTGAGAACACAATACCTAGGTATCTGTAAATAGATACAACTTCAATATTTTTACCATTAAAATTCCACTTCTCATAACACCTCAACGGACCACCATTTCTGAAGACCTTTGTCTTATTCAAATTTAGTTTCATACCAGTTAAATCACAGAACACCTAATGCATTCATTTTCCTTTGTAATTGTAAAGCAGTATCAGCAACTAACGAAACATCAGCAAACATAATAAATATATCTTTAAAATCATTGGATACAAAGACACCTTTACCACCAATATCTTCCATAAAGATGAACAAGCTTATTAATAAAACTAATAAACAATTGTGGACTAAGTATACATCCCTGACGGGTACCAGTATTACAAACAAAGTACTCAGTCAACCCATTTTCACCCTGGACACATGAAAATAGATTTGTATACATAGAACTGAGTGTGTTAAGAAATTTACCTCTTATCCCAAGATCCCATAGACTACTTTGTAGTAAATCATGTCTCACTGTATCAAATGCCTTGGTAAAGTCGACAAACAATAAGACCTACCCCTCCTTTTACAAGCATATTTCTAGGACTGCAAAATAAACATAACAGTTGAATATTTTTGACCTAAAGCCAGCCTGAGATTCATCAATAATACAATTTATTTCACAGTAGTCTTTCAATCTTGCATTGAGAATGGATGTGAACACTCTACATAGAGTCTCAATTAAGGAAATACCTCTATAGTTATTAACATCTTTGTTCCCAGATTTGAACAACAAACAAATAATACTTTTACCCCATGACACTGGAAAAGTTCCACTATCCATTACATTATTAAATGCATAAGCTAAAACCATTGCTACACTACTTTTTGTGTGTTTCAAGAACTCTGTAGCCAAACCAGGTGATTTATTACTACCAAGTCTGTTTATGCGAGATACAACTTCTTCTAGAGATATTCAAAATGTTACAAGAGCCACGCTCACCATCATATTGATATCCCCCAGTACATACAGGGGGCACATTGGGAGCATTTAAAAGTGAGGAAAAATGTTCAGTCCATTCCTAAGTTGTGACTGATGATGATACTCTATTAAAAGTTTTGGCCAGTCTCACAGTTCTTTGTTTTTCCATGATATATCTTTCTTTTCAATTTATACATACACTTAAACGGCTTACGCAATATTCCAAACAAATTCATATCTTCCCCATGGTCTCCATGTGCATGCAGTGCCATGTATTTTGCATGCTTCAGATCCTCTAGTTCATTATCCCACCACTCAGGTTAAGTCCTAAATTTTGTTGACCCTTTAGAACCATACACTCTTATTTCTAGATGTAGCTTCCTGATAAAGCCTCACAAGCGCTAATATTACCAAGTTAATGTCCATATCCAACATATGCAGTAAATTATCCTGACACTGTGTAAACAAACTTAAATTTTTCTCGAAACTCATCACTATACTCATCTTTCCATACATATTTTGCCCATGGACTGGCAAAATCTTCATGATCATCAGACAGACGAGGTGAGACAAGATTCCCCATGGACTATGATTTTTGCAGATGACATTGTGATTTGTAGTGAGAGTAGAGAACAAGTGCAGGAAAATCTAGAGAGGTGGAGGTATGCCCTGGAAAGTGGAGGTATGCCCCGGAAAGGAGTGGAATGAAGGTTAGCCTCAGTAAGACAGAATACATGTGTGTGAACGACAATGACCCAAGAGGAACGGTGAGGTTACAGGGAGCAGACATAGCGATGTTGTATGGTTTAGAAACAGTGACACTGAGGAAAAGACAGAAGGCAGAGCTGGAGGTAGCAGAGATGAAATGTTGAGGTTCTCTTTGGGAGTAACGAGGATGGATAGGATCAGGAATGAGTACATCAGAGGGACAGCACATGTAAGACGTTTTGGAGACAAAGTCAGAGAGACTTGATTGAGATGGTTTGGACATGTACAGAGGAGGAATAGTGAGTATATTGGTAGTAGCTACCAGGCACAAGGACTAGAGGAAGACCAAAGAGAAGATTTACGGATGTGGTGAAGGAGGACATGAAGGTAGTTGGAGTAAAAGTAGAAGATGCAGAGGATAGGGTGAGATGGAGGCAGATGATTTGCTGTGGCGACCCCTGAAGGGAACAGCCGAAAGGAAAAGAAGAAGATTTTTACACTAAATAATTTAAATTCACGCAATTAAAAATGACAAGCGCATTTAAGAGCTAAAACTAACCTTTTACAACGGAGATACAGTAGGCCCTTGACTATTCGCGGTTTTGCACTCACGGGTTACATATTCACGGACTGCCGAGCAACTGTCACGTGTTGCGTATGCCTAATGGATTCGATCCCGGACAAAACTTGGTTGACGCGCGTTCCATGGTTCACCTTGGATGAGTTGATCCGCTGAGATGAGTTTCCTTAGATGATCTGCCCGAAGAGACAGGAGAACAGGTCCTTAATATAGATTCCTTAATGTTTGGGAAATTTTCATTCTGGACCTTTTCACTAAATTTTCATTCACACCTGACCCGCCACCAAGGCATGCAACTAGGTCCCATTATGAAAATTCCAGACCCAAACAGCTGAGTCACATCATGTGACTCTTCACAGCACATTAACTGAACATAATTACACTCAACATTTATACATCCATTATTTTTACACTTACATTCACATGCCCATAACATCGTCATTCAAATTCAGCCAATGGCTGTCCTCCTTCCTGCTGATTGGTTGAGATGATGTAACACCCTTTTTCCTCAGTTAAGTTCTATGATGTCACTCAAACGCCTGCTAAGCGCCAGAAAAAGGTAATGACGTTGGACTTCTCTTTTGAAGAAATACAGTAAGACTGGAAGAAAGGACAGTTTCCTCTGAAGTGCCCGAAGCTGTATACAACTTTATGCTTCTACATGAAATGTTGAACCAGCATACGCCCAAACCCACACAGCTGTGTTTACACTCTCGCTGCTACACTGGCAGTTCAGAACTGGTTTTAGATTGAATTTTGGATACTGGAATAGTTTTGTGGTTGTTTTCCTGAACAAGATCTAATCTCAACCCAGCCATTACTGAGAACATTTCAGGGGGGTGACACTTATGTGTAAAAGCCACCGTATGTGTGTGTGTGTGTGTGTGCGCGCACACATCTTATAGATTAAGCATTATTAACTTTTGTTATGTCTTCAGGAATCCAGTAGCCTCAGTCAAATGTTCCTTAACCTACTGCGACACATAACAAATAATAGTATTGTAGGTAATAAATTAATCAATGCCATTGTGTAGTGAGTTAGTGTTACTACTGAATATAATTATGTGAATAACCTGTTATTAAATATTGTTTATGTAATTATTATTCTAGGAACTTGACATCTGTACCCTTGCTACTGGGGGGGGGGAGGGGGTTGAGTGATGGGCTATGTTAATTGTCGCATGGTAATAAATAAAAAGGAGCAACACACCACTCTATCAACAAACACTGAAACCATCAAAGATCCTTACACTCTTCGGTGTGGTAAGAGACACCATTGTGACACCAACAATTAGTGAGGGACACGGACACTCTAAAATTATAAAAAGACAACTGATTACTGAACTAACTGACAACAGACTAAAAATAAAGAAAATATTGCTCAGCCATATTAAGTGGGATCAAAGGTCAAGGTCAGTGATCTAATGTTGGCATGCAGTTCTGAATAACAATTTAGATGATATCAGTTCTGTGAGGAAAAAAAAAAGCAGACGCGTGAGATAAGATGGTGATTAAAAGAAACGTCGTGGCTTGTACATGAAGCAAGTTATAGTCAGGACAGTTTCCCTTGAAAAGGGAGAATAAGGAAAAAAATAGGAGGTTAGAAAAATGCAGGAAGGAAAAAAATAAACAAGCAGTGCTGGAATTTGCACTGGCTATGTCAGATTAAACTCTGATCAATGTCTGCAATTGTGAGCAGATTTTTAATAATGAGCTACTTCATCAATCTTTCAGAGAGAAAGAGGAGAAAGGAGAGCACAAGCGAGAGTTGCACTGTCATTAGAAGAGACTCAGTTTCCAACAAACTGAATGCGCACATGTTGGACTTTTCCAAAGTATTTTACCCTTTTCCCACAAAGCATGGCTGACCGAGCTCTTACTCCAGGTCAACATTCAGCACACACACACACACACACACACACACACACACACAGCTCAAGGCTACTGGAAAAATAAATCCGCTGTCACAAAAAAAAAAAAAAATTTTTAAATGTCAAAAAGTAAAATGTGGTGTGTGTGTGTTCTAGCACATACATACTAGTCCTCCTCAAAAAATTAGCATATTGTGATAAAGTTCATTATTTTCTGTAATGTACTGATAAAAATTAAACTTTCATATATTTTAGATTCATTGCACACCAACTGAAATATTCCAGGTCTTTTATTGTTTTAATTTTGATAGTTTTGGCAAAAAAGTAAAGAAAAACCGAAAATTCCTATCTCAAAAAATTAGCATATTTCATCCAACCAAAAAAAAAAAAAAAAAAAAAAAAAGTGTTTTTAATACAAAAAAAAGTCAACCTTCAAATAATTATGTTCAGTTATGCACTCAATACTTGGTCGGGAATCCTTTTGCAGAAATGACTGCTTCAATGTGGCGTGGCATGGAGGCAATCAGCCTGTGGCACTGCTGAGGTGTTATGGGGGCCCAGGATGCTTCGATAGCGGCCTTAAGCTCATCCACAGTGTTGGGTCTGGTGTCTCTCAACTTTCTCTTCATAATATCCCACAGATTCTCTCTGGGCTTCAGGTCAGGAGAGTTGGCAGGCCAATTGAGCACAGTAATACCATGGTCAGTAAACCATTTACCAGTGGTTTTAGCACTGTGAGCACTTCATGCGCCAAAATCTGATAGCTAGCTGCATTGACCCTGCCCTTGATAAAACACAGTGGACCAACACCAGCAGCTGGCATGGCACCCCAGACCATCACTGACTGTGGGTACTTGTCACTAGACTTCAGGCATTTCCTTCTCCCCAGTTTTCCTTCAGACTCTGGCACCTTGATTTCCGATTGACATGCAAAATTTGCTTTCATCTGAAAAAAGTACTTTGGACCACTGAGCAACAGTCCAGTGCTGCTTCTCTGTAGCCCAGGTCAGGCACTTCTGCTGCTGTTTCGTTCAAAAGTGGCTTGACCTGAGGAATGCGGCACCTGTAACCCAGTCCACTGCTTCCACAGGTCCCCCAAGGTCTGGAAACGGCCCTTCTCCACAATCTTCCTCAGGGTCCGGTCACCTCTTCTGGTTGTGCAGTGTTTTCTGCCACACTTGTTCCTTCCCACAGACGTCCCACTGAGGTGGCTTGATACAGCACTCTGGGAACAGCCTATTCGCTCAGAGATTTCTTTCTGTGTCTTACCCGCTTGCTTGAGAGTGTCAATGATGGCCTTCTGGACAGCAGTCAGGTCGGCAGTCTTACCCATGATTGCGGTTTTGAGTGATGAACCAGGCTGGGAGTTTTTAAAAGCCTCAGGAATCTTTTGCAGGTGTTTGGAGTTAATTGGTTGATTCAGATGATTAGGTTAATAGCTCGTTTAGACTACCTTTTCATGATATGCTAATTTTTTGAGATAGGAATTTTGAGTTTTCATGAGCTGTATGCCAAAATCATCAGTATTAAAACAATAAAAGACCTGAAATATTTCAGTTGGTGTGCAATGAATCGAAAATATATGAAAGTTTAATTTTTATCAGTACAGAAAATAATGAACTTCATCACAATATGCTAATTTTTTGAGAAGGACTAGTACTCACTGGATTAAGATGACCATCCCATCATGCTAGCTTTTATTTCAGGCTGTGAGGAGTAAATACTTGTGTGAGTATGACTGAAGTCCCAGGGTTTCACTGATTCAGGCTCTTTGAGGGTCCTCTTGTGAATAAAGTGGTCGAATTTAATAAAAGCAACTGAGCAACAGTACCAATATTTACTTTAAAAAAAGCTTTTGGGGAAATCTTACTGGTAAATAGACAGAAATCGCTGAGAGTTGAAAAAACTAAATGAAAGTAAATGGGGGAAATTCCTGAATGTGGTGTATGCAATGAATTCGTCAAAATACCGCGGCTCAGTGGTGTCCACCGACTCACACCAACTCCTACAGTACTGCACCATTACTTTGACCTCCCTGAACATGCAGTCTTTTTGAAAACTGTGCTATTTCTCAATTGATAAAATTAACACATTATAATCTGTATTACACCTGAAACTTCATCCACAGCAGCTTCTTGGCAATTATGATATTTGATCCTTGTTTAGAAATTCACGCAAACTCAGGGAAGAAAGATACAGTTTTCTCAAGTGAAGTGAATATTTGTGATGAACGTGTAAACACCACATTTCTTGTGTAAACACTCAAATAACTGACCAATCAGTTTGTTTGTATCCAACACAATAAAGAACCTTCAATGAAACCAGTGTGCATGAACCCCAACCATGAGAGAAACCACTTTAAACTTTATTAGTAAATATGTTTCTGCACTTTTAGTTGTTGATGTGCCATCATTCTCCTGCCATTTTCCCAAATGATTATAGAATAAATGGCTGCACAAGGTACATAATTAGTAGTACACACGTCACTCAGCATCTTCAATGAGCGAGCTCCTCTGTCTACGTGTTATCCTACATCCTCCTCAGACACTGGGTCAAATACAATACCTAATGAGTGCTTACAAGCTGTTATTACACAACGTCCTACTTAAACATCCCCGCCCACCCCATCCGCACTGGCCTGCATGGGGGACAGTCAAGCTCAGCCACAGTGTTAACGCAGGTGAAACCTGAACCGGCGTATTTGGAGAATACAGTTTGTAGGGAAACCTTTTGCTTGCATAATGTGTAAAATGCTTTGCAAAAGAACAAAGAAATTTAACTTTTCCTTCATCTGTTTAAAAGGAAAGTAAAATGTGGTTCCACTAATGACTGAACTTTCAGCTGAATTTTATGATAGAGAATATGGTAATGTCTTTGTCTGAATAGCGACATGCATCTGCGTCCCACATTAACCCAAATAACCCTCACTTTTCAGTCACATGACTGGCTTAAGATATTTCTGCAGATTTCTAAAAAGGTGAAAGAAAGGCCATCACAATGACACTAGTACTGTACATGTTTTAATGGTGAGGACACCGGAATTTTTTTTTATTTAAAGTTTGCCATCTATCGCTGACATCATGAAAGAGGAGTAGTTTAGCACTAACCTCAATAAAGAATAATTAGATAAATACTTTCGACAAAACAAAGTAAATCAGAAGAAATGTCAATCCAGAATTACAATCATGTACTTGAAGAAACAGTCTTGACTTTTTTTCAGAAAAGGAAACCGGATGAAACACGATGACATTGTGTGACCCTGCAAGATTTTCTCTATCCTCCTGACCAGGCAAGTGCTGAAACACACTTGCTCCAAAATAACACGATCCTGTGGGTCTGTACAAACAAGATGATGAGGAACAAAGTGCATGAAGAATGATGTGCTGTAGGGGCCAAAGCATGCTGTCGACTTCAAACTCAAAGACTCCACAAAGGCCAAATGTTTCGTCAGGGTGCAACATGGGACAAAAGACGAGGAACAAATTTTAATGAAGCAAGATTTTTCTTTAATCTATTTCTGCACTTTTTAACATGCTAGTACATGCTACCGCGCGCGCG
The DNA here is from genome assembly GCA_024760905.1 of Plotosus lineatus. NCBI lineage: Eukaryota > Metazoa > Chordata > Actinopteri > Siluriformes > Plotosidae > Plotosus > Plotosus lineatus. Next base: position 19,214,495 of record CM045732.1, on the reverse strand, counting down.
CACACACACACACACACAGCAGCAGGGGGATTATTTTCCTGTTGAACCTGTTCAGGGATAAGTGACAAAAGCACACAACAGCAAAACACAATGCCAATAACAACAACACAACAACAGCAACCCTGAGAAAGAGGCGGAGCCTCAAAGCATACAAACGCTCCATGGGAAATCACTGTCAAGGTGTTACGAAGTGATGTATTCAGCTATGGTTGTCAAAAGGGTCTCAACTCCACCCTGAAACTCATTAAGTGTTTATACTCTGACATCCATGATGTGTTTCATAAATCTTACAATAAAATACATCTTATTGGAACTACACTTACAGTATTTTATCTTATACACACAGAAATATGCACGACTGCCATTTCAACAAGTGCTTCATTTTCCACTGCAGAATGACCTTGCATAGAAGTTGGAACAAATGTCAGACTACCAGAAATAAATTAATCTGCTACATGACATCTTGTAGCGATCAACAGAATGTGCAACAGGATGCCCTGAATAGACTAAAAGGCGTAAAGCCCCACTTGCATCAACCTCTCTTCACCTGCAGAGTGTGTGTGCGTATGAAAGAGAGAGAGAAAACGCGATTGTGAGAGACCGGGAGAGTCCGCGTGTGACAGAGAGAGCGAGAGAGACCGGGAGAGTCCGCGTGTGACAGAGAGAGCGAGAGAGACCGGGAGAGTCCGCGTGTGACAGAGAGAGCGAGAGAGACCGGGAGAGTCCGCGTGTGACAGAGAGAGCGAGAGAGACCGGGAGAGTCCGCGTGTGACAGAGAGAGCGAGAGAGACCGGGAGAGTCCGCGTGTGACAGAGAGAGCGAGAGAGACCGGGAGAGTCCTCGTGTGACAGAGAGAGAGAGAGAGAGAGAGAGAGACCGGGAGACTCCGCGTGTGACAGAGAGAGAGAGACCGGGAGAGTCCGCGTGTGACAGAGAGAGAGAGACCGGGAGAGTCCGCGTGTGACAGAGAGAGAGAGACCGGGAGAGTCCGCGTGTGACAGAGAGAGAGAGACCGGGAGAGTCCGCGTGTGACAGAGAGAGAGAGACCGGGAGAGTCCGCGTGTGACAGAGAGAGAGAGACCGGGAGAGTCCGCGTGTGACAGAGAGAGAGAGACCGGGAGAGTCCGCGTGTGACAGAGAGAGAGAGACCGGGAGAGTCCGCGTGTGACAGAGAGAGAGAGACCGGGAGAGTCCGCGTGTGACAGAGAGAGAGAGAGACCGGGAGAGTCCGCGTGTGACAGAGAGAGAGAGAGACCGGGAGAGTCCGCGTGTGACAGAGAGAGAGAGACCGGGAGAGTCCGCGTGTGACAGAGAGAGAGACCGGGAGAGTCCGCGTGTGACAGAGAGAGAGACCGGGAGAGTCCGCGTGTGACAGAGAGAGAGACCGGGAGAGTCCGCGTGTGACAGAGAGAGAGACCGGGAGAGTCCGCGTGTGACAGAGAGAGAGACCGGGAGAGTCCGCGTGTGACAGAGAGAGAGACCGGGAGAGTCCGCGTGTGACAGAGAGAGAGACCGGGAGAGTCCGCGTGTGACAGAGAGAGAGACCGGGAGAGTCCGCGTGTGACAGAGAGAGACCGGGAGAGTCCGCGTGTGACAGAGAGAGAGAGAGACCGGGAGAGTCCGCGTGTGACAGAGAGAGAGAGAGAGAGACCGGAGAGTCCGCGCGTGACAGAGAGAGAGAGAGAGAGACCGGGAGAGTCCGCGTGTGACAGAGAGAGAGAAAGACCGGGAGAGTCCGCGTGTGACAGAGAGAGAGAGAGAGAAAGACCGGGAGAGTCCGCGTGTGACAGAGAGAGAGAGAGAGAGAAAGACCGGGAGAGTCCGCGTGTGACAGAGAGAGAGACCGGGAGAGTCCGCGTGTGACAGAGAGAGAGAGAGACCGGGAGAGTCCGCGTGTGACAGAGAGAGAGAGAGAGACCGGGAGAGTCCGCGTGTGAGAGAGAGAGAGAGAGAGCGGGAGAGTCCGCGTGTGACAGAGAGAGAGAGAGACCGGGAGAGTCCGCGTGTGACAGAGAGAGAGAGACCGGGAGAGTCCGCGTGTGACAGAGAGAGAGAGAGACCGGGAGAGTCCGCGTGTGACAGAGAGAGAGAGACCGGGAGAGTCCGCGTGTGACAGAGAGAGAGAGACCGGGAGAGTCCGCGTGTGACAGAGAGAGAGAGAGACCGGGAGAGTCCGCGTGTGACAGAGAGAGAGAGAGACCGGGAGAGTCCGCGTGTGACAGAGAGAGAGAGAGAGACCGGGAGAGTCCGCGTGTGACAGAGAGAGAGAGAGAGAGAGAGACCGGGAGAGTCCGCGTGTGACAGAGAGAGAGAGAGACCGGGAGAGTCCGCGTGTGACAGAGAGAGAGAGACCGGGAGAGTCCGCGTGTGACAGAGAGAGAGAGACTGGGAGAGTCCGCGTGTGACAGAGAGAGAGAGACCGGGAGAGTCCGCGTGTGACAGAGAGAGAGAGACCGGGAGAGTCCGCGTGTGACAGAGAGAGAGTGTGTGTGAGAGTGTGAGAAACAGAGAGAATGTGTGTGTGTGTGAGAGACAGAGTGTGCGACAGGGAGAGTCCGCGTGTGAGACAGGGAGAGACAGAGTCCGTGTGTGACTGAGAGAGACTGTGTGACTGAGAGAGAGTGTGTGTGTGTGTGAGAGAGCGAGCGAGAAAGTTGTGTGTGAGAGAGAGAGCGAGAAAGTGTGTGTGTGTGTGTGAGAGAGAGCAGGAAAGTGTGTGTGTGTGTGAGAGAGAGAGAGCAGGAAAGTGTGTGTGTGAGAGAGAGAGCAGGAAAGTGTGTGTGAGAGAGAGAGAGCAGGAAAGTGTGTGTGTGTGTGTGTGTGTGAGAGAGAGAGAGAGCAGGAAAGTGTGTGTGTGTGTGTGTGTGAGAGAGAGAGAGCAGGAAAGTGTGTGTGTGTGTGTGTGAGAGAGAGAGCAGGAAAGTGTGTGTGTGTGTGTGAGAGAGAGAGCAGGAAAGTGTATGTGTGTGTGTGTGTGTGAGAGAGAGAGAGCAGGAAAGTGTGTGTGTGTGTGTGTGTGTGTGAGAGAGAGAGCAGGAAAGTGTGTGTGTGTGTGTGTGTGTGTGAGAGAGAGAGAGCAGGAAAGTGTGTGTGTGTGTGTGTGTGTGTGAGAGAGAGAGCAGGAAAGTGTGTGTGTGTGTGTGTGTGTGTGAGAGAGAGCAGGAAAGTGTGTGTGTGTGTGTGTGTGTGTGTGTGTGTGTGAGAGAGAGAGCAGGAAAGTGTGTGTGTGTGTGTGTGTGTGTGTGTGTGTGAGAGAGAGAGCAGGAAAGTGTGTGTGTGTGTGAGAGAGAGAGCAGGAAAGTGTGTGTGTGTGTGAGAGAGAGAGCAGGAAAGTGTGTGTGTGTGTGTGAGAGAGAGCAGGAAAGTGTGTGTGTGTGTGTGTGTGTGAGAGAGAGCAGGAAAGTGTGTGTGTGTGTGAGAGAGAGCAGGAAAGTGTGTGTGTGTGTGAGAGAGAGCAGGAAAGTGTGTGTGTGTGTGAGAGAGAGAGCAGGAAAGTGTGTGTGTGTGTGAGAGAGAGAGCAGGAAAGTGTGTGTGTGAGAGAGAGAGAGCAGGAAAGTGTGTGTGTGTGTGAGAGAGAGCAGGAAAGTGTGTGTGTGTGAGAGAGAGAGAGCAGGAAAGTGTGTGTGTGTGAGAGAGAGAGAGCAGGAAAGTGTGTGTGTGTGTGTGTGAGAGAGAGAGAGCAGGAAAGTGTGTGTGTGTGTGTGTGTGTGAGAGAGAGAGCAGGAAAGTGTGTGTGTGTGTGAGAGAGAGAGAGCAGGAAAGTGTGTGTGTGTGTGTGTGAGAGAGAGAGAGCAGGAAAGTGTGTGTGTGTGTGTGTGTGAGAGAGAGAGCAGGAAAGTGTGTGTGTGTGTGTGAGAGAGAGAGCAGGAAAGTGTGTGTGTGTGTGTGAGAGAGAGAGCAGGAAAGTGTGTGTGTGAGAGAGAGAGAGCAGGAAAGTGTGTGTGTGAGAGAGAGAGCAGGAAAGTGTGTGTGTGAGAGAGAGAGCAGGAAAGTGTGTGTGTGTGAGAGAGAGAGAGCAGG
>CM045732.1:19197974-19200474 GCA_024760905.1 Plotosus lineatus | reverse complement strand
ACATTATAAACATTATAAGTAGTTTATAACTGAAAAAAAGAAAAATATAGGGGTTGTGTGTACAGGCACTTCTGCCACATCTTCTAATCCTTCAATTAACTAATAAATAAATGTATATATGTACTTTGTATATTTCTAACCTGGATGGAATATATGAAAAATAATTTTCACATATCATATTCAAATATGAAAACCTTCACATCCTGCTTTTGTGTCATGTTGTTTTTTTGATAATTTCTTTTTCGTTATTTTAAAGAACTAGACCTCGTGAGTTTTCCTGCGCCGCTCTGCACTTTTTATGTTCCTGCACCGCCCTCTTGCGGCGATATAGTAGTAAAAGACATCCAGAATTCAGTGACGTCATTTGAAACCAAGGAATTCGTCCCATGAAATAATGAGAATGATAACATGGAAAAAAAACCCGGTCTACTTTAAATTAGCAAATACAATTGATTCTTGTACAAGTTATGAATTAAATGAAAAAAGTCTACTTTCTTTCATTCTTTTTTTATTTATTTCAATATTGTTTACAGTACAATAACCGCCAGCCATGTACTCAATATATGAGGAACAAAGAAAAATAAAAGACATTTTAACTGGCATTTTGTATTACATTTTAAAAAGCACTTTATAAAATTATAATAGTTTTAATCATCAGACTAAACCTCTGCCTATACACAATGTACAAACTAAAGCTAGGAGGGATATAAAGGACTTTTAATTATTTTCATCATTTCTAAATGCCACCATGTCAGTCATGAACACACACACACACACACACACACACACACACACACCATTAATTCCAGAGTACAGAGATTAAGTACATGTTTACTACACAAAAATACACTGCTATAAAACAAAAACTTTTAGTCACCATTACTTTTTAAACACATGACTTAAACCAGTTTTCATAAGAATCTCATAAAATGAGCCTGGCCTGTACTTTGAGTTATACTGTCAGTCACACCTGTAGTCAAATTCAACAAATAATGATATGAAAATATACAAGTACAAGAACATTAAGAGTCATGAAAATATATTAAAAAGAAAGAAAAACAAATAAATCTGCTATCTCTGGAATGATCTTGCCTGAAGCCCTGAATATACAGTTGCTGTGTTATAATAATTTGAAAACGCAGGAACAAATCTAAAAATAGAAATAATTTATTGATCGATTTTTTTTATATTTACTTAGTTTTCTGTGCTTTTTAAACACTTTGCAATGGAATGAACACTAATGCAGATACATTTTAAGCACATAATGCTAACATTATTTTTACAGACGCTCCCCGACTTACGTTTTTAATTGGTTCTGGACGGCCAAACGTATGTTGAAAGTCAACGTAAGTTGTTACAGTGATGTATGACGTATGACGTGTGACTTATGATTTATATAACACCCCTAAATCAATTATTATAAACATAACATTGTAAAATAATATCAAATTAAGTTCAAATAAATTAAATTCAAGCAAAATAATTTCAAATTGATAAATTTTAATCAAATTCACTCATCAAATATCAAATACAGTATCAAATATAACCTTTAACTTTCTCTATGATGCGATCTTTCTGCTTGTAAATGGTTTCGGTGGTCGACGGATGGTCACTTTACAAAAAGCTGAGCCGACTCACTTTAAATGAAGTTTAAAACAGCCAATCAACGCTTACAATATGTGAGGCGCTCAATACCGAAAGTAGTGCACTTGCTGAAAGTAGTTTACTTGCTTGAAATAAAGCGCGGGTTAGACGGACTTCCAGTCTTTCAAGTGAGCAAGGGCCCCGTTGAACTCGTTTAGTACTCAGCCTGCACTTATGTGAATCACCAGCAGAGCAGAGAGTTCTCTTTCTTGGGTTTTCATTCATTTTACAACTCTCTTTGCTCAACTGAGTATGCATGGTAGATTGCGCCGATCCGAGCAGATAGTTAATTCATCTCTGTGTATGGAACTTGCAGTTACTCTTCTGACCAAAGATATTTGCTTCGGGTTACAAAAGTCCGCAAAACAGTGTAAACACAAAGATCACAGAGACAACGTCTTAACACAAGGGTAACACGCTATATAACTGATATATAAATATATATAACTGAACTGGGAAGAAGGAGGGGCACGTTCAGTCTGTCGTTTGTAAACAATCGATGCAGCGTCATTACGTCAATGTATTATGTAGGTACGTCTAAACCCAAAATTTGACCTTTTTTTTGGAAAAAAAAAAAACCGTAAAATCGAAAAAACGTTAAACGGATGAACATAAGTCAGGGAGCATCTGTACTATTATTATTATTATTATTATTATTATTATTATTATTATTATTATTATTATATATCTTAAACATAGTCATATTTATAAATCATATATTATTATATGACAAAAAATATAAAGCTTTTTTTTCTAGACATTTTGCTCAATTTCAGCATGAAATTTTCTTGTTCTTCTGGTTCCTTTTTCATTTTAAATATTTATAATAAAAATATGTGAATACAGAACAAGAAAA
>CM045732.1:19180474-19192974 GCA_024760905.1 Plotosus lineatus | reverse complement strand
AACATCATAATTATTTATTTATCTGAACAGCACACAGGATTTATTTCATATGGAAATACTGAGCTGGGATTTTAAAATTTACTACATTCGTCATGTTTAGATTAGCTTACGTCACCCCTAGTGCCAGTGGGGTGAGTGGGATAGGCAGGACAAAATGAAGATGGTGTGATGTCATGCACTTACCACGTAAGGAAAACTACAGAATATACCCTTACTAATTTGTCAACACAGTCAATCAGATTGAATTAACATTAAACTAATTTAGCAATGACAATTTCACAATAAATTATTGTAAAACTGTTACTGCTAAACTGTGTTAATGTGTTGTGAAGAATACTGGTTGATAACTTGATATTCAAATCTGGAAGTTCTTTTGAAGGAATATCATCCTGTCAACATGTTTCCACTCTAATACAGCCCTCTGTGCTGTGATCACATATCCTGCACTTGAAAAAACTCTCTCAGATGGGACTGAAGTGGCTGGTATGCACAAAATGGATTTAGCAAACTTTGACAGCAGTGGGTAAGGGGAATCGGAACCGTCGATTCAACATGAAGTTTCTTTGCTACCGGCTCACCGTGTAGGATAACTTTCGGTTTAACATTGATGTCAATTGTCTTGTGATGACGACGAATGTGATTCTGCAGATTACTTGTGTTGCCGTGGTGAGGGAATTTCATCTCACCAAGTCTGCACAAAACTTGTTTCTTGTGACGGGATTGCAAGAAATGAGCCCAAACTGGGCTTTTGTGTGCCACTGCCGGCTTGACGAATTCAGTGGCAATCGCCATTTTTGTTTTTGCAAAGTCTCGTTCCTCACGAGATTTCCATCGTAACAGTGGAAAATGGCGGGACCCATTGACAATTGTAAGATGTCATTTCAGCGTTATTTTATAGCTTTTTGTGAATCCTTTGTGGCTTTACATGAATCGATAAAAAATCGTAAAAACACAAAATAAATCGATTTTAAAATCATGTTTGAAAATCGATCGATTTATTAGTAAATCGATTTATCATCACACCTCTAATCATCATGACTCACAACTACAAAAATGTAACATGAAAATACACACAACTATCACTAAACACATCACAGATATCTCAGTGGGACCAAATGTAACACGTTCCTCACCGTAGAAGGTCAAGTATCCGAACAACGCAGCCAGAAAATACATCACATACATAACAGTGATGGAAATGTTGGATACGTGCTGCATCCTTTTCTTGCTGGGGCTGAAATCAGAGAATAATAGGATGTTTTACTCACACACACACACACACACACACACACACACTCACACAGGTAAGCCCACGGACCTTGATCAATATAGACAGAGCTTCACCTGCTCAAGTCATTACATATAAAAAGAAAGAAGGATGATAGATAGATAGATAGATAGATAGACAGACAGACAGGCATATAGATAGATAGATAGATAGATAGATAGATAGATAGATAGATAGATAGAAAGGCAGTTACATGGAATAAGGAACAACATACACATAAACAGAGAGAAAAACAAATAGAAAGATAGACCGTTAGATGAAGACAGGCAAAAAGATCAGGAGAGTAAAGAAGAGAATAAGAGAGTGAGAGTGAATGAGAGAGTAAGAGATACAAAGAATGATATAAAGAGTGAGTAAAAAAGAGAATGATGGTAAGGTTGAGTGGAAGAGAGAGAAAGAGAGAGAGTGAAAGATAAACAATGGAGAGACTGAGCGAAAGAGCCTCAAAGAGAGGGTAAAGGAAAGAGATGGCAGGAGTTAGAGAGACTGAAGGAGAGAGAGAGAAGGAGCGGGAGAGAGAGAGAGAGAGAGAGAGAGAGAGAGAGAGGTAGAGAGAATGGAGAGACTGAGTGATAGGGCCTCAAAGAGAGGGTAAAGGAAAGAGATGGCATGAGTTAGAGAGAGTGAAGGAGAGAGAGAGAGACAGTGAAGGAGAGAGAGAGAGAGAGAGAGAGAGTGAAGATGAGAGAGAGGAGGAGAGTGAAAGATAGAGAGAATGGAGAGACTGAACAAAAGAGCCTCAAAGAGAGGGTAAAGGAAAGAGATGGCATGAGTTAGAGAGAGAGAGAGAGAGAGAGAGTGTGAGAGAGAAGGAGGAGAAGGTAAAGGAAAGAGTGAGTGAGAGAAGGAGAGGGTAAAGGAAAGCGAGAGTGAGTGAGAGAGTGAGAGAGTAAAGGAAAGAGTGAGAGAGAGAGAAAGAGAGAGTGAGTGAGAGAGTAAAGAAAAGAGAGTGAATGAGTGTGAGAGAAGGAGAAGGAGAGAGTAAAGGAAAGAGAGACGGTGAGTGAAGGAACACGAGGAGAGCAAGAATTTTCTTTTCTTTTTTCTACACTATCTACTTTTTTTTTTTTCCGCACCAGTACTAGCAAGGCGCCGTACATACAGGACGTACGCATGGCCCAGGTAGTGGCGTGTGACAGATTTGCGTGCAGACAGGAGGGGGACATGTTCATGCTGTTGTTAAAGATTTATTTTCACATCTGCCTTCTGTTATCCCAGATCATTTCTCAGATAAAAATCCGTTGCTGATATCGGGCTGCACCAGAATTTAGAGGACTGAACATGTGGCTCTTAAAAGTAAGCCTGCCGACTGTCCACTGTATTTTGGTAGAAACGTTTTTCAGTCAGTTTCTATTCCATTCGATTTTGCGCTCGCCTGTAAGTAAACCACGAAGTATTAAAACGCGCACTGATACATCCCTCGTAGACACCATGTCTCGTTACGTTTTTTTCCGTGGTTTCAAGTGACCCGAAGAGCACTGACATAGAATATCGATGAAGTAAACATTGTGATACATATAATGGTTTATTCATCTGTTTTGAAAGACGCAGCACATTTCATTAAAATTATGCATACGTACGTTACAACCTCTTTCGCTAATATATACACTGGGGGGCGGGGGGGGGGGATAAATTTTACCAGGTTTTATGCCTACATACATTATGGACGGTCCCCAATCACAGGTTTTACATTTAATTAAAAAAAGCTCTCCCTGTAACCCTGTAACCGATCCTAGCAGCTCTACTCATAACTGATCCGAGCAGCTCTACCCGTAACCGATCCAAGCAGCTCTACCCGTAACCAATCCGAGCAGCTCTACCTGTAACCGATCCGAGCAGCTCTACCCGTAACCGAGCCGAGCAGCTCTACCCGTAACCGATCCGAGCAGCTCTACCTGTAACCGATCCGAGCAACTCTACCCGTAACCGATCCGAGCAGCTCTACCCGTAACCGATCCGAGCAGCTCTACCTGTAACCGATCCGAGCAGCTCTACCTGTAACCGATCCGAGCAGCTCTACCCGTAACCGAGCTGAGCAGCTCTACCCGTAACCGATCCGAGCAGCTCTACCCGTAACCGATCCGAGCAGCTCTACCCGTAACCGATCCGAGCAGCTCTACCCGTAACCGATCCGAGCAGCTCTACCCGTAACCGATCCGAGCAGCTCTACCAGTAACCGATCCGAGCAGCTCTACCCGTAACCGATCCGAGCAGCTCTACCGTAACCGATCCGAACAGCTCTACCCGTAACCGATCCGAGCAGCTCTACCCATAACCGATCCGAGCAGCTCTACCCGTAACCGATCCGAGCAGCTCTACCCGTAACCGATCCGAGCAGCTCTACCCGTAACCGATCCGAGCAGCTCTACCCGTAACCGATCCGAACAGCTCTACCCGTAACCGATCCGAGCAGCTCTACCCGTAACCGATCCGAGCAGCTCTACCCGTAACCGATCCGAGCAGCTCTACCCGTAACCGATCCGAGCAGCTCTACCCGTAACCGATCCGAGCAGCTCTACCCGTAACCGATCCGAGCAGCTCTGCCAGAATCGATCCGAAAGCAGCTCTACCGTAACCGATCCGAGCAGCTCTACCAGTAACCGATCCGAGCAGCTCTACCAGTAACCGATCCGAGCAGCTCTACCCGTAACCGATCCGAGCAGCTCTACCCGTAACCGATCCGAGCAGCTCTACCCGTAACCGATCCGAGCAGCTCTACCAGTAACCTATCCGAGCAGCTCTACCCGTAACCGATCCGAGCAGCTCTACCCGTAACCGATCCGAGCAGCTCTACCCGTAACCGATCCGAGCAGCTCTACCCGTAACCGATCCGAGCAGCTCTACCCGTAACCGATCCGAGCAGCTCTCCCTGTAACCGATCCGAGCAGCTCTACCTGTAACCGATCCGAGCAGCTCTACCTGTAACCGACCCGAGCAGCTCTACCTGTAACCGATCTGGTATCTGAGAGTGGTCTTCAGGCACCTACTTGCGCAGTTCAGTGTAAATTGGCAGCACCTCCGGGTGGCACACGAATGCAAAAGCCAGGATGGGAATGGTGTAGGCTGTCTGAAACACACACAAACACACAAACAAGGAAAAGAATGACATGTCACCATGGCGACCAAGGCTTCCACTATAAACTCCTTAAATAACAGTCCAGCACTTTATTGAGCATTACAGACCAGGCACTTCACAGAGGAATAATTGTTCAGGCAACTAATTGTGGGCTGATTTGGGATGCCAGTCCCGTGCCCTGGGCTACGAATTCTCACAGAACATCCCATTCGGATGCTAATACTGGCATGCGGAACAACCCAGTCAGACACACCGCAGTAACAGGAAACATACAGCTGTGATACTCCTGTAGATCAGAGTGATTTTCTTCTGTTACAGATCTGAATTGTTTCGTTAATTCATCTTTGAATTCTGTACGCAATTAATGAACTCAGAGAAGGCAACATCCGAGAGATGTTTTTTGGTCCCTTGTGTCTAAGAAAGACGGGCAGAAGGAGTGGAGGAATGTAGACGATATAACTGTCAGCTCTTTAGCTCTATAATAGCTTTGCTGATTAACAGTGAACTTTAAATCCTCAGGATTTCAGTTCTCAAAAGTCTCCAAAGTTGTTTGATAACAAAAATATTCTGGGTAGTACAGAACACTGGGCTGGACAAAGAATTCCATTAATCTCCAATCTTTTCAGAGACAAACTGTTAAATACAGTCTTCCCTAGCCACAGTGTCATTTTTTTTTAAGATAAGATAAGATACAGCTTTATTAATCTCACAATGGAGAAATTCACTGTTACAGGCTCTTGAGGAACTATCAATAGGGGGTGCAAAAATAGATACAAGTACAAACATACACACATACATATATATTATATAAGTAAATAAATAAATAGATACATAAATAGTATAAATTAATAAACAATAAAAGAAAAGAATGGAGCAACTTTATAGACTGGCCTATATTAAAGTGTAATGTATTTGAGTGCAGAGTAGATGGGTTGATATGGTTCACAGTCAGTGGGGTAGATGTGGTTGATTAAAGTGCACGGGGTTTTTATTGCACATAACCGGTATTTTCACAGACAGTTACAAAGTGGCGTTGTACAGTCTGACAGCGGTGGGAATGAACGACCTGCGGTAGCGCTCCTTCCTGCACTGAGGATGCCTCAGTCGTCCACTGAAGGAGCTGCTCAGCTCTTCGACAGTCTGGTGCAGTGGGTGAGAGCTGTTGAACAGGATGGATGTGAGCTTTGCTACCATCTTCCTCTCACTCACCTCCTCCACAGAGTCCAGTGGGCAGCCGAGGACAGAGCTGGCCCTCCTGACCAGCTTGTTCAGTCTCTTCCTGTCCCGCTCTGTGCTGCCCGGGGCCCAGCAGATAGCAGCGTAGAGGATTGCAGAGGCTACCACAGAGTCATAAAAAGTCCTGAGCAGAGGTCTGCATATGCCGAAGGACCTGAGTCTCCTCAGAAGGTGGAGGCGACTCTGGCCCTTCTTGTACAGGGCGTTGGTGTTGTGGGACCAGTCCAGTTTATTGTTAAGGTGAACACCCAGGTACTTGAAAATGTCCACTGTCTCAATGTCCTGTCCCTGGATGTTCACTAGTAAGTGTGTGTGTGTGTGTGTGTGTGTGTGTGTGTTTGAGTGCTTCTCCTGAAGTCGACCACCATCTCCTTCGTCTTCCTAGTGTTCAAGCACAGGTGGTTGCGCTCACACCAGTCCACGAAGTCAACGATGACCGACCGGTACTCCAGCTCGTTCCCCTCTGACACACGGCCCACGATGGCGGAGTCGTCCGAGAACTTCTGGAGGTGGCAGCTGTTTGTGTTATATATGAAGTCCGAGGTATAGATGTTGAAAAGGAAGGGTGAGAGGACGGTGCCCTGCGGTGCCCCCGTGCTGCAGACTACCACCTTTGACTTACAGCCGCGCAGCCGCACGTACTGTGGACGGTTAGTAAGGTAGTCAATAATCCAGGCAGCAAGATGCCCGTCCACTCCCACGTCCTCCAGCTTCCCCGCAGGCGCCGCTGGCCTGATGGTGTTGGAAGGCGCTGGAGAAGTCAAAGAACATGACCCTCACAGCGCTGCCGGCGATCTCCAGGTGGGTGAGTGCCCGCTGCAGAAGGTAGATGACGGCGTCTTCTACTCCGATGTTGGGCCTGTAGGCAAACTGCAGCGGGTCTAGGGTGGGGCTCACCATAGAGCGGAGGTGTTCAAGGAGGAGCCTTTCCATGGTCTTAATGAGGTGGGAGGTCAGGGCGACAGCTCTGTAGTGGGCTGGTTCCTTCGCTTGAGCTGTTTTGGGAACCGGAACCACACAGGAGGTCTTCCATAGGACGGGAACCTTCTCCAGGCTGAGGCTCAGGTTGTACAGGTAGCATAGTACCACACAGAGCTGGTCTGCGCAGGTCCTCAGCAGCCTGGGACTGATGCCATCAGGTCCTTCAGATTTCCTCTGATTTAGTCGCCTCAGCTGTCTCCTCACCTGGTCTGATGTGAGGGAGAGGGGGGGCTGGGGTGGGCTGCAGATTTTTACGGTGTGGGGGGGGGTGATTGGCAGATGATCGGAGTGTGATTGGCGGGTGATTGGAGGGTTCTGGGGGTGGCTTTTTCTGTGTTCCCTCGCAATACTTTATAGTGATTCATTCACAAGGGCGGTGATGGTGTAGTGGACAAGGCGATGGATTACTGATGATCTGTAAGTCAGCATTTTAATCCTACTGTAGGCAGTGTTGGGCCCTTGAGGCAAGTCCCTCAATTACTCAGTTGCATAAAAATATATAAGCCGCTGTGGATAAGATCATCTGCCGTACATGTTGTACATGTAATGCAATGTAAAGTAATGTGGTGTTAGCAGAGAGCATCACGCATGCATCCACTTAGTTTCACTTTGATCTGGAATCAAATCTTCAGGTTTAGATTCACTGCTGAATGAAGCACAGGGATGCATCATCATTTATTCACTCACTCACTCACTCACTCACTTACTTACTTATTCACTCACTCACTCACTCACTCACTCACTCACTCACTCACTCACTCACTCACTCACTCATTTACTCACTCACTCATTTACTCACTCATTTACTCACTCACTTATTTACTTACTTACTTATTCACTCACTCACTCACTCATTTACTTACTTATTCACTCACTCACTTACTCTCTCACTCTCTCACTCACTCACTCATTTACTCACTCACTCACTCACTCACTCATTTATTTATTCACTCACTCACTCATTTACTCATTTATTTACTCACTCACTGACTCACTCACTCACTCACTCACTCATTTACTCACTCATTTGCTCACTCACTTATTTACTCACTCACTCACTCACTCATTTTCTCACTCACTCATTTACTCACTCACTAACTTACTCTTTTGCTCACTCACTCACTCATTTACTCAGTCACTCATTTATTTACTCACTCATTTGCTCACTCACTTATTTACTCACTCACTCACTCATTTGCTCACTCACTCACTCATTTTCTGACTCACTCATTTATTTACTCACTCACTCACTCACTCATTTGCTCACTCACTCATTTTCTGACTCACTCATTTATTTACTCACTCACTCATTTGCTCACTCACTCATTTATTTACTCAGTCACTCAGTCACTCACTCACTCACTCACTCACTCATTTACTCACTCACTCACTCATTTGCAGAACCACTTAATCCTACTGAGGTCACACAGAGGTTGGGGCTCGTCAGACCATCACTAGACAGCACACACACACAAAAGCTTTCACAATTTTTTCCAATTTTGGGATACCCAATTAACCTGGTGTGCACGGAGGAAACCGAAGAATCCAGACCTAGACAAAACCCATGAATTTGGAGAACATGTGAACATGGATGATGCTGAATCAGTAAAGTGTAATGGTAGTAAATTGTTTGAGAGGATTCCCCAGGAGAAACACCGTCCTCCCCGGTTAGTGCACTGTGGAAAAACCACATAAACGCAGATAGATCTATTCCACATACCGAAAGCAATATAGAGATGCAATTGAACAGTTTGTTTTTAAACAGTCCAGTTGTTTTCATTTTAACATAAACAACTTTTCAGTAGTTTTATTTTAAAGATACTCAAAAAAAGGGGGTTTTGAAAAATACTGGATTTTGAAAAAAATTTTGGTAAAGCTACTTAAATAGTATTTTTGTAATTCTAGCCACCGGACAAAACTGTTTTTGAAAACCAACTCTTCCATACTTTTTGAAACTAACCATGTTTATTTACTATGTTGTTTTTAAGGGGCTGCACCGTGTCGTGGTACTCAGCACTTCCACCTACCAGCACGAAGGTCGTGGGTCTGTGTAGCAGACTGCGATGTTTCTGGGTGGAGTTTGCATGCTCTCCCTGTGCTCACATGGGTTTGCTCAAGGCAAAAGTGTCTATTTTCCTCTACCACCTTCTGCTCTATGTACAATAATACCTCGTCTAACAAGTGTCCCTTATAACGAGTTTTCCATGATACAAGCTTCGAACTCGCCCAAAATCTGTTCCATCCAACAAGCAAAAATTCACTTTACGAGCTCTGCTCGAAATGGCTTTGCCGGGCCGATAAGCTTCGTATTCTTCTGCCTGTCCTCCTCCGCACTCCGAGAATACCTTTTGGGAGCTCACCATGAGCCTTTCCTTGCTGGTATTCGTAGCATGTACACGCACAAAATTTTTTCTCCTCTGTCTTTGTGATTTTGTGACTTTTTTATCCTTATTTTTTTATTGTGCCACACCCTGAGTGTCTCTAAGATGGGTTGTAAGAAGATGGTTGATGAATCTAGGAAGAGGAAACCGATTTCTCTTGAAATGAAGCTGGAAATCATAGCTGAACATGAAAAAGAAGTCTGCGTGGTCGAGCTGTGTAAGGAGTATGAGAAGAGTACATCGACCATCTGTACAATTCTCTCTTCAATGCCCCGTGAGCCATCCTCATCTCTCCGCCCCTCCGCACGCCTCATTCTCTTGGTAAGTTGACTTATTGTTTATTCTTGTTTGATTATTATTTATTATTATTATTAATGCTAATGTACATGTATTATTATTACTATTATGAAATATTTATTGTTTTTACATGTTTATCTTTAATACGTGTTTGTGGCAGGTTATATGAGTTTGGGAGGGGGTTGGAAATGATTAATTGGTTTCTGTTATTTCTGATGGGAAAAATTGTTTTGTCTAACGAGTTTTTCATCTTACAAGCTCGCCCTCAGAACAGATTAAACTCGTTAACTGAAATATTACTGTACTATATTTCCTTCAAACAAGGTTCTGCGGTTGATAACAAGACAAAGAAAGTTATAAACTTTGACCAAAAATGCAACAAATAAACAAATAAATACATAAATAAACAACTACATAAATAAATATTTTAAACTAAACTATGTGTATTTGTGAAACCAACCTGAGTTTTCAGTTCTCTCTGTGTGTGTATGTGTGTGTGTGTGTGTGTGTGTGTGTGTGTGTGTGTGTGTGTGTGGGTGTGTGAGAGAGAGAGAGAGAGAGAGAGAGAGAGAGAGAGACCTGTATATTGAGGTTAAACATGAGAGGGGTGCAGGAGGGGTCATCCTCAGGAGTAATGATGACGCCGCTGTGCTCCATCACCACACTGCTGCTGTTGAACCCCAGTGTCCGATTGGTGGACAGGAAGTTGGTGAACGGACACGGCACCTGGAATTTCTTATAAATCACCTGCGTCGAGAAGCAGAAACACCAGCTACTTATCGCAGTCGCAAAAGCAATTTGCAAATGTGAGTGTGGAATAAACTGAAGGAGCCAATCAGCTTTCATCACTGATTTAAAGGAGAAAATGAAAAAGAGATGGCGATGCAGACTATTCAGAGTTCCCAGTTTCAGCAGTCAAAGACTTTAGATTATTTAATGTAGATTACAGTGAAAGTGTTTAAACCAATTATTTACAGAACTGTGGCATCTATTAATTATTTACAAAAACAATGTTTTTTCTTAAGTCTGCAGTCAAGAGGAGAGGAAAGGAGGAGAGCAGGAGACTGTAAAGAAGAGGAGAAGAGCGAGAGATGTTTAATTACCTCAACACAACTTCATACATATAACTACACACCCACTCTCTCTCTCCCACTCTCTGTCACTCTCTCTTCACACACACACACACACACACACACACACACACACACACACACACACACACACACACACACACACACACACACACACACAGCCAGTAAGTCTCAACCAGTGGACCATTAGTGGGCCTCAGAGCCTCTTCTAGTGTGCAGTGGAGGCAATAGTAAGCTACTGCCAAATGTAACAATGTTTTTCTGTTAAGTTTCAAAGCTTTTGTATTTTTAAAATTAAATCTAAATGTTCTAATAAATTAAATATACCGTATATCAAAACAATCAATATTCACTTCATG
The DNA here is from genome assembly GCA_024760905.1 of Plotosus lineatus. Classification (NCBI taxonomy): domain Eukaryota; kingdom Metazoa; phylum Chordata; class Actinopteri; order Siluriformes; family Plotosidae; genus Plotosus; species Plotosus lineatus. The sequence goes on along the minus strand of CM045732.1, from coordinate 19,182,265 downwards.
TTCATTTAATTGTAATGGAGGTCCTCAGAAGCTTTTTAACAATCGTAGGTGGGCCTTAAGTCACAAAAGGTTGACAGCTGCTGCTATTGTTGGTGTTGAAAATATAAAACAATCGGACTGACTGAAAGGATCCTGAATGTTGAACTCATCCGATGTTTAAATCTCAGACTCTCAGCACACGACTGCTTTGTTCCTTCCCTCGTTCTGAGTCATTTTACACAAATGGGGGAACACCCAGACAGTGTTTGTGGTCGCATGTGTGTGCGTATTTGTGTGTGTGTGTGTGTGAGAGAGAGAGAGAGAGAGAGAGAGGACATACTGAGATAAGGAAGAAAACCATGCAGCTGAGGGAAAACCCACTGGTGTAGCCCAGATAGCCTAGAACACACACATACACACACACACACACACACACACACACACACACACACACACACACACACACACACACACAAGAATGAGAAACATTACATCATATTAATTTGTGTTATATCCTATATTATACCCCCATTTCACTGGAGCGCGGCAGACTCCAACGTTCCTCAGTCATTCCGTCATCTTCCGTGTCCTTCCATACGATTCTGAAGGTATTCCCCCTCTTCTGCCAGGCCAAAATCTTCCACAAACGTGCTTTTGAACATGTTCAAAAGCACGTTCACGGAAAAATTTTCCGACAGTGTTCCATCACATTCCGTTGTGGATAACACAGAAGACGTGCAGAACACTCAAGGAACTCACTTCCACTACAAATTATTCCAGTTCATTCACTTTATTTTTCCTGTTTTCTTGTTCATATAATAAAGTTTTAAAGTTACAATCACTGTGGTTTGGACTTGTGTGCATGGTTTTTAGTCTGCAATGTTAACATATGTTAAAATTTAAATTTATTGAACATTATTAACCTATTATACATTATAAACATATAGTACGAATGAGAGAATGAGCTCCCTTGGTCATTCCGCGTATATATAGGTGGAATCAGGAGCAAATCCTTTGATTTTTGCCGATTTTTCCTCTTTGAAACGTGGTTATGCCGGCTATTCCTTAGTCATTCCATGTTGAACGTGAACGTTCTGCCTTCATTCCGCCTGTTCCGCGATCATTCCGTGGGTCTTCCTTCTAAAAAACAGTAGTGCCGCGGTCGTTCCGCAAACGTTCCGTCCTTTCTGTGAATGTTTCGTGAATTATCCGAAGGTCTTCCGTTGCTCTCCGCACTGGTTCCGAGGGTGATCCGAGCAATTTTACGCATGTATTCCGACATTGTGCCGCGGTCTTTCCGTGTCCTTTCCGCGCATTCTGTGATCGTTCCGAGGGTGTTCCGAAGGTGCAATTTTCTGTAGGTTTTTGACACATTTTCCATGTAAAAATGCCGAAGCTCCTCCGTAGAATGCGTTCCGCGCCTTTCCACCATGATCCCTGCATTTCGCGCTCCAGTGAAATGGGGTATTACCTTGAATAGAAGTAGTATTAAAAACTAGCTCACCCAGCTGCTTCATCAGAGCCAGAGGTAGAATGACAGAGACCGACACGATCACCACCAAGTAATTACCATTCAGATACCATTCTCTATTACAGATGGCGAGAGAGAGAGAGAGAGAGAGAGAGAGAGAGAGAGAGAGAGAGAGAGAGAGAGAGAGAGAGAGAGAGAAGGTTAAGAATTAACAGGACCCCTTCTTAAGAGCACTGGAACTTTGGTTCAGCCCCAAGTGTACTTCAGACCTTGTTGGTGCAGTTTGAAATTCAGTTCAGATCCTAAAACTGAGCCAATTCCTAACATTCCTAACATTTCAA
>CM045732.1:19160474-19175474 GCA_024760905.1 Plotosus lineatus | reverse complement strand
TACAACCTTGTTCACTTTTTTCACACAATCCAGGAACATCGCCACCGCACTGTTCTTCCTCGACAACGATTTCACGCTGTCAAACCCGACCAGTTCAACCACAGTAAGAACACAGTCGTCCACCATGCAGCTGACTGTCGGGCCAGTTTAATGGCGTGCCGACAAGTCAACTTCTCCCGCCCGGAGCCAACCGACATTTTTTCGATGTGCTGAGTACAAGTGCTCACCTCCACCTCACCCTCCACCACACTCCCACAGAAAACTTAATAAAAGGTTAAACAAAACTAAGAAAGAAAAGAGAAAAAAGAAAATACACAATGAAGAAAAAGGAGAAACTAGTACTCTCTGCAAACAACCAGTCTCTCACACATACTCACAGACACTCCCAGAATGCACTGAGAGAGAGAGAGAGAGAGAGAGAGAGAGAGAGAGAGAGAGAGAGAGAGAGAGAGAGAGAGAGAGAGAGAGAGAGAGAGAGAGAGCGAGAGAGAGAGAAACAGTGTGTGTGTGTGTGTGTGTGTGTGTGTGTGTGTGTGTGTGTGCGCGCAAGAGAAAGTGTGTGTGTGTTCCAGATATTCATCTTCCTAAATCAGTTTACGCAGTCACATTATGAGGGACTTTTTTCAACCCCACTGAGATGAACCTCAAGATAATGTAAATCATTACATTTTAAAGTAAATACTGTACTAAGCTTAGGGTGTCCATTAAATGAATGTAAGTCTGTGTGTTGTCCCTTGAAGCTATGAAAACCATAATTTGTGTGTGTGTGTGTGTGTGTGTGTGTGTGTGTGTGTGTGTGTGTGTGTGTGTGAAAGTGAGAGAGAGAGAGAGAGAGAGAGAGAGAGAGAGAGAGAGAGAGAGAGAGAGAGAGAGAGAGAGAGTCCTGCTGCTTCAATTGCTTTGACAGAAATAAAATGAATCAGTTTTTATTCCAGATTTGCAGCATCCCATGCACAAAGTTCTCTGAGATGAAACGTGGGACTCACCAACGACACCAGAGGCCTTGAGCAGCAGGTGGATGGAGTAGGCTGAGAGACACGCCACAGCTGTGAGAAGGAACCTGAGACATACACAACGTCAACAACATTGTTAATTATACATAAACAAAAAACCCACACTGTACCTTACAAAAAAAAAATCACAGCTATCACACAAGAACAAAATACATTACAAATCAATCCTGACAAAGAAAAATAATAATTAACTAAAATTTTGTGAGAAAAAGAATTTCTCTCTGTCTATATGAGATTACAAGTTCAAATTGTGGTCATGTTTCAGCTGTCTATGGCTCAACGTCCAACATAACAAAACTGACGCTGTTTTCCAAGTGGACGTGGCATACTCTTTGTCCGTTTCAATCACGGAGACTCCAGCCAATCAGGGAGTGTGTGAGCTTGTGTATGCAGAACAGGGTAAACAGCACTTTCATCAGATTGTGTTACAGCAGTTTAAAAAAGTGATGCGGTTGGCTAGCCTTAAAGAAAACACGTTAGCATTTATCTTACCTGTTCGGTAGCGACTACAATGGCCTGGCAGGCTGGCCAGGGTGTAACCCACCTATGCCCAGAGTTGGCTGACATGGGAGCCAGCCTCCTCACAAGCCTAATTAGGATTAAGTGGTTTAGAAAACTGAATAAATGAATGTCTGGTAGCTTGCTTAACTTTACACAAACCTGTCCCGTTTCTTATAAGATCAGATTGAGTTTAATGAACTGTTTTATTGTATCTGCCTTTTTATCTGTCAGTGCTGCACCATGAGCATCCCTTCATGAGCATCCCTACATGGTGTTAAATTAAAATATCAGAGAAAAGATCTAAAAATATCATGCATTCCTTTCACCAAACTAGTAAAGGTCAGGTCAGGTCAGGTATGAGGGCATGCGCCGGTACGGCACTTCGCTACGTCCACCAGCCGCCTCCACTCATCCGGCCGTCTCCTGGCGATCGACCAGGCCTGCGCAGGGCCCATTCCCCCCGGCAGGGCAGCCCTCAACTGCGACAACCACGTTGCACGCGGTCGTCCCCACGATCGGCTCCAGCCCCTAGGATCCCAAACGGACAGGATCCGGTGTGCTGGGTCCGAAGGCGGGAAACGCACCAAGTGCCCGTAGTAGTGCAGCTGACGGTCGCGGATCAAACAGGTTACTCTTACCATCCCCGCATCCCCAAGCACCTTCTGGTTGGTAACAAAGTCCCACCAGCGGTATCTGAAGATGCGGTGAAGGGAAGTCGTAACAAAGGAGTCCAGTCGTCGTCCAAGCTCAACCGTGAGCATCCATGTCTCGCTTGAGTAGAGCAAGACAGGGAGCACAAGGAAGCGAAAGACTCGGGCTTTCATCCACCTGCTCAGATACCTCGACCGCCACGCAGTCCTGTCCAGCGAGTTCATCGCCCCATAAGCTATCACTAGAAAAGAAGAGGAAAAAGAAGAATAGGAAGAAAATTAGAAAAAGAAGAAAAAGAAGAAGAAAAGCATAAAGAAGAGGAAGAAGAAAAGAAGAGGAAAAGAAGAAGAAAAGGAGAAAGAAGAGGAAGAAGAATAAGAAGGAAAGAAGAAAAAGAAGACGAGGAAGTAGAAGATGATCACTGGGGGTTAACAATCTTGTTCTCATTGTCAGGAGTTGATTGAAAGGCTCTCGAGTTTGCGATGGTCATACCACACAGCATCATTACTGTCTCTGCTACACTCAAACATCTGGAGGTTAATACAAAGTCTACTTTCCTTTCAGCTGTTCCCTTTTTCTCAGGGGTCGCCACAGTGAATCATTCGCATGTTTGACTTGGTATAGGTTATTACGTCGGATAGTTGCAGCTACTCTTTACGAAAGTCAGCAATGGTTCTTTTACATGAACCTCTCACCATAGACAGTGAGAGACATGGCCTGCCTTTGATAACCCAGTAAGCTGCACTGGGGGGACAGTGACAACCTTGTGGAGAGTGGGACTCAAACCCCCAACCTTAAGATCAGCGATCCAGCGTCTTTCCCACCAGGCCACCACTGCCCATTAATAAAAAGTGTACTGTTTAATTACATACAACTCATGAAGGGTTACTGAGAGAAGTCGAAGATCAGTAATACAATAAAAACATGACATCATTAAACTATAACACAATTACATTCATACATTATTATGACACATGCTTTAAGGCTGCTCTTGTACTGATGGAGGGGCAGTGGTGGTCTAGTGGTATAGGGCGCTGGATCGCTGATCCAAAGGTTGGGGGTTCGAGTCCCACTCTCCACAAGGTTGTCACCGTCCCCCCCATCCCCCCCCGTCCCCCCCAGTGCGGCTAACTGGGTTATCAAAGGCGGGCCATGTCTCTCACTGTCTATGGTGAGAGGCATGTAAAAGAACCATTGTTGACTTTCGTAAAGAGTAGCTGCAAAGTCGTCAGTGTGTTTCTGTCCCTTGCTAAAAGGGTTGTGACAGGAAGGGCATCCAACGTAAAAAACCTCTGCCAAATCAAATGTGCGAATCAGATGATTCGCTGTGGCGACTTCCGAGTAAAAGGGAAAAAGCCGAAAGGAAGACAGACTTATACTGATGGAGCTACGATTCTCGGCTGGAATCGTCACATCCAGCAGAGGATTTTCATCTCCAGGGGAAAAAACATTTTCTGCATTGTGTCAAGATTTATGGTGCATCGCTATCATATGTAGAATATTTTAGGGAAAATATAAGATAATCTTCTCCATATCAGTCCAGTCCAATATAAACCACTCTGTAAACAAGTTGTGTGAACGGGTGTTTTTAACACTGACTGCAACTTAAAAAAAAACAACAACAACTAAGTCCTGGTGAACTATTATAAAAACCTCAAGATGCAGATGCTTGAAGGTTTTTCGAGTGAATGAAGTACAGTGCTACCTCACTTTACGAAAGTCTCATGAAACGAAAAATGCAGGTTACGAAACGCATTTTCCTAAAATTTTTGTTTCTGTATACGAAACAAGTTCATGTTATGAAAACGGCATCTTAAAAATTCAAACGCGCCATTCAAACATTAAAACGCGCCATTGAAACATTCAAACAATGCACACGCTGCTCTCCCATCAATGACGTTCAAACATCCCGCTCCGCTGGCCTCCCATTGGCTCACAACTGAGCTATCATTCATGTCGCCTTCACTCAAGCGCCATCTTGAACAAGTACACCTGATGCCATCTTCGACAGGGATCCCATTGGCTAGGAGGGATGACGTAGCTACTTCCCATTGCCTATTTTCGAGCTGAATCCACCACGATGCTTTTCGTGTAGACAGAGTTACTGTTGGTTAATGCTTTATTTCTTGACTCAGGCTTTTAACCTTCCGTAAACATTTGTAAGATTATAACTCTGCTAAGTAGACATGGTCAACACATGTGCACACACACACGTGCGCGTGCACACACACACACACACACACACGTGTGTGTGTGTGTGATTTCCTGGTGCGAGTGAGAAGAAGAAACGGGCTCAAGTGATATCACAAAGGAATTTGGCCAAACCCGTCTACCATCGGTACAATACTGAAGCAGAAGGAGGTCTTAAAAGGTATGCTTTTATAATTTTTAAAGGGTTTAAGGGGTAGTATTGGGAGCCTTGGCACAAATCATGCGTTTTACATGTAAAATGTGGTTCAATTTACGAAAAATGCAGGTTACGAAAAAGGCTTTGGAACGGATTAATTTTGTAAAAAGTGAGTTACCACTGTATTATATGTTTCAGTCGAACGGGGCGTGGCTTGATGTCCACAAAACGGACAATAATTCCGATTAGTTTTAGGATAAACACTAAACAACCTCGGCAGAGAGAAATCACCAGATCAGTATGTTCTATCCTCACCAGGTTGCCGTGGTACTGAATGAGTCTGTACTGTTTGTTAGCCATTATTAGCATGTGTATTCATGCCCTGTCTTTCTGAAGTATTGCATGCTTTTATGCATCGTCAAGCTGTGCGTTTCCTCATCTTTTTTTGTTCCTGATGTGTTAATGATAGCAAATAATGTATCACCCAATTACTAGACAGGTAACCTGGGGAATGGAATTGTTTAAAAATCTTTTTTTTATCTCAACATCTAAATTCAAACTACATTAAATCAAACAAAAAAACAACTGACTTTGAAATTGATCATCAGAACATAAGAACCCAGCATTATTTTCAGATACCAAGATGGCAGAAAATAAAACTTCATAAAATAATAATAATATACACAGAAGCAGGTTTGTGCACAATTTAATAACATGTTCTTCAGTGGTATGAATTTACATACACCATCTTTTTAACCTCAGCCAACAATGTTCTGTTTTACCTTTCTATCAAAGTGGAAATTTTGGATAAGGAAGACTCCATTGAATTTTGGACATAATCAGGATCAAATTCTGAACTCAGGGTTTTTTTTAAAGGATTCTTTTACACTGGTGGTGAAGATTGTCAGTTTTTGACATGTTGGTTTATATGGACGCTTGCTGGGCCTGGCTGAAGTTTGCGCTTTCCAATTGTTCTTGTTGTTGGGTAGAAAACAATCTGACTGCATATGCAATAAGAAAAAGATACAAATCTGAACCCCATTTTTAAAATTACCGATGAAAAGCACAGTCTGATTTTAGTACGCCACTTAAAAATCAGGGCCAGAATATATAACTTCATCATATTTCTAAAATAAAAACTGTATCAGATGCACAGTAATACGTGGTACCTTCTGTGACACAACCATGAATTTGTTAGATAAGAGACAGGCTGCTGGGTCTCCATCAATTTATTCCTTTTTGACCTGATTGAGGATCACCAGAATAACTCGACGTCTTCTTCATATTTTAACGCGATTCTAAAAAAAGGACAAGGTGCCAACGTGCATGGAAAAAGAAGGCTTAAGGCCAGACCTCATTCCTCCTTTTCTACTTACATCTCTCTCTCTCTCTCTCTCTCTCTCTCTCTCTCCACTTTCAGAGATTCTTGATGACTTTGGCAGAAGTCAAGCCGGCAAGCTTTCTGCCAAGCATGTCCTTCACCCTCACTTCAACTCTGTTCACCGTCTTTTTCTTCCTCCTCATTCGGCAAATAAGTTTTTTTCAGTCTGAGAGTACAGGAGTCACCCAGACCAGCCCAGTCCAAGTGAACACTTTTTGGTGAATGTTTCCTGCCTTGCTTACCATGAACAGAAACTTACAGGAGACGAGCCAGCACTTTACTTTTTATCAGCTCCTATTAATAATAAGCAGGTCTACATATCCACAGAGTATTTATCCATCCATTTTTATTCACATCACTTCTGTTATCATCTTGAAATTTATTCTGAACATCTTGCACTTGTTCTTGCTCAGTGTTTGTATACTTACAATCATTAAAACTTTGAGAAAGAAGATTCTGTATACTGTATTTGTACGGTTGGAGGGGGGGGGGGGGGGGGGTTTAAACCCTGTGGCATAATTGATGATAGTGCTCAGGCACTTGAGAAAATGAGGAGTTATAATGCCACATCTATCACATGAGCAAAGTCTAAGGGCAATTGGTATGGTGGAGGCCAAGTTGAGTAACAGTGAGGTGGCTAGGCATACGGGCTGTGTACAACCCACCATTAGAAAACTGACTGACTGTCACAACATGACAGGGTCAGTCGACCCCGTCCAGAGAGAGTGATGACTCCTGAACAGGATCACGACATCCGGTTGCAGCACTTACGGGACCAGCTTTGCCCTGCTGTATCACCACAATTCACTGCTGGTTATCAACACAAACAGAGGCCATATCAAATACTGATGGTTGTGACTTTTATTTTGGCAAGTACCATTTTGTTTTGTTGTTTTTTATGTGCATAATTTATTCTTGATACTTTTGTTTGTCATTTGTTGAAGCACACATGCTGAACAAATTATCCATACTATGCAATGATAGCTCTCCAGGGTGTACCTCACCATGTACACACACACACACACACACTAGTATATATATATATATATATATATATATATATATATATATATATATATATATATATATATATATATATGTGAGGGATCCCTCACATTACGTGGTTAATCGGGACTGAGATCCCCCCTCAACCACTGAAAAGCGAAATATGAACATTTCATCATTCGCAGGTTTCGAAAGACCACCGACCAGTTGCAGGACTGACCGTCATGTCATGTCAATTGTAGAGGCTTGTATCTGTCCAAATCGGGATAAAATAATAAGCGGAGATTAGATCTGAGGCTGGCATATTTTTAAGGCTCTCTGTTACTGAAATTAATTCAAATGTTTGGTGGTTCAAGCCCCAGTACTACCAAGCTGCCACTGTTGGGACCTTGAGTAAAGCCTTTAACCCTGAACTGCTCAGTAGTCAAAGTGAGATTTTAAAAGTTGTTCTGACAAAGTGCCAAACACCATCAACACAAAGTTAAAGCTTTTCTGTATTACACTGTGGACACTGTAAATATCATGAGTCCTGTTGTGTAACTGGGGGATATCGTGAGGCTCAGACATGCAGTACCTCCGCCACCTCAGGGGACATGAGGCTATGATTCAAACTGATGTGCCGTGATAAAGCTCACAGAATGATGATAATTCAAGCAGCAGCAACACCCACAGCCTCATGTTCTTATTCTCTATAACACACACACACACACACACACACACACACACACACAGCCCACCAACCACGTTCTGCATAATTCAGCATTCCTAAATGCCAAGGAAGGTATCCTGGCTTTTCCTGCTTAAAGACACAGCGTAAAGCCTCCACCTGCACGAATACCAGCAACCAATCAATTCCTGTTCGCACTATATATAATTATATATATATATATATATATATATATAAAATACAGTGGTACCTCACAATACAGAAGTCCCAACAAACGAAAAATTCAGGTTACGAAACGCATTTACCTGAAATTTTCGTCTCTGGCAATTCAGTTCAGTTCAGTTCATTTTCTGTACCCACTTAATCCTAATTTGGGTCGCGGGGAGGCTGGTGCCCATCCCAGCCAACTTCGGGGGAGGGCAGAGTACACCCTGGACAGCTCGCCAGGCCATCGCAGGGCGGAAACACGCTGACGGCTTTGCAGCCTACTCTTGTCGAAAGTCAGCAATGGTTCTTTTACATGCCTCACACCATAGACAGTGAGAGACATGGCCGGCCTTTGATAACCCAGTTAGCTCCACTGGGGGGGACAGTGACAACCTTGTGCAGAGTGGGACTCGAACCCCCAACCTTTGGATCAGCAATACCCTATACCCGCCCTACACCACTAGACCGCCACTGCCCCGTCTCTGGCAATTCAAGTTACAAAAGCACCATCTCAAAAATTCAAACAATGCGCGGGTTGCTCTCCCATTGGTTATCTCCTCACATCCCGCCCCGCTGGCCTCCCACTGGCTAGGAGGGATAACGCAGCTCCCTCCCGTTGGCTATTATGGAGCTGTGTCTCCATAATACCCATGATGCTTTTCATGTAAAGGACAGAGTTACTGTTGTTTCGTGAGTTTTTCGAGTGTGCTCACTGCAACTTTATTTTTTGGCTTATGCTTTTAACCTTGCATAAACGTTTGTAAGATTATAACTCTGCTAAGAAGACATGGTCAACACACGCGCGCGCGCACACACACACACACACACACACACACACACACACACACATGTGCGTGTGATTCCCGGTGCGAGTGAAAAGAGAAGCAGGTTCGTGGCATGCAATTGAGTGATATCGCAAAGGAATATGGCCAAACCAGACTACCATCGGTATGATATTGAAGCAGAAGGAGGCCTTAAAAGGTATACTTTTATCATTTTAAAGGGTTTAGAGGTAGTATTGGGGGCCTTGGAACATATCACGTGTTTTACATCTAAAATGTGGTTCAACTTACGAAAAATCTAGGTTACGAAACCACTTCTGGAACAGATTAATTTCGTAAGGTGAGGTACCACTATATATATATATATATATATATATATATATATATATATATATATATATATATATATATATATATTAACACACACACACACACACACACACACACACACACACACACACACACACACAGTGGTACCTCACCTTACAATGGTCCCAGAATATGAAAAATCCAATTTACGAAAAACATTTTCCTAAATTTTTTGTCTCTGTATACGAAATAAGTTCTCTTTACGAAACGCGCCCTTCAAACATTCAAACGCGCCATTCAAACATTAAAACAATGCATGACTTGCTCTCCCACTGACTACATGTCTCAACATCCCGCCCCACTGGCCTCCCTTTGGCTAGGAGGGATGATGCAGCTCCTTCCTATTGGCTATTATGGAGCTGCATCTCCCATAATGCTTTCGTGTAAAGGACAGTTACTGGCTTTTAACCTTCCATATACATTTGTAAGATTATAACTCTGCTAAGAAGACATGATCAACACACTCGCGTGTGAGATTTCTGGAGAGAGTGAAAAGAAGAAGTGGGCTCGTGACATGCGGTTGAGTGATATCGCAAAGGAATATGGTCAAACTCGTCTACCATCGGTATGATATTGAAGGAGAAGGAGGTCTTAAAAGGTATGCTTGTATAATTTTTAAAGGGTTTAGGGGTAGTATTGGGGGTCTTAGAACAAATCACAAGTTTTATATGTAAAATGCAGTTCAATTTACGAAAAATCCAGGTTAAAAAAGGCTCTGGAACGGATTCATTTCGTAAGGTAAGGTTTCTCTCAAGCTGCTTTCTGACAGCTGTTAACATCAGTACAGCATACAAATAAAAACACAACTGATTTAAAAAGAGGACAGGAAAAATTCGGACATTTAAAAAAGCACAATTTTTCTATTTCTTCTCACTCAGATTTAAACTTGACTTTCTTTCTTTTCTTCTTGTCTTTACATCAGCATGCTTTACTTTCATTCGAGTGTTAAGTGGGAGGTTTTATCACTTGATGAGGAAACGTTTTGTATTATTGTATTATTAGCACCCATGCTGGGACTTCTCAGAGAAAGTTTTTTTTGCAGTTAGACCAATGTTTACCCTTAAAAGCCTTCAGATACAACTTAACGCAAATTCATTTTTAATATTTTTTTAAACATATAAACTCTGCTCCAAATTACAGGGAAACAAACATGTCGTGTGACACAAATCACACAGAGCACCTTTCAAACCCAAGTGTTAGCATGTCGCTGCTGTTTAGATTACGCTAGCTGGCATGGATACAGGTCTCCCAGACACCCAGTTTCTGGAACGCTGAATACTGAAGGTCATTTGGAAAAACAAATCCCACAATCCATGAGAATTTCCTAATAAAAACAGAATTAGCAGTGGCTTATGGCATACTCACTGGCAAGAGAACTAAACCTGGCGCCGGTGGCTACGCTAACTTCATGACAAACAAGTGACTTAGTCGAAGCAAGAAAGCTCGTTGTATAATAAATGTGTTGTGTTTTCGCACAAGGTTGCCTTTTCTCATGCTATTTGGAGCTGCTAAATTAACACTGTTTTAAATAAAAGGGAAGTCAGTAAGTTTGAATAAAAAGAGAAATCTAAGTGTATCTTATTTATAAATGATCATTTAATAACTAATATCTCAGAAACTAGAAGAGCATGAGACTGCACCAGGACAACTATAATGGTTAATAATTTATTATTGAACACTGATTGCGGCTGAACATTTCTCCTCAAACATTTAAAAGCTTGCCAGCATGCAGATTCTTATACAAACAATTGAGATATTAAAATCTTTCTAAATATATTTTGCACTTTCTACTGAATTAATGCTGAAAGCTGCATGACTGCAAAATTGACACTTGAAGAGGGTTAAGGGATAACAATGGAAGATTGGACTGGTTTCATTAAAAAAAAAAAATAGGGGAATCCTTCATCAATTAAACGATAGACAATTTGAAAAAACAACAAACAACTAAAATCAAATAGTGATTAAACCTATAATAAATATTTCAGCAACTTATTAATAATGCTATAATTTGAAGAGGGTCTCTATATGTATAAACTTACACCAACATTTTCTTTCCTAAATGAGTTTTTATGAATGTCACACCTAAATAAACATTGCTGCCAACTGCTCACAAATAAATGTTTTGTATACAGTAACCCACCGCCCATTCGCCATTCACCGGTCGTGACCCCACAAACTCACGGATTAGCAGCAAACCCAGAAGTTACTGGGACGTAATTCAAATTTAGCCAGTGGCTGAGAGCTTTTGTTTCTCCCTCCTGCTGATTGGTTGCAAATGATGTGTAAGGCTCTTTTTTTTTTCTTCGTGCACATGTCATCAACGTGATTGCTTTTTTTTAGTGTGTTTTTAATTATTATTTAATCCCTATGATGTTACTCAAACGCCCTGCATCTTCTCTAGCTTCTGATTAGGAGCCTAGGCACTTTATTTATTAATAAATATTACCACAGTACAAAATTAAAAAGTTTTTACTGAATCATTACTACATCATTACTGTATTAATAAGTAAGATTGTCTATAGAATGTGTTAAAGAAGCTTATTTTAGTGCATGTCATTCATACATAGGGTTTTAAAACCTTATCAATAATTCACGGATTTTCAGGATCCGTGGGAAGGCGCGTAACGCAACCCCTGCGGATAATGGGGGGTTACTGTATCTACTACATGCAAACAGCGCAATCTGATTGGTTCACAATCTGGGGACAGTATCCAAAGTAGATAAAGTTTGAATTTAAATAGTAGACTCACAGTTTGCGTTCCACTATGGTCACTGATAACAAATTCCTTGAAAATTGGCCTTCACAATCTTAAGATATAAAAAAAAGCACCTTTTCAAAACTTTACGTAGTAGATGTAAAGAGACCTGATGAGTGCTTCATGTCATGCTTTAAAAAGATAAAAATACACATTAAAAACTCTTTCTCTTATTTTACCCAATAATGCACAATATAGTACAAACTGAAAAAATTATTTGCTCCAGAATCAGTCTTCTTTCTTGTGGGCTATTCGCTGATATACACCTCACCATTGCTGAATACATTACTTAATATAAATAATAAAATGTGCACTATTTCAAAACACTCAATGTTAGTGGCACTCAGAGAGTTTTATAGTCATTAAAAACCTAAAGGTGAGTCTAAAGCTCAACGATGTGACCAGCTGTGTGAGTGTGAAGTTATATAACCTTCTTCATAATCCTAATCCCACTCCGGTGCTTTTTACTCTTGGGCTTATAATTACTCGTGACGTTTTAATAACAAAAAATATTATATCACACACACACACACACACACACACACACACACACACACACACACACACACACACACACACACACACTTAAAGGGTGACCTAGCATGAATCGGGAAATTCCTGTTTCACTATATGCAATTACTCTAGCAAGATGTGCGGACTACTTGATTAGCCCAAGGTAAGACTAATTGCATCGTGTAATCAGTACACTGACAGGGGTTATTAAAATATGAATGCAAGCACTGCACTGTACACTTGTAAGAATAGATATTAAACAAAGTGATCCCGTCTGTTATGGAATGAAATAAACTCACTGTGATGCACTGCAATAATAATAATTAGCACAGAGTGCATTACGTAGTATCATCGTATGCATGAGTATGAGGGATTAAGTGAATAAATTTGTGTATGAAAGAATACCCATAAACACCCTATAGCTTGTTATGATGTGATCGATGAGATGTTTTGTTTGTTCACCCACCCTGCAAAAATAAGTACAGTATACTGCACCACACCTCCCACACTAAGCAGTAACTCACAGGAACATGACGATGCCAGTGTTTGCCATGGCGTATGCCAATCCCAGTATTCCACTCCCCATGATGGCGTTTCCCAAGTTGAAGACGGACATTCCAAATGAAGTCTTTCCTTCAAACTGATTTAAAACAACAACAACAACAACATAAGAACACCCAAAAACTGCACTTTAAAATTGACTTTACAGAGAACATACATAGTGATGTAAAGAGGAAATCACTGTGTGTTGTGTGGTTAAAGGAAAATAATCAACATCAGGATGGTGTGATGAAGAAACATTACTGTAGCACTACAAAATGGATCATTTTCCAACAGCAGCATGTCCTGGATGCTTCATTCATTTCATACTGCAGTATTTTGCCAACAAGAACAATTTTTAATTAACTGAAGAATGAAATATTCTTGATTTCTTTCTCTTTATAGTTATTCATTATTATTCCACAGTAAGAATTTCAGTACTTAAACTCACAGGATTAGATACGGGAGTAAACCGATCATTATAATGAACTTCAGTCACGACAGTCTCACACTTTATGTACAGGTCCTTCTCAAAAAATTAGCATATTGTGATAAAGTTCATTATTTTCTGTAATGTACTGACAAATATTAGACGTTCATATATTTTAGATTCATTACACACAACTGAAATAGTTCAAGCCTTTTATTGTTTTAATATTGATAATTTTGGCAAAAAAGTAAAGAAAAACCAAAAATCCCTATCTCAAAAAATTTGCATATTTCATCCGACCAATAAAAAAAGTGTTTTTAATACAAAAAAAAGTCAACCTTCAAATAATTATGTTCAGTTATGCACTCAATACTTGGTCTGGAATCCTTTTGCAGAAATGACTGCTTCAATGCGGCGTGGCATGGAGCCAATCAGCCTGTGGCACTGCTGAGGTGTTACGGAGGCCCAGGATGCTTCGACAGATTCTCTATGGGCTTCAGGTCAGGAGAGTAGGCAGGCCAATTGAGCACAGTAATAACATGGTCTGTAAACCATTTAGCAGTGGTTTTGGCACTATGAGCAGGTGCCAGGTCGTGCTGAAAAATTAAAATCTTCATCTCCATAAAGCTTTTCAGCAGATGGAAGCATGAAATGCTCCAAAAATCTCCTGATAGCTAGCTGCATTGACCCTGCTCTTGATAAAACACAGTGGATCAACACCAGCAGCTGACATGGCACTCCAGACCATCACTGACTGTGGGTACTTGACACTGGACTTCAGGCATTTTGGCATTTCCTTCTCCCCAGTCTTCTTCCAGACTCTGGCACCTTGATTTGCGAATGACATGCAAAATTTGCTTTCATCTGAAAAAAGTACTTTGGACCACTGAGCAACAGTCCAGTGCTGCTTCTCTGTAGCCCAGGTCAGGCGCTTCTGCTGCTGTTTCTGGTCCAAAAGTGGCTTGACCTGGGGAATGCAGCACCTGTAGCCCATTTCCTACACACGCCTGTGCACGGTGGCTCTGGATGTTTCTACTGAGTCTGGAGTAGGAATCGGCTTCCACAGGTCCCCCAAGGTCTGGAATCGGCCCTTCTCCACAATCTTCCTCAGGGTCCGGTCACCTCTTCTGTTTGTGCAGCGTTTTCTGCCACACTTATTCCTTCCCACAGACATCCCACTGAGGTGCCTTGATACAGCACTCTGGGAACAGCCTATTCGCTCAGAGATTTCTTTCTGTGTCTTTCCCTCTTGCTTGAGGGTGTCAATGATGGCCTTCTGGACAGCAGTCAGGTCGGCAGTCTTACCCATGATTGCGGTTTTGAGTAATGAACCAGGCTGGGAGTTTTTAAAAGCCTCAGGAATCTTTTGCAGGTGTTTAGAGTTAATTGGTTGATTCAGATGATTAGGTTAATAGCTTGTTTAGACTACCTTTTCATGATATGCTAATTTTTTGAGATAGGAATTTTGGGTTTTCATGAGCTGTATGCCAAAATCATCAGTATTAAAACAATAAAAGACCTGAAATATTTCAGTTGGTGTGCAATGAATCTAAAGTATATCAAAGTTTAATTTTTATCGGTACATTACAGAAAATAATGAACTTTATCACAATATGCTAATTTTTTTAGATGGACCTGTATTTATATCAACACAATATTGTGTCTATTGCCTGGTGAGCTATCCAGGGTGTACGCTGCCCTCATCCAGAGTCGGCTGAAATGGGAACCAGCCTCTCTGTGTCTGGAATCAGGATTAAGCAGTTCAGAAAATGAATAAATAAATTAATGAATATTGTAACTGTAAATTTCTGTGGGAGGAAATATGAGGGAACTGAAGT